>CM032231.1:8355000-8795000 GCA_019009955.1 Riptortus pedestris | reverse complement strand
GCTACATAATTTCTTTTTTTCCATAATTGTGGTGCGACAGGGATCCTCCCAATAGACAGCGCAAATGAAATCATATTGCCTCTATAATTTGCTGACGAACATTATACTTCTAAAGTACTTCATGGCACGAAGCTCATAAAAAAAACTTAAAATATTAGATAACTTATTGTAAACCAAAGCTCAATAATTTTGACTCAGACAACTCCAAAACAATTGTACATTCCACAAATTCCCATACCGAACTTAAAAATTTGTGAAAACCTCTTTACTGGCAGGATAAAGAAATTGGAGTTACATTAAAACCCACACATACCTTGGAGTGCCTTTTTTCCTAATCAGGAAGATTTTCCAAAGCTGTCCAAGGACATTTCAGCCAGAGCATCAATATGCGGGCAAAGTGCAAAGGTTAGGGAAATACTGGGAATGAGGAAAGAGTGATTCCTGGGAAGCAAGAATTTAGCCCTATTTGATTTCAATGGTGTCATATACTCTTCTTTATGCGAGCAGGAGAGTTTGTGGCTCCAAATTACTTGATCTTGTGGAATCAGTCCAGCTGAGGTTTTGGAAGTATTTGTATTCTTGGCCAAGAATACAAAGAAGTACCACGAGAATTACATTAGTCCGTTTGGGAAACTGGGCGATGCGCATTCTTAAGTGTAGTTATATTGAAGAAAAATTATTAATTTCTGTGTTAAACTCGATCTCAATGCCTGACCACTAATTCCAAACAAAATTGTTTTCATAAGCTGCTTAGTTTGCACAATAGGAAATGCCGAAACTAATAATTTTAATTGGGTGTCGCACAAGTAAAAATTTATAGCAGGAAATAATTATGTTGAAGAATATTTTTTTCGAAATCTTTAGACCAACAAACTTTGCTAGTCAACAAGAACTCACAATCATTTGAAACAATTGGTAATATAATCTCCATTCCGTTTGACGTAGAGATAGAGTTCTATACCTCATGTTACAAGCCGAATATTATAGATGTATTTTGTAGTTTTTAACCATTCTCTCCCTGAAAATTATTTAAAGTTCCCACACAAACATAAATAAAATCAAACTGATCAGTCAAATAAGGATTTCCTCTAGCGAGTATTTTAAAATTATTCCTACAGAAACATGACCTCAATTTATACAAAACTGGAGAGGTTGTAAATGGTGCCAAAAAATATATTTACTTACATTTGAAATCATTTACTGCTGTATTGCCCCGACTTTTACATCACACAGGATAAAAATTCCTTGAACAATATATAGTGCCTCAAAGAGGAATACTATCATTGGTGTAAACATTTCTGGATTACTAAAATGAAAGGTAAAGTTAATGATATTTTTTGTTTTTCTTACCAAAAGTTTGTGAAAGGTAACATTAAAAAAGAAAGAATTGTATTATTTTTTATGGGTGGTGCTTATTCAAAAATAATTAGGCAAATTTATGTATTATATAGCAGTTGATACTTATTATTAGAAGAGTGATACTTATCTTAGATAATAGATCATGTTAATCTGATATGTTAGAAAACTGATCTTTATTTAGACATTAAAAAAGAATGGAATTAATTTACATTTACAATTAAAGGTGTAATAACCTATTGGAATTCAGTATTTTAATCATTTAGGATAATATTTAATATTGTATTACGTGACAATGCATATGGTGTTCAGTTGTATTTCTAGGAATTATTATTATTTTATGTACACATACTTTAAGAAGTATATATATAAAAAATTTAACCATACTAACAATAATTGGCCTGACTCTTGGGCAACATGTTGTAGCAGAAGCCAATAAAAATATTTATTTCTATCTATTATCTATCTATCTATATATCTAACTTTTCGAAACTTTTAACTTTAGGTTTAACTTTTCGACGGTTAAACATAGTTTAAACTTTTCGAGCTTCTTAACATTTAGTTTTTTTATCTTTTTCGAATTCCATCTATTTATTAGAAACAAAACTATCTCGTACATACCCACTAAGAATTCCACAATTTCAAATTTAATAATATTCTACAACATAAATAAAATTTTTAACATAATAAAATGGAAAATAAGGAAGAATTTAACAAGAAAGTACTTTAGAAATTACTTTATACTAATAAATTCGGTATTACCAAAGAATTAGAGAAAGTAAAAGTAGTTTACTAGGACCGACAAAGAATACCAAGCAGAATTATTTAGATGTTAATTAATACTACTTAAAAATGGTTGTATATCTTATATTACTGTTATTGTGCGATCCAGAAGAAAGATAAATTTAAAGAAGTTTTAAAGATCTGGATATAAAGATGTTAAGATTAAGAATATTAAGAAAAAAATTTAATTCCATTAAGAATGTTATAAAGATAGACGAAAATACTGGTAGTGGATTGAAAATTAAAAGAATTTAAATAGACAGGAAATATATAGAACTCTAATAATTTGATTAACAATTTGAAAGAATGCTTGGGAATATTCGATTAGCTTGTCTTTATATTAATATATTAATTCCATTAACGAATGTTATAAAGAAGACGAAAATACTGGAGTGGATGAAATTAAAGAATTTAAATAGAAGAAATATAGAACTTCTAATAATTTTGATAACACTTTTGAAGAATGCCTTGGGAATATTCCGATTAGCTGTCTTTTAATTGTAGGATCTAAAAGCATTTCGGGAAGTAGTGAAACGCGACATACTGAAAAAATTTTCAGGATTGTTAAAAAGATTAAAGGGTATCGATTCGATGGAAAATTTTTGCAGCAGTATCTAACAAAACTTCGTTCGCCTAGGTTTAAGATAAATAGATCATCAAATTTTAGTAATTATTATATAGGTTTAATATAAATAGATCATAAAATTTTAGTAATTATTTATATAGGTTTAAGATAAAATAGTCATAAAATTTTAGTAATTTATTATATAGGTTAAATAAATAGATCATAAATTTTAGTAATTATTATATAGGTTTAAGATAAATAGATCATAAATTTTAGTATTATTATATAGTTTAAGATAAATAGATAATAGATCATAAAATTTTAGTAATTATTATTATAGGTTTAAGATAAATAGATCATAAAATTTTAGTAATTATTATATAGGTTTAAGATAAATAGATCATAAAATTTTAGTAATTTTATATAGGTTTAAGATAAATAGATCATCAAATTTTAGTAATTATTATATAGGTTTAAGATAAATAGATCATAAAATTTTAGTAATTATTATATAGGTTTAAGATAAATAGATCATAAAATTTTTAGTAATTATTTATAGGTTTATAAGATAAATAGATCATAAAATTTTAGTAATTATTATTAGGTTTAAGATAAATAGTCATAAATTTTAGTAATTATTATATAGGTATAAGATAAATAGATCCTAAAATTTTAGTAATTATTATATAGGTTTAAGATAAAATAGATCATAAAATTTTAGAAATTATTATATAGGTTTAAGATAAAAGATCATAAAATTTTAGATAATTATTATATAAGGTTTAAGATAAATAGATCATAAAATTTTAGTAATTTTTATATAGGTTTAAGATAAATAGATCATAAAATTTTAGTAATTATTATATAGGTTTAAGATAAATAGATCATAAAATTTTAGTAATTATTATATAGGTTTAAGATAAATAGATCATAAAATTTTAGTAATTATTATATAGGTTTAAGATAAATAGATCATAAAATTTTAGTAATTATTATATAGGTTTAAGATAAATAGATCATAAAATTTTAGTAATTATTATATAGGTTTAAGAAAAATAGATCATAAAATTTTAGTAATTATTATTATAGGTTTAAGATAAATAGATCATAAAATTTTAGTAATTATTATATAGGTTTAAGATAAATAGATCATAAAATTTTAGTAATTATTATATAGGTTTAAGATAAATAGATCATAAAATTTTAGTAATTATTATATAGGTTTAAGATAAATAGATCATAAAATTTTAGTAATTATTATATAGGTTTAAGATAAATAGATCATAAAATTTTAGTAATTTTATATAGGTTTATGATAAATAGATCATCAAATTTTAGTAATTATTATATAGGTTTAAGATAAATAGATCATAAAAATTTTAAGTAATTATTTATATAGGTTTAAGATAAATAGAATCATAAAATTTTAGTAAATTATTATATAGGTTTAAGATAAATAGATCATAAAATTTTAGTAATTATTATATAGGTTTAAAGATACAATTAGATCATAAATTTTTTGTAAGTAATTATTAATATAGAGTTTAAGATAAATAAGATCATAAAAATTTTAGTAGTAATTATTATATAGGTGTTAAAGATAAATAGATCATAAAAATTTTAAGTAATTATTATATTGGTTATAAAGATAAATTGAATAAGATCATAAAAATTTTAGTAATTATTAATATAGGTTTAAGATAAATTGATCATAAAATTTTAGTAATTTTGTATATAGGTTTAAGATAAAATAGATTCATAAAATTTTAGTAATTATTTTAATATAGGTTTAAGATAAATAGATCATAAGATTATTAGTAAATTATTATATAGGTTTAAGAATAAATTGATAATAAAATTTGTAGTAATTATTATATATTTTCACAGATTTGTTTATTATATTAAATATATATTATATATATAAATATATATATTTAAAAAAAAAAAAAACAATATTTTTATGGATTTTTATGCGACTTATTTGGAAAATTTAAATAAAATTAGCACGTTAAGCATTTTTAGAGGGGAATTTAGGGTATTTTTTGATCGTTAGTATTTTGAGGGTATTTTTGGTTTTTTCTTTTTTTCGTGAGCATTTAAGGTCATTACAAATAATGTTTATTAATAATAAAACGAATTTCATTTGATTAAATTTTTATCTTAATAAATGGAAGCTTTGAAAAAGAATCAAACAAGTTGTGTCAATTATCAAAATATATCAATATTTTAAGGAACTAAAAGAGTTAAATCATAGATGTATTTATATCCGAATTAAAGAATTTAAAGAAGTTAATACTAAATTTGGAAAAAGAATAGTTGTTATAATTATTAAATGGCAGAAGATGAAATTCAAGTTTTTCTACCGGATAGATTTTAATGATAGATTAAATAAAAAAGATATTTGTCAATTAAATTCCAAAAAATTAACATTTGTTTAATAATGGTTTAAAAGGAATGGGGGAGGGGAAAACAGATTCATATTATACGATTTTCAAGAATGTAAGATGATATCAAAAAGAATAAAGATTAAATCGAAGAAAAAATGTAAGTGATAGTGATTGATATATATCAATTTGGATAAACATTCTGGGTTTTTATCCCTATTTGATATATTTTTCCATAGGTTTTAGATCATAAAATGTTTTAGCTATTTTTATATTTATTTATTTCGTAGATTTATATATATTTTTTTAAAAAAATTAAATGGAAAAAAATCAATGTTTTTTATGGATTTTAGATTATTTGAAAATTAGGTAAAAATTATCGCGTGATCATTTTTTTCAGGGAATTTTGTGTATTTTGAAATGATGATTTTGTTGGGGGAATTAGGGTATTTTGGAAACTGATGTTTTTTGGGGATTTAGGGGGGTTTATATATATTTTTTTTAAAAAAGCTTGAAAAAAATCAATGTCTATCGATTTTTTACTGATTATTTGAGACATTATTAATATTATCACGCGTGATACATTTTTTTAAGGGATTTAGGGTATTTTTGAAAAAACTGGATGATTTTGAGGGAATTAGGGTATTTTGGAAACTGAATGATTTTTGGGGGATTTAGGGGGTTTATATATATATTTTTTAAAAAAAAAGCTTGAAAAAAAATCAATGTCCCTATCGATTTTTTTAAACTGATTATTTGAGAATTTTATTAAAATGATACGTGACTATCTTTTTAGGGATTTAGGGTATTTTGAAAAACTGATGATTTTGAGGGGAATTAGGTATTTTGGCAACTTGATGATTTTTGGGGGGATTTCGGGGGTTATAATATATTTTTAAAAAAGTTTGAAAAAGAATCATAATGTTAATCCATTTTGTACTGATTATTTGAGAAAATTATTAAAAGTATCACGTGATCATTTTTTTAGGGATTTAGGGTATTTTTGGAAAACTGATGATTTTGAGGAGGAATTAGGTAGTATTTTGGAAACCTGAAGGATTTTTGGGGGATTTAGGGTTTTATATATATATTTTTTAAAAAAAAAATTTGAAAAAAATAATATGTCTATCGATTTTTTACTGGATTATTTGAGAAATTATAAAATGATCACGTGAATCATTTTTTTTAGGGATTGAGGGTAATTTGAAAACGATGATTTGAGGGAAAGGGTATTTTGGAAACTGAAGAATTTGGGGATTTCGGGGTTTATATATATAAATTTTTTAAAAAAAGTTTTGAAAAAAAAATCAATGTCTATCCATTTATGTAACTGATAATTGAGAAATTATTAAAATTATCCACGTGAACATTTTTTTAGGGATATAGGGTAATTTGAAACAGATGAATTTTGAGGGAATTAGAGTATTTTGGAAACTGGATGATTTTTGGCGGGATTTAGGGGGTTTATATATATATTTTTTAAAAACGTTTGAAAAAAATTCAATGTTTTTTAATCGATTTTTTTACTGATTATTTGAGAAATTTTTAAAATTATCCACGTTGATAATTTTTTTTGGGGGATTTAGCGGTATTTTTGAATATTATGAAGGTCCTAGTGTTCCAGAAACCCGCCTTTTTAATACTACTCTTCCCTTCTTCTCCTAAGGTCACAAATGCTCTGGGGAGTTTAAAAAATAAAATCGATATTTAATAACTTTTTTTTGAATAAGAAACTATGAGATTTAATTTACGGCCAAATCTGCCTATTGGGAAGGAGGGGGAATCTTTATGTGGAGTGGGTGAAACAAGAAATTCAAAATGTCTCTATTACTCTGAATTGGTTCAAAAAATGTTAAATAATCGCAAATTTAATTTACTACGACTACGATGCTAGTATATCGCTTGTATACGAGATCTATTTTAGATTATGGAAGTATAGTTTACTCGGGAGCCAAACCATCTATCTTAAATAATTCTCGAGGTCATATAAACCACAGGCCTAAGATTAGCAACAGGTGCCTTTCGAACAACTCCAAGCATAAGCTTGTGGCAGACAGAAACTGGAGAACTTCCATTAAATCATCGAAGGATTCATATAATATCATGAAATACAGTATATCAAAACTTTCCAGACAATCATTTGCCCTTACATTTGAGTACAGCACACAAAATCCGAACATGACTGATTACTATTGATTGACTCCGATTATCGCAAAAATCCTATCACTTCAGAACGTTTCAAACCCGCCTACTTTACTCAAAACATTTGCATTGCCGAACATTTTATCCCATACACACACAACAACAGGCACCTTGGCTAATACATATACCAAAAAACCTAACTTCGCCCTTACAAAATTCAAGAAATCAAACCCACTCTCTTTCCTTACACTATAAACACGAGTTACCGGAACATAAATATACAGAAACTCAGGAACATGGGCTTTTTTAATGTATACAGATGGTTGAAAATATGCAGAAAAATGTGGCTCAGCCGCCGTAGTGGGGAACCAAGTACTAACGTGTAGACTACCGGACGTATCAAGCAACTTCACTGCTGAATTGCAAGGCTTACTTCTTCGGACTGCAACACCTTACTAACGTACAACAAGACTCACGCACTTACGAAACGGCTTCAGGAACTACTAAATAACTTACAGACACAGATCAATAAAGTAATAACTATCCACTGGATACCAGGACAGTCAGACATCACGGAAAATATTTTGGTATGTACAAACTTCGAAGGTCAAACCTATACTGTTTTGAGGAGGAAGGGAAGCTAGAAGCATTGCTGGAGGCGGAAGTCGTTAGGTATATTCAATCGGACGTTATGAGAAGAACACCTCAAAGATTCACCTGTCAGGTTGCCGCAACTAACGGAGGGTTAAACTCATTAACCCGGGAGAACTCGATGGGTGAGATTTTCTCTCACTCTTGTAGTAGAATAGCTACGGCCGTACTCTTAATTTAGGTAGACGGGTCTCCATTTGTCTAGCTGGAGTTTGGACGTTTGGTCACAGTTTGCCGTCATTCGCAGTCAGTTAGTACTGTCGTGAGCTTCACCCTCCAGCTGTTCTTTGGAAAACGTATCCGGTGAGAGTTTTGCTCTACATGCGAGTTCTCCCGTTATATATTAAATTCATATGCTAGCCGTTTACTTTTAGATTAATTTATCTGTAAAATGTAAAATCATATTTTGGGCAGTGGGAGAAATATCACCATGGATAATTATTTCACTTCCATTCCTCTGGCGAAAGACTTACTTGCGAAAAAAAACACTTTAGTTGGAACATTCAGGAAGAACAAACGAGAAATTCCGCCTTCATTTCTTGTGACCAAAAATAAACCTGTGCATACCAGCATGTTTAGTTTTACGAAATCTGAAACATTAGTCTCTTACAAAGCCAAAGCCAACAAAATAGTGCTAGTGTTATCAACTTTACTTAACGACAATAATATTGATAAAACTACAGAAGTTGCAGCGAAACCCGAAATAATAACTTTCTACAATCTCACCAAAGGAGGATTCAACGTTGCAGATGAAATGAAAGCTATTTACTCTGTTTCAAGGGTTAGCTGTAAATGGCCGCTAACTTTATTTTTAGCAGATTTCCCTTAAGGGAAATCAGCTATTGAGGTCGTACTCATGACGCGAGTTTTGAAAAATTTCCTCAAATGTCCATCGATCCTACCCAGGAGATGACGAAAATGAGGTCCGTTCACAATTATATATAGATACGTGGGAAATCTGCTTAGTTTACGCAGCCCTTGCGTGAAAGACTTTTTTCATTTCTAAACATTGGAGGGATCAATAGCTTTATAATTTATAAGGCTAATACGGAAGATCTCGTTGAAAGAAGACTGTTTTTGAAGATCTTAGCCCTAAGTCTAATGAAAGAGCATTTGGTAAGATGTTCAGCTATCCCAAATATTCCTTGTGATGTGCGTGATACAATGAAGCGAATTTCAGGAAAAAGACGTTCCAGAGAAAAAAAGTCCGTCACGCAGGGTCTGCGTAAACTAAGCAGATTTCCCACGTGAAGTTTTACAATAGAGAAATCTGCCTAATAACAGCTGTAGTAGTAAGTAACCTCTAAACCTATTCACGAGAGGGACAAATAATTACAAAAACGGCCGCCAGAGCTCACGGCGGAAAGTCCGAACATAGCCACTGCTGCCGAGCACATGCAGAATACAAATGCAAATATCTCAGTTAATATTCAAGATAGAGAATAAATGTATATAACAATATTTATAGTAAATTTAATTTGCAATAAGATTGATTCTATAATATTTTTCGATCCGACGTATAGTAACGGAGATATTTTGAATTTTCAAAAATCCCCACCTCTAAACCCCCCCTCCCACTGGTCCGATTTCAGCCATTAACGAACTTGATCTCTCTTTTTACGTAAAACGCTTACATATGAATTTTGGTAACGATCAAACAAAACTTGCGACCGCTAGAGCGTTAACCGACAAATATATATATATAGATATATCTATAGATATATTGATATTTATCTATAATTTTGATCGGACCACATTTTCGTCATCTCCTGGGTAGGATCGATGGACATTTGAGGAAATATTTCAAAACTCGCGCAATGAGTACGACCTCAATAGCTGATTTCCCTTAAGGGAAATCTGCTAAAATTCGAGACGGATTTTGTGGATTTTGTCCTCGTAAAAAAAACCGTTGAACAAAGAAAGAGTGCAATGTTTGTAAAAATCCCGTATGTACAAAACATACGGCCCACACTTGCAGGATATGCTATGATAAACACAACAATTTATAAACTTAGTTATGTTATCAAAAATTGTGATTGGTTAACTTGAGTTCCTATTTTTTGTTCATTTTACTTATTGTACCTAACAATTACATTCCTATTTTATTTTATTGTCTCAAAAATTTTAAAAATTTAAACTGTATTTTTATGTTAAATTCTTCTTTCAGTTCCACATTGTAATAATTTAATTCAATATATAATTTTTTTACACTATTTTGTGTTTACTTGTTTGTTTACCTATTAAACATATTATAGTAACGATATTTGGTGTCTAGAAATTGATATACGCTTGCTTAAAGCAAAAACTTTCAGGGTGAGAGAAAATCTCACGCGCGAGTTCTCGCGTTTCACAATTTCTAGCGAGTTCTCCCGGGTTAAAAAAGAGTCAGCTTAAAATGGAAATTGGAGTGGCATCTGACAAACACACACAGAACTACGAGAAATAAAAGACACTATTCCTGTCAAGTAATCGGGACACTAGAAGAGAAGAAGTAGTTCTTGCTTGTTCGAGACATGGCCATTCACGGAAACACACGGACACCTCATGACCTATGGGAAACTGAACCATCTTTAAAGTAACACTGATGACAAAACACAGCAACACAACCCGACACACATGACAAGGTCTGAAACCATCTTTATGTACACTGGTGCAATACACAGCAACACACCGACACCTCATGACTAGGACTGAACCAGCTTTATGTACACTGTGCAATACACAGCAACACACCGACACCTCATGACTAGGACTGAACCAGCTTTATGTACACTGTGCAATACACAGCAACACAGGGACACCTCATGACTAGGACTGAACCAGCTTTATGTACACTGTGCAATACACAGCAACACAGGGACACCTCATGACTAGGACTGAACCAGCTTTATGTACACTGTGCAATACACAGCAACACAGGGACACCTCATGACTAGGACTGAACCAGCTTTATGTACACTGTGCAATACACAGCAACACACCGACACCTCATGACTAGGACTGAACCAGCTTTATGTACACTGTGCAATACACAGCAACACACGGACACCTCATGACTAGGACTGAACCAGCTTTATGTACACTGTGCAATACACAGCAACACACGGACACCTCATGACTAGGACTGAACCAGCTTTATGTACACTGTGCAATACACAGCAACACACGGACACCTCATGACTAGGACTGAACCAGCTTTATGTACACTGTGCAATACACAGCAACACACGGACACCTCATGACTAGGACTGAACCAGCTTTATGTACACTGTGCAATACACAGCAACACACGGACACCTCATGACTAGGACTGAACCAGCTTTATGTACACTGTGCAATACACAGCAACACACGGACACCTCATGACTAGGACTGAACCAGCTTTATGTACACTGTGCAATACACAGCAACACAGGGACACCTCATGACTAGGACTGAACCAGCTTTATGTACACTGTGCAATACACAGCAACACACGGACACCTCATGACTAGGACTGAACCAGCTTTATGTACACTGTGCAATACACAGCAACACACGGACACCTCATGACTAGGACTGAACCAGCTTTATGTACACTGTGCAATACACAGCAACACACCGACACCTCATGACTAGGACTGAACCAGCTTTATGTACACTGTGCAATACACAGCAACACACCGACACCTCATGACTAGGACTGAACCAGCTTTATGTACACTGTGCAATACACAGCAACACACGGACACCTCATGACTAGGACTGAACCAGCTTTATGTACACTGTGCAATACACAGCAACACACGGACACCTCATGACTAGGACTGAACCAGCTTTATGTACACTGTGCAATACACAGCAACACACGGACACCTCATGACTAGGACTGAACCAGCTTAATGTACACTGTGCAATACACCCAAGCAAACCGACACCTCATGACTAGGACGGAACCAGCTTTATGTACACTGTGCAATATCACAGCAACACAGGGACACCTCAAAGACACATACATTTACAACCAGATTTAACATTAAATAATTAAACATTAGACTGGAATAATATCCAATTCAGAATACAAAAATAATAAAATAAGTGTACTTTTATCTGCGACTGTAGATTTTTTAACCTTTTTTTTTGTGTTTTTATAAGGTGGCTTTACCTAAACTATTTTAGTATTATAACAAGAAAATGTGTGAATCACATAAATTGCGACACACCTAAATAAATAAATAAATTGTTCTAATTATTCGCATGGCTACCAGTTGAAGCGTTTTTAGAGGATATAAACTCCACACATGTCGATATCCACGCACAAAACGTGCCTCCTAAAAAGTAGTGAAGAGGTAATTAACAATAAATAATTACTCCGACTGTGTTAAAATCTTTACTAATAGAAAAAAAGGTATGAATTTGTGGCAACCAGAGTTGGAAATCATACAGATAAAGGATCACACCTAAAATTATATTTTACCAGTTTTAAAAACCAATATCCCACTATCCCAACATACACTTTATCTCACACAAAATACTAACAGGACACGGTAATACAAACTCTTACTTTTACCAGATTCAAATTTACTGGACTCACTACTTGTAAATGACGAACAGTTACACTGAACAGACATTCACCCTCCTGATTTATGAATGTAGACTGACTCAAAACATAACGAAAGACAGTTAAAGACATTTTATTCACGGCATGGCCTATCAGTCCTGATATTTTATTTGCAAAACACATACATTTATTAAAAGAAATATCTCTACAATATCCTTAAGCTGAGAGAGGTAAAAATAATTATAAAATTAATATTATGTAATTTTTATTGGTTATTTAATTGGACTATTTAATATTTTTTGTTTATTTTTTCAAGTTTTTGTTAATTTTTATAACTTTATTTACATTTAATATGTATATATATTATTATATTAAAAAATGTTAGAAATTTTGACAAGATGCACATATTAATGCAAATATGCATGGTATGTGAAGAAAAATAAGAATCCCTCCACATAGGGTTACTATGTAGACGAAATAAATAAAATTAAAAAAAAAAAACTCCACACATGTCAAAAATTAGCGAAAAAGGGTCCAATAAAATGGAATATATTTCTTTGAACTCGATTAGTTTATTATAATTTCAACGGCGGATATGTTATTTTTTTATTCAATTCATAGAACTAATACTGTAATTTTATTAATATATACTTTTTTTTTATTTTAGTAATTTCTAGGTGTTTTAGTACAAAAAATGGTTTTATCAGTTTCCGGCGCGGATACATAACAATGGTTACAGGTGAACTTGTTGCCCAGTCGATAAAACAGTAACGTGGAAAAAACAGTATTTTTTTTTAAACAGAATAACTTCTGCCCTTAAATAGAGTTTGAAAATCAGTTAGATCAATGTCACGGAATCACCCGATGATAGCCGAATGTACATGGCTGGGGAGTGAGACCTACAAAGAGAAGATCTCCGAATGCATCTCGACGGACAAAGGGTTTATGGCGAGGAAATCTGGGGCACCGCCATTTTATTCAATTTATTGGCAAAGAATCCTCTTACTATATCTATTGGAATGAGTCCGTCACGCAGGGGCTGCGTTAGCTAAGCAGATTTTCCACATGCGTCACGTATTATCATTTATCTCAAAAAGTAAATTTTCAATGAGAACATCACTTGGTATTTTGACTTAAAATAATGCCCTTCATGGTATAATAGCATATGGTTAATATGAGATGAGCTGGGGTTTACACAAAAATGAAAATATCTCGGTTAATAATCAAAATGGTGAAAAACGTTTATAACAATATTTATAGAAAATTTAATTTGGAATAAGATTTGTTTCTACATTTTTTCGTTCCGGCTCATAACAACGGAGATATTTCGAATTTTCGAAATCCCTCCTAAACCACCCTTCCCTCTCACTGGTCCCGTATATATATATATATATATATATTAAATATATTTAATATATTTATATATAACTAGCTCAGATACCCGGCTTCGTTCGCCCGGGGGAATTCATTTGCGGCTGTAATGGTTGATGGTATTCCTTTGGCAAGGCTTTTACTTTGACACAATATGTTAGACATTTACCCTTCCCAGCTGTTTTAGGGTTAATACCCTTCCGTTTTCTTCTGCGGATTTGATAATAATAAAATTAATTTTTTTATTGGTAAGACTTCACTGTCCTCGATTATTTTTCCATATTTCCCGTTTCACCTGTTGCATTATGCATAGATCTATAATGTTATTAAGGAACAAAATATTATAATTTGAATTAATTTTTTCCAGGTGAGGTACCTGATAGTTCATATTGAAAAGAATTGGTTGAGCTTATTTTCTCTAAATAACAAAATAGAAACAACTTTTTTAATATGTGCATATTAGTTTGCCGAAACCCCCCAATAGGAAACGAAAAATATCACTATTTTTAATTTCAGGCCTACCCTTAAAACCCCCTCTTGCTGCCCGTCCCTAGTATGTTATATGGCTTATTATAAGGAAGGCGTTAGTAACTGAAATACACATACCTCAGTGTTTTATATTAGCTCGGTTGAGTGTTTTGTGCTAAATAAAATTGTGGACTCCACGCTATAGCTTATAGCGTATAAAATCATTTTTTTTTTAAAATGCTTCCCGTATTACCGGCAAAAAGTGCAATAAAACAAAAAGTTATTCTAAAATAAACAAAATAAACAACTTTTTTTTTTATGTGCATATTTGCTGAAAAAGCAATAAGTAAACGGAATAATCCGCTATTTTTAAATTTCAGGCCTTCCTCCCTTATAACCCCCCACTCCCTTCCTGTCCCGTCCTAGAAATTGTTAGTATGGGCTTATTATAAGGAAATTCGTTAGTATTAATTCACATAGAGCGAGTTTGGTATAGGTTTCGGTTGAGTCCTTTTGTGCCAAATAAAATTGTGGGACTCCCGCTATAGTTTTATAGCGTATAAACTCAATTTATACTTCCGTATACGGCAAGCAAAAGTGCATATAACGCAACAGTTACTCTAAATTACAAAATAAACCAACTTTTTGTTATCGTTATGGGCATTATTTGCTGAAAAAGCAATAGGGAAACGAAATATCGCTATTTTTAATTTCAAAGTGCCTCCCTTATTAACCCCCACTCCTGTTCGTCTGAGAGAATATTAATATAGCCTAAAGTGAAGTGGGGCTAGTAGTAATATACATACCAAGTTTCATAAAATTCGGGGTCAGCCGTTTATGCGTGAAAAGGTAACAATACAAACAAACAAACAAATAAACAAACAACAAAATAAACAAACAAACAAACAAAACAGACACCAAAGAAACAAAATGCAGTTAAGGTGTCTATGACATGTGAAACGAAAAATTATCGTGAAAATTCGCGAAAAAAATTCAATGTACAGACAGAGGTTACAATTTTATATATCTATATAGATATATAATTTTGAACGGACCTCATTTTTGCCATCTCCTGGGTTGGATCGATGGACGTTTCACTACATTTTTTGAAACTCCCATCTGAGTACAACCTCAATAGCTGATTTCCCCTTTTTCTTACTGGTTTTGGCTAAATTTGTTTATGCCAAATCTGGTTTCATAAGAATTTTTTTGATATGTGGGCTTTTATTGTACCACAAAGTATAAACGAGGTACACACTAATTACTGAAGATAGGGTAAACAATTTTTAGAGCACAAATGACTTCACGAAACCTAACGAAACACAGAATCTAAGTTTGCACCGAGCCTCAATACTTTATAACCTATATTAACATTGTCATACCTCTCGGTGGAGACCGTCGTCACTGGCTGATGGTTGAGTACCGCTGGCAAGCGCTTTCGATGCGATGGCATCATCTTCAAGCCTGTTACTAGTTGTACTGAGTTGGTTGTCCGTCAGTCGACTGTCCGGCACAATATTTTAAAGACATATTCGTTTTCTCCTAAAAAGTCTTACAGCAAAAGTTGCTTACTTTGTTATTTAGAGTAAATTATGTTGTTAGTATACCAATGTATACTCCAAGTAATGTTCATTGAAATTCGGTCGTATTTAACAATTCTTTCCCATGGATGAATTTATAGAACTCAGTACCAGGTTGATAATCACACATTCATGGAAATTAATGAAAAATGAAGTCCAATTTAATTTTTTAACACCAGGAATGTTGCACGAAGTGCAAAGTTCTTTGCACCCCCGCCCCGCTCTCCCAAAAGTTAATTAATCAGAAATGTCAGTTTCCCATTAACTATATTCAATACTATATTAAACTAAAGCCTTAAACTTAATTGAACATACACTTTTTGTATTCGAAGATAATGTAGTTAGATTTGTTAAGATACCACAATGTAAAAAGAACTAGAGCTATTTTAGGCTATTTTTTGTTCTCATGGTACATTTACTTTTTGAGATAAATGCGAATACGAGACGCACGTGGCAAATATTCATAGTTAACGCGGCCCCTGCATGGCGCACTTTTTAATACTGGTAGGATAAATTATGTTAGTGTAACAGGAAACTCCCAGTTTTACACAGGTCTGTAATATGGCGGAAATGCACGGTTCAAGCTATAATCTCTTCTAACCACCCCTCTCGACCTCGCATTGTTTTATTCTAATGTGATTTTAACTTTGGTAACGAATTATTATTCTCAGAAATGTGAATTTTTTTAATATATAAACGCTCGAGGGGTGTACCTAGTTATTTCAGGTAAACATTAACACTTTCCCCTTAATTTTGTTTAACTTTTAATTTAACGTTGTTTAATATACATACATGTACCACTATGAATATAAAGTTTATTCTCCAGACATACAAAAATAAATTTTGAATAATTGTTTTTATGTACATAAAATAGTTTTCATCGTTGAACGAAGCTATTATTCATACATGGTTCGGAATACAGTATACTTTCTATGATTATGAATTATATAGTCCATGATGCAAAAACAAGATTATATACAGCAGGCAGGAAATAAAAAAATATGGATAGTGAAGCAATGCATGACAAATAGTATTATTATTAAGGGATACCGAGAAACGCCCGGTAACTTAGCTAGTATATATATATATATATATACACACACACACAATAGACAAATACACTGACCTTTTATTATTTGTTTATTGTCCCATAAGTTCAGAAAATAAAAATTTCGTCATATAACCGGATGGTTCGAAAAACATTTTCTTGCTCAAACTTTATTCATACTGCCTTACATGTTTTGAGGTCTATGTATCACCTCTTCAGGGGCTCTTTCTTTTCAAAAAATAATTACAAGCTAGTAGAAGATTGCTGGGTGTCGGCTAAAGAATAATTTCTTAATTCTCTATAAGAAGAATTAACCTTTGAACGACAAGTCTGTGTCATATGTGACACCTATGGCGTAAGTTGTACACGCATGAGCTTGTAACAAACAGACCAAGACTGGTGTGCTTAATACCCTCCTATTCAATAGTCAACTACATGTCAAGGTGTTTACTACCTTTGTAAATTTTCAATGACACTGAATTGGCTATTTATCACTGAAGTTGAGGTTTAGCAATGAACATTTAAGATAAATGGAAGATAGTAATTTATAAATATTCAAAATATTAGAAGAGAGTAAGCGCCAAAGAAGTATTTGCGGTGAACACATAGTATACTATGGTTCCCCGAATGGTTTGCCAATAACGAATCGTCAAGTGAATAGTTTCATTTTTGGGGTTTTAGCAGATTTCCCTTAAGGGAAATCAGCAATTGAGGTTGTACTCATGACGCGATTTTCGAAATTTTTCTTCAAATGTCCATCGATCCTACCCAGGAGATGACGAAAATGAGGCCCGTTCAAAACTGTATATATATATCTATATACACATATATATATATATACATATATTTATTTATTTGTCTGTTGACGCTCTGGCGGTTGCAATTATTATTTATTTAATCGTTCCCAAACTCGATATTTAGTCGTTTAATACAAAAAGAAAGATCAAGTTCGTTAACGGCTGAAATAGGGCCGGGGAAAGGGGAGGGTTTAGAGGGGAGGTTTTTTGAAAATTCATAATATCTCCGTTATCATACATCGGAACAAAACATTGTATAGAACCAATCTTATTGAAAATTACATTTACTATAAATATTGTTCTATACATTTATTCTCTATCTTCAATATTAAGCGAGATATATGCATTTGTATTAAATGTGGGCCGATTACGAACGTTCAGGCCAAAAGCTAGTTCGGCCTTAACTGTTCGGCTCTCGTATAGAGATTTCTCTATTGTATAGCATCACGAGGGAAATCTGCTTATTTTACGCAGCCCCTACATGACGGACTTTTTTTTTTGCATTATTTTCCTTATAAATGAGTGTCCATGATTTTTTTTTATACTGTGTAGGTCAATATTTGTATATAATTTTTAATACATTTTGTATAATAAAAATATGCTACTAATATATGCTTCGTTGATTATTCATTTCGAAGGTAAAGGTATAATTGCGTCAAGTAATCAACAGAACACGGAACAACAAACTCTTATTTTAATCGTTTTGGCCTAACAGCTCAACCAAACTGTTACTGCGACTTTACTACTGAACAGACATACAGACACTTGCTCTATGACTGCAAACTACTAACGGACGGAAGAGAAGACTTTAAAACTGAATTAAAATGCCGACAAGATAATTGGCCAATACAATAAACAATTTGCTGAAGAAATGTATTACTACCTGAACTATTTAATAAAGTCCGTCACGCAGGGGCTGCGTAAACTAAGCAGATTTCCCACGTGAAGTATAAAAATAGAGAAATTTCAGGAGAGCCAAACATTTACGAAAATGGCCGAACTAGCTTTTGGCAATAAACTCACTTTCGTGCGTTACCCGCCCACATTTAATACAAAAGCAAATATCTCGGTTAACATTCAAGATAGAGAATAAATGTATATAACAATATTTATAGTAAATTTAATTTACAATAAGTTTGATTTTGTACAATTTTTCGATCAGACGTATAGTAACGGAGATATTTCGAATTTTCGAAAATCCTCCCCTCTTAACGCAAACGCAACGATAACGAGAAACGCCCCACCCCGCCCTCCCACTGGTCCTGTTTAGCCATTAACCCAGATACTCCCTAATTATTTTTCGTAATTTTTTTTAATTTCTTTAACATGATATTTGAGTTTGTTGGAGGCCCCCCTGAGCTGCCCCAGAAATGTTCCCGGAAAATTTTGACAAAACTTTTCCCCGGTTGGCTAAAAATTCAGTCGAGTCCTTGCACAAGGACATTCAATCAAGGAGAAGTAATAACATCAATTGAGTCCTTTAAAAAAACTCAAAACATCTTCTGGTTCGTAAAATTAGGTTGGATGATACTAAAAACAAACAATTCTTTTAGCAATAAGTCCAAATTATATTTTAAATAATCATAATACATATAATAATTATAATAAGTTATATATTTAAATATATATATATATATATATATATATATATACATCTCATTTTGTATGATATTTTATAAAACACTCTACGTGTAAACCAACATCACATTTTTCACATTTAGTTGTCGTCTTTTTTGAACAAAGACGACATTTTAGTTGTGTTTTCCATATTTTTTTTTCGACGCCATGTTTTGTATGTATGAGCTTCTCAGCAGTGGGCAAAGTATTCACCAAATGGTTGACACCATCAAAGCGGCTGTCGAAAGGTGTTTTCTTTGATGGCTATGAACACAAGCATTTCGTTTTCAGTGCAGTTTCCGAATTTGTTTCTTTTTGCTGCATATTGATTAGTGTACTTCACTAATAGGGTAATGACTTCTTCATCCATAAAATACCGAAAATAGTCTGTTGGTGTCATTTCAGGTGATAAATGACATGAGGCTACTTCACAGCTATCTTCTTCAGGTATCGAGAGTTCTTCCTTTTGCCAGTCAAAAATGATTTTCTCGTGCTTCAACAAAGAAATTGAACCCTTCTTCTTCCTAGGTGGAGGAGATGAGGTTCTTACGCTGTGTGTAATTTTCTTAGGAACTTTGGTGTCAGATTGACAGCTTGTCGGTTTTTCCAATTGTTTGGGTTCATCAGTTAGAACAGAACGATCTTCAGGTTCCTTATACAAAACAGTAGGTAATGTTCCAAGTTGATTTTGGCGAATAATAACCTGCGACCTCAACTGGCTTCCTGGAAGATTGTCAATTGAAGGATTTTCTTCTCCTCCGGAGTCTTCATCCGTTATGTCTTCATTGCAATTAGTAGGAGGCAACATGCCAATATTTAACCCTCCCTCTGGAATCTCTTCATCATCTGCCGACTCTAAAAAATCTACCAACTCACTAAGAGTCCATTTTTTCCTGAAAAATAGTAAAAAATCAACCATAATTTTATCAAAAGGTATTTTCCCAAAAAATAAAAAAAATATGACTATCACTATAATAATAATTAGTGAGGTGGAAATAATAAAAATCATTTGAAAAAGGATTATAAATAGCTGATTATATACATAATTCACACAGGTTTTCAGTAAATATGGATAAAAAGTATAAATACAAAAAAAAACCTCCTCACCCTCTAAAATTGGTGATTACCAAAGCTACATTTAGAAAAATTAAACTGGGGAAGTGAAAAAGATATTTCTAAAATCACACAAATCACCAAAAAAGGTTTGGTCCTTGAAATGATCCAATGATTTTTAAAAAATGTAAATGTTGCCAAATTTTGTTAAATTTTTTAATTCACATAATAATTTAGGAACCGACATTCTTCCTGAAGTCCTTGTGCAAAGGGAACCCGCGACTTTGTTCGGCCTGTGTTGAACCCAGGGTATAAAGTGTTAGAAAACAAAGTAATTGCTAGAAAGTGTAGCCAATACATTCAAACAAACATATCACGAGACATTTACATACCAAATAACACTTAAATAATAAATGAATTGGTACTTACCCTTCAAAACAATAATGTTCAGTAAGTTTTCATTCCATTGTTGAAATGAAGTCAAATGTTATATGTCAGGAATTCACAATCATAAAACATCTGAAGCTATCCAAAACAGGAATAAGTACTCTACTGTGAAGCATAGATAGCCTATAGATGGGAATACAGGTGCCCCACTATACAAGAAATACTTTGAAACATCACAATCCCTTTGTTTCTCCCAATATGTCTGAGGTCCTTTCACAAGGACTTCAGGAGAATCTGGGTTAACGAACTTGATCTGTCTTTTTACATAAAACGACTAAGTATCAAGTTTGGTTACGATTAAACAATAATTGCGTCCACTAGAGCGGTAACAGACATATATATATATATATATATATATATATATATATATATATATAGTATATATATATAAAATTGTAACCTGCCTGTCCTGTACATTGATTTTATTTTCGCCGATATTTTCACGATAACTTTTCGTTTCACATGTCATAGACACCATATTTCTGTTCATTTTGTTTTCTTTTCGTGTATGTTTGTTTGGTTTGTTGTGTTTGTGTGTTTGATTGTTTGTTACCGTTTTTCACCGCATAAACGGCTGAAACCGAATTTTATGGGAAACTTGGTATGTATATTAGTGAGCACTACACACTAAACCAACCTTAGACTTGTAGGCTATAAAAACTTTCCTCTGAGGCGAACTGGAGTGGGGTTATAAGGAAACGCCTGAAATAGTAGAAAAATAGCGATATTTCGTTTTCTATTGTTTTCTTGGCGCAAATATGCCAACATAACAAAAGATTGTGTTTATTTTGTTATTTAGAGTAACGTGATTTGTGATGTATTTTGTTTTCGTCATACCGAATTATATACGAGATATACACTTATAAACTAAAGCGGGAGTCAAACACCAATTTCATTGGGCGCTGACGATAAAACGCGAACTTAAAAAAAACTCGGTATGTCAATTAGCATTAAGAGTCTTCCATGATTTATAAGCTATATAGAAAAATTTTTAGGTTAGAACGGGATTGGGGGTTATAAGGGAGGTAGGCTTGAAATAAAAACATTCATGATATATTCTATTTGTCAATTTGTTTTCGCTTCAAACATGTACATAACAAAAACGTGTTTACTTTGTTTATTTAGATTAAGCTTTTTTTTTTTTTATAAATTTTGTCCATGAACAATGTGTGGAGCAAGCAATTTTCGTTGAGATATTGCATATGCTCAATCAATTGATTCCAATTTTGAAACTATTGAGGTACCTCACTTGGAAAAATTAATTCAAAATCTATGTTAATATTTTTGTCTTTAATAACTGAATTACTTATACATAAAATGCACAAGGAGACGGGTAGCATGACCAATTTGGAGGACAGTGAAAACTTACATAAAAAATTAAATTTTTATTATTAATAACATGGCAACAAACGGGTATTAACCCTAAACACTGGGACGGGTAAATGGTCAAAATGTTGTGCAAAGTAAATCCTTTTCCAAAAATATTACCTTCAATATTCAGCCTCAAATCGAAATTCCTCGGTGCTAAGCCGGGTATCTGAGCTAGTATATATATATATATATATATATATATACATATATATATATATATATATATATATATATATATATACAGTTTGGAACGGACCTCATTTTCGTCATCGCCTAGGTAGGATCGATGGACATTTGAAGAAAAATTTCGAAAATCGCGTCATGAGTACAACCTCAATACCTGATTTACCTTGTGGGAAATCTGCTAAAACTGAAATACAGTTAAATTAATTATTTATTCAACATTGAAACCAAAATTTGTTTTTCTTTTAATTTCTTTCTATTGTATCTTATTTTATTTTACAAATATTTTATTTTATTCATAATTAAAAAAATGATATGTATCAAGCTCACGTTATGTACAGATTGTTCTACGTGTCGTGTGGCTAATAAACTCCCTTCCTTTAGGGTTACTTTAGGAAGGAAATAAATAAATAAAGGTATATATATATATAAAATTGTAACCTCTGTCTGTACATATAAAAATATATTTACATATATAAGAGACGGGAAATATAAAAATATCGAAGACTATATATATATATATATATATATATATATATATACATATCTATATATATATAAAATTGTAACCTCTGTCTGTACATTGATTTTTTTCGCGAAATTTCACGATAACTTTTCGTTTCACATGTCATAGACACCATATCTGCATTTTGTTTCTTTCGTGTATGTTTGTTTATTTGTTTGTTTGTTACCTTTTCACGCATAAACGGCTGAACCGAATTTTATGAAACTTGGTATGTATATTACTACTAACCCAACTTAGACTTTAGGCTATATTAATATTCTCTGATCGAACAGTAGTGGGGGTTATAAGGGAGGCCTGAAATTAAAAATAGCGATATTTAGTTTTCTATTGGTTTTTCGGAAAATATGCACACAGTTGTTTATATTGTTATTTAGAGTAACCTTTGTTATATACGTTTTTTTCGTATACCGAACTATAAAGGCGTTATACGCTAAAAATTATAGCGGGAGTCAACAATATTATTTGCCAAAAAAGACTCTACCGAACTAAATAAAACTCGGTATGTGTATTAGCAGTGAGACCTTCATTATAATAAGCCATACCAACATTTCTATGTACGGGCAGGAGTGGGGGTTATAAGGGAAGCCTGAAATTAAAAATAGCGATATTTCGTTTCCTATGTGTTTTTCCGCACATATAAACATTACAAAAGTTGTTTATTTTGTTATTTGGGGTAGTAACCTTTTTGTTATTATACACGATTTTGTCGTATACCTAAGTATAAATGAGTTATACGTTAAAACTTAATAGCGGGATGCCAACAATGTTATTGGGGCAACTAACCGGCTGAACCGACGAACTTAACAAAGCGTCGGTATATCAATTAGCATTAATTCTTCCATAATTATAAGTTATATTAAAATTCTTTAGCGTTTCGAACGGGAGGGGGGTTATTAAGGGAGGCCTGAAATAAAAAAATTCACCATATTTGACATGTATAAGAGATCGGGAAATATAAAAATATCGAAGACAGTGAAGGCCTTATCGAACAAAAATTATTCTATATATTAGCAAAATCCACGGCAACGCACGGGTGTATCGAATCCCTAAAACACTGGGACGGTGGTAAATGTCAAAATATTGTGCAATGTAAAGCCTGCTAAAAAATACTATCACCATTCAGCCTCAAATGAATTCCCGGGCGAAGCCGGGTATCTGAGCTAGTATGTATATATATATATATATATATACATATATGTAAAAATAACTATATATTTAATACATATATAGTTATTTTATAAAATAACAATATAGTTAAATGACTAAAACATTGGCAGGTACAATAATAAAATTTGAAACCAGTAATTCAGTTGGAGAGTGGTAGCTAACGAACTAAACAATACACGGGTAGGCCTTAACGAGTTGGTTGATTGTGTGTTGTGTTGCGGTAGTGTTTAACTATTGCTGATCACCTTCCATGCTCTTCAATTGATCAGCTTCAATATCAACTCGCCGCTCCTAATTCACAGCTGAGTTCGTGTAAACAAGGAATAAATAAGAATGATACAACTTTTTCAGCCGGTTTCCGACTCGTTTGTTACTGGCTTCAATCCAAAAGGCCTGTGTGTTCCTCAATTGTATTTAGTAAAACATCACTATGCAAATGGGATATCCGGGCACGAAACTGGTTTATCGATACACACGATGAAAAGTCAAATGTGAAATACAAAAGAATGGATTATTGTATTGTATTACTATGAAAATAAAGTGGTGTATTGTAATATATTATAGTAACCATATGACGGAGTACACTGGTAGACAATTACCCCAAGGACAAGGAAAGGACCTGCAACTTTAACACTTTGACTGTACATGACGTATTTGAATATAACCAAAACAAACTTACTCAATATATGAACAGAAAACTGGCAAAACTCATTTTACAGGTTCCATCAACGTATTAACTTACTAAAGTCAAACGACTTATACTGCATAATACTTTAACATCTCAAGGCTAAACACTTTTACATGCAAAAATATTGCAATAAAAACAAATAAAGTATCCTGTATTTGTTTTTATTGGCAGCATGATTTCCCGTAAGATAAATCAGATATTGGAAGGTCGTTACTCATGACGCGATTGTGTACTGCGTGTGTGTGTAAAAAATAAATCAAAAAAGTAAATAAAACTAATCTTATTGAACATTAATTTATCTACAAATATTGTTTCTAAACATATTTTCATTTATCATGAATATTGTAAAACCGAGATTATTTGGTATTTTATAGTTTTCCGTTTTCAGTAAACCCTCACTCTACTTTTGTGCTCGTATTAATAACTAGCTTGTTACAACATGAACCATTATCATTCCACAAAGTATTTTAAATTATTGATTTGATCCAATTTTTAATAAGGATTGATTACATACTTTTTAAAAATTGTCTTGCATTTTACTCTAACATTTTATACATTTCAAGGCTTGTATATAAAATTAATATTTGTTGACAATTCCTATTTTTTTTTGTTTCTACTTTTTACTAAAAAAATTGTATTATTGAATAGAACACTTCACCTCAACCTAAGTTATTTCTTTTTCTTAGTCCAACGCCCCCCCCCCCCCTAGTGTTATTATAAAATTAGTATATTTTGTTTCTAATTTTTGTTGAAATGTTTTGTTATTTTGTTAATTTTTTTTATCCTTGATATTTTTTTATTGTTATTTATTAACATCCACTTTTTGCAAATAAGACTAATTGGGTTTTATTACTGTAATTAATAGTAAACAAAAAGAAAAGGTTATAATTATATATTCTATCATTTTGATTATTGTATATAACGAATTAAATTCTTTATCAATTTGATTATCACTCTACGTAAATAGCATACATTTTTAGTATAAAGTTGTTGAAATGAACATTTATTATAATATGACATACTTTATAAATGATGAGAAACTGTCCAACTTTAAAGAGACAATATAAACTATTATTGACAAATAATTTATAGTTTTATGTAATAATTAACAATATTTGATAGTATTTTGCGTATAAAGACTACCTTCAATCATGAAGTGTGTTCGCGGAAGAATGGAGTCCGCGAAAAGTGAAGCAACCTCACGCCATTGATGACGTCATCTAGCGTCGACTCATCGTTGCCCTGGACTGGGGACCTCGCTGCCAGCCACGAGGGGGACCGGCAGGAAAGGGCAAGAAGGCGGGAACAACATGGAAGCCAAGTGCGGCACGTAGGCAGAGCTTCTCATCGAGGTGAAAAAACCCCTAAATGTGCGAGTAGGCACAAAAAGGCCCGTCGGGAGATGTAGCTGAGAAGCGGGGAAGAACCAGGAATAGGAGAGGAACAAGGAAGACATGTATCGAGTGAGTACTCACATTCAAATAACAACTTCGTCACACATCGAAGCCAACTTGCACAACCCAATAATGGACATTATTCTGCAACCAGTTCCACATTCAGCTCCAACCAACCCACAGCAGCTCACCAATTGGAATTATTATTAGATTTTAAAAGGTCCGGAGTCCTAATAATTTCATTTCATTATAAGTTATTATGATTACTATTACTTCATTATACGTTATTTGTCTCCATTCATTTGTTTATTATTTACACCGCCCTCCTTTTATTATATAGACCTCTCTCTCAATTCACAAATGGGGCGAAGGGGCATCTCCCTATACTTCTTTTTATGGGAAGCCTCATCGACCCTGAAACCAAGTGTTTTTTTTTTTTTTTGTTAAATGAGGTTTATTTTTAATATATTTTTAGCACACTCTAACAGAGCATTAAAGAGTTTTACTCTTGAATTTTATTCGCATTTGGGCTCTAAGAATATTCCTGTTTATGTTTTACGTCATATGCAAATTACAAAAACTCCAGATTTGTTCCAATGAATTCATACCTACACACTGTTAAACAATTAAATAAGCTTCTTTACAACTGCTGTTTTTAGCAAATTATGGCTATTATCAAAAGCAAAGGGTGAGATTAAATGGTATAGATAAAGGAAAAAAAGGTGGCCGAGAAAATACATAGGCTTTGTAATATACCGGCCGGTTTAATGGGCCCGACATTATATATTCAGAGTTGGCCGCTAGATAGATTCCTTAAGGGAAATCAGCTATTGAGGTTGTACTCATGACGGAATTTTCGAAATTTTTCCTCAAATGTCCATCGATCCTACCTAGCAGCTGACGAAAATGAGGTCCGTTCAAAACTGTATATATATATATATATATATATATATATATATATTTATATATATATATATATATATATATATATATTTTTTTTTTTTTTTTTTTTCCCCACCTCTGCCCCCGCTGTACCTTTGGGTTTCCCCATACCAGCGGTCTCCATTTAATAAGAGATATAAAATTTTAAATAGATAAATTGGGCTAGGTAAATTAGCCTAACTCATCGAGCACAGCTAAGCATAAAAGTGCAACATTGGGGAGATTTAGTTAAGTCCGAAAAGCCCTCGGGGAACCCGCAGCTGCGACTCCTTTGCCTCTGTTCAAAGAAGTGGCAGCAAGAGCCTAACTAACTAGCCTACATACCTATAGCCTAAATACTAGCCTAAACTCACATAAAACTATACATATAATTTACAAATAAATTCAATTTTACTTTTCTTTCAACACCTCTTGGGCAAATGTCCTGAAGGCTGAAATGATGGCTTGTCGTTTACAAACATGTCGTAGCTCTCAGGAGGCCAGTTCACATATGAGAAAGCACTCATTAGCCGAATACGCTTGGCGTTGAAACGCGGACATTGGAGGATCACGTGGTCAGCCGTATCCAACTCGCCGCAGGAGCACAATGGGGATTCCTTTCGTTTGAAGAAATGTAGTTTGTTATTAAAGTCCCCGTGACCACTGATAAGTTGGCTGGAGAAGAAATCTGGGACGTACCATGTCATCTTAGATCTGGTCCTGACATCTGGGAAAAATTTGTAGGTCATCCTACCTTTGCTGGAGTTGGTCCAGCGACTCTGCCAACTGTCCCAGATGGTTTTCTCAATATGGTGGAGTGTTTTTTTAAGGTCCTGCTGTCCTATTGTGAAGATAGACTCTCCTATCTTGTAAGGCAACCCCCTGACTGCTTGGTACATAGCGATCCGCATTTCTACCTCCAGGTCTAAAGTCCAGCCATCACCTGCAATGCATCGCTCGAAACTGTCCGATACGCCCTGGTTACCATGAGGAGAGCTCTTCTTTGGGCTTGGCATAGAAGGTTTTTGGTCGCTTTCGACATTTTTTGAGCCCAGGATGGAGCAGCGTAGCACACTAT
The DNA here is from genome assembly GCA_019009955.1 of Riptortus pedestris. Taxonomy (NCBI): domain Eukaryota; kingdom Metazoa; phylum Arthropoda; class Insecta; order Hemiptera; family Alydidae; genus Riptortus; species Riptortus pedestris. The sequence goes on along the minus strand of CM032231.1, from coordinate 8,766,870 downwards.
AGGGACAAACAAAGCTTTATATAAAATGCTTCTGTTCTTATCAGTGATGCCCCAAGTATTACGTGCTATTGTCCTTAGGTGGTGAAATCGTCCGCTGACCGAATCCCGGAGATGAGATGCGTGAGGGTTGAGATTTAACCTCTCCCCGATGTGGACTCCTTCCTAGGTATACTACTTTGGGCAGCAGTTGAAGCCTGGTCTGACCTATTACCAACCTTGGGGGCCACCTATGACAAAGCTTTCCTTTTAACAAGATGCTCTGTGTTTTCTGGTCATTGAGTTGAAGTTTATTTTCAAAACACCAATCCTGTATAGCGTTAATGATCCGCTGGCCCTCCACTTCCAGCTCCTGCCTACTATTTCCCTTAACTAAGCAGCACAGATCGTCTACATATGCCGCAACCTCAATGCCAAGAGACCGCAACTTGAGGAGCAGCTCGTCAAACACCAGTGCCCAGATGTAAGGCCCCAGCACAGAGCCTTGTGCACAACCCCGAGCTACTTCCCTCCTGATCATCGTCTTCCCGCAAGGGATCATAGCTACTCTATTGCTTAAATATATATATATATATATATATATATATATATATATATATATATATATATATATATATATATATATATATTGTAAAGGTCGAGTCTGGGTTATCCGCTGTGTCTATATATCTATGAGATAAGAGAGATTAGTACTAGGCTTTAAACGAGGTAGCAGCACCTGTCAAGGGACGGACAGAGGATCCCGGTGAATCCAAAGGTCAATCTCGCAGGACAGGAACAGGCAGTCGACTCCCAAGATGCAAAGAGAGAGTAAGTGTTTCTTTAATTATCTAGTCTAATTGTGCTATATCTCTGATTAAATAGATAAATTAGCTCTTATAGCAGAGATGGTGGAAACGATAATGCTTGCCGTGCAATATATGACCCTGAGAAGTAGCCGGTAAATAGATTAAACTTAAATAATAATAATGTTAATTAAATGGCGCCCAACGTGGGGCACGGCTTAAACATTTTTTTTATTTAAACATTTAAAATATTTTTTTTTAATTAACATAGATTATAAAAATGGATATTAATACTAATAGCAAAAGTTTTGAGGATAGGATTAGTGATGTAGAACAGGAAAGTAATAATTTGGATCTTGAAAATCTATCTATTGAAAGTGAACCGTTAGAGGGAACACAGACCAATAATATCATATATAAAGATCAGGCTAGACATATAATTCAATTAGAGGATTCGGGAATACCGTTATCTACTGAGATAGCAAATTTGAGCATTTTGGGTTTTGAACAACCGCGAGGTACTTCTACCAGAATAATAGATAATTTAAACGATTTAAAAGGACAAAAAGAGGTCAGTAGGCCTATCGAAAAAGATCAAAACATGCTGGAAGCTATAATGAACCTAATAAAAGCAGGAAATACTAAACTAGAAGAAAATACTAACAAACTAGATGAATTTAAACAAGAAGTTAGAAATAGTATTGAATCATTGAAAATAAATATCGAACAAACTCGAGAAGAGATCTGCTAACAACTGAATTAATGGATGAAATTGTTTCGAAAATAGTAGAAACCCGACAAGATTGATTTGAACAGAAAAACTTACTTCGGTATGAATTAAAAGGGGAAATTGAGCATGAAAAGATTATTCAAGGGACGATAATTGACCAAATAAATCTAAATATTCAGATAGTTCATTTGCCCAACTGTAAAGAAATTAGAGTCAATCATTAAGCGAGATGTCCTAAATTTAGTTATAGTCGACATGAGAGCCCTACTGACTTTCTGTATGAATTAGAAAATTATTTTAACATTTATGGAGTAGATACATGGGGGAAAAAGAGAGTTAATTATTTCAGAGTGCATGAGGGGAGTTCCCAGAACTTGGTGGCTGATTGAAAAGGAATTTATTAGAAATTTCATTCATTTTAAAGAAAGATTTTTAAATAAATATTGGGGAGAAGATAGGCAGGATGAATGTAGAAATCAAATTACCAATGGGAAATATCGCCCAGGAGAAAATTTAACTATGGATGATTATGCCAGGAAATTATTTAAAGACTATAAATATCTTAATCCACCTTTTCCTGAGTCTTATCAAATAAAATGCATAATAAAACACTTCCCATGGCAAATACAATGTATCTTGGGGGTCGGCCAAATCAGTAATAAAGAGAAATTTCTTGACCTTTTACAAAAATTACCAGCTCAGGATATCATGAGGGGAACGGATGGAGAAGAAAATCGTGAGAATGAGGGAAACAACCCAAATAGAGTAAGAAATAGACAAAGAGAAATTTCGATAGAGAATAGGGATCGAAATTCATGGAGTAGGCCACCAGGTTGTAACAGGAGACATAGTCATTTTCCCCCTAGTAATAGCTTTCGTCCAAGAAACCCGGATAATGTTTCCCGACAATTTTATAATAGTAGTGGGAATTCTTATTACAAACCACTCAATAAAAATTTTGGAAGAGGTAATGGGAGATTTGAAAATAGAAATTATAACGGTCAAGACTTCCGAAATAGCCCAGGAACAAGCGAGAAGAAACCAACAGGAATAAACGCGGTAATAAGAGATCAGAATTTGGAATCATCAAAACATACTTTAAATCCGCCTAAATCAAATCCTACTGAGAAAGAATTTCCGGTAAACCATGTAAGTCCACCATTTGAATTCTTTAGAGCCTGGCAGACAAATGTGTGGACAAGGAAAGTTATTAAATTCAGGATTTTGTAATATTTATTCGCATCTATTAGTAGTATTATAAAGTTTAAATTCCTTCAATTATTTGAAAATCCATGCGACTATTTATTAGAGGATAACGATTTACATGAAAATTATAGAAATATTCAACAGTCGTATGTCCGATTACACCGTCTAACATATGGAATACAAAGGAGATTGATGTTCTAATGGGACTCGGGATCACAACAAACAAGCCATAAATGAAAATTTTTATCAGCAATACATAAAAATGATTGCTCTCAATTAACCAAGGCGAATTCGGGATTTTATCGGAAAATAAAAAAAAAAAGTACAACAGGGGCTTTTGCGGAAGAGATCGAAACAGAATAAAAAAAACAAATATTAATGAATCACTAACTTGTGTAATGGAAACAATTCAAATTTAAATTATTGGATTATAACTGATCCTGACGTGTACACTATTAATTTTTGATATTGATACTATGGAAAAGGTTAAATCATGAATAAACTTAGAAACTACGACTCAAATTAGAATACATTTTGAATAATTAAATATTGGAATTTAATTACAACGAAGTTAAAAGGAAAAAATAAAGAAAATCTGGAACAATGGATATTGGAGAGGAAATGAAACTTAATGGCTACAATTTTTTAGATATGGGTAGAATCGTAGCATATACATTATCCGCTATGTGGATGGTTCGAAAAGTAAACATATTCGCCTTTCAAACTGGCACCAAAATTAATCTAAATAAAAACAGAGGAAAACTAACCTCTACAACCTCTACCCCTTTTCCAGAGAAAACTCCGGCCTTAATTAGACATTAAACTCATAAAGTATGTAGAATTGATTTCCCGGTTAGTTGAATTTCTATAAATAGGTAGTATATACCAAGTGACCACATAGTCTAGAGGAACAGGTGGTTAGCGAATTGATTAAGAATTGGAAAAAAATGGTATTATTGGAGGAACTGAAATACCTATACACTAGATTTTATTGAATACTCTGGTAGTAATAAAGAAAAAAAATGGACAAATAACGGCGGACAGTGGCTTGCCATAATTCGCGCTTCGCCCGACGAATTAAATAAATGTTTTAATCCCACAAACTAATGAAACAGTTGTCCACTGAGTATAGATTAATGTCTCCATATCGCACACTTGAAATACGTATGAAGCAGCACCTAGAATACTATGAATCCACTTCTTGACCTCCGAAATTCATTATTGTGACCAAATTCTTCGTGTTGTGCAGTAAAGAGTCGCAAAAACAATATACTGGGTATTTGCTATTTAAGCAGGCAGGTGATATGTTTTCAATGGTCACTACCGTCTTTTTGGCATAAAGACCTCATGTTCTGCTTCTGATAAGAGTGGAAAGCCTCAAATCCGATTTGTTTCAACAGGTATTCAGAATTTGATCATGTTTTCTTAGATGATATTTTTTATTTTTTCTTGATTGTCCCGTTAGTATATATTTGAATCATCTGGAGAATAATTAATGAACACTTTAGACAAGAATAATTTAACACACGAATCTGAAAATGACCAATTTTTTATTGTAACAATAAGTAACAAGTCATAGGTCATGTTAATAAGTACATCTGAGCCAGGGAATTGAAAATGTTTCATCACGCTAAAATCTAAAGCGTTTCATGAATTTAGTGAGACGCCGTAAGATGTAAACCGGCAAACTGAACAGTATTATTATTTTTAAGTTTGACTGGATAGATTATACAGAGGAGTTTTATTAAAATCATCATGGCACAATTAAATATCCCATTCAAATAAATTATTATAAAAAGGCGGCCAGAAGTGGAAAATGGCGACGAAGAAGAGGACCGAGCGCCATTTCTATATATAAAGAGCATAGCATTTTGTTGACAAATTTTACTTCATGCTGCCTATATCCCATTTAAGAATATATAGTTCAAACGGAATGTGCTAGCAACGCAGATCAGCTATTGGATGTAAACACAATTGTATCAGAGACACCCCGGACGGTGACGCAATCCCAATCTATTTTGTCCTACCCGTAGCTTTAAATAATTATCAAGGAAATATAATTCATCTGAACTAGAAATGTTAGCCATAGTGAGTTTGCCATTACAGAAATTCTGACATTATCTGTTGTGAAGTACAATTTACTATGTATCACTGATAAGCCATAGTTTTTAAACTGATATTATAAGGATTGTAAACTAACATCGGCCTAGATATCATACGTATGGGCATATACCTCTTATGTTAATTGCAGGAATTTCGATTTTTCACAATTGAGCAATGGCCAATAGGAAGAGAAAATATAGTTAGCTTAACAAATTCGTGCAGCCGATTTGTCGGTTGAACGCTTCTTACGAAGAATCTATAAGATAATGAGCTCTAACTGGGATAATCAATGATTATCTAGGAAAAAATTATTCCGACAACGGGTAGAGAATCTTGACACCATATTATCAGAAACTATGATGATTGCCCAGGAAGTAAATATCATTAAGAGGCCATCGACAGAAGACAAGGAAACAGAGCCGGTAATGTATACGAGAATGCGATAATTATTATTATTCGAAAACGTGGGAATCTTTGGAAAGTCCTGTTTCCTAGTATACCAGAAACACCATTTTTTTAAAATTATTTTTTCTTTTATGTACATCAATATGTAAGACCTCATGTCGGCAATCCGAGATGAAAACATATCGTGAACTTATACCAGCAATGATATTTTAATGCACCCAAATTACTATCAATGATTAAGAAAATTGTTAAGTGTGACTGATGGACACATTGTCAAAAAAACTAAATTTACGCTAATAGAAGATTATGGGCATCAATGTCAAAACTATAATCAATCTTCTATGCCGCGTTGGCAAATTGATAGCTTATAGATTTTTGTAGAGCCTTTCCCGTTATTCACATGAAAAATCAAAATAAATATTATAATTAACTTGCCATTAGATATATTTAGCTAAATTTATCCGAAATATACCCAATTCAAAAAATGAAATAGTGCTACTGTTATATCAAATTGTCTATTCAAAACGACTACATCCCAAAGTAATTGGTTAGACCATATAAAAATATTAACAGATAATTGAGTACTCAATCTTAATTGTTGATTAATGGCACACAAAAACAATGGCCAAGTCGATTATAAGATTACATGGATTCGAACCTCAAATCCGGACACCAGTCAAAGGGTTAATCCAGTAGAATAGAGCATATCGACACCATCTCAAAATTTCTTCTCCGTAGTTCTAGTAAAAGACCGTCACGGAATTTGTGGGAAAATTATATAAAAAAAGTAGATCCAGTTGCATGAATGAGGTAATACATGAATAAACAATCATATTTAAACCCCCATGCCAACTTATGTTAGGCATAAAACACTCTCAACGTGAAAGTTGGCTCCAAATAGGGTTAGATTATTGTATAGCATATTGCTGATTAGGCCAGTTATGAGAAGAGAAATTGTATATTTTCTACCCTAACCCTAGTGGTCACAGAACGGAATACGCTCGTCTGAGACACATTTTCACAAGAACAAAGACATTGGTGAGCTCATTACTGAAGTAGAAACAATTACTGAATTGACTATACCTGGTACTCAAGAGTGTTAGTTAAATCCTAGTGTATAAAATCTCAAGGTAAAAAGTATATGCCAATGTTTCTCATAATTCCCTACACTCCCCCCCCCCCCCCCCCCACCCCCCACCGCCCCCCCCCTCCATACGAATGAGTCCATATGAGAGTTAGTAAAATGTTATGGTAACGAGCATATCTTAATTGACGGTATCTAAATCTCAAGAAAAAGTAAATGCCAAGTATTTCAAGAAGTTACTAAGTACCATATGAGATTAAACGAAAATTATTGAACGGATGTCATATTTTATTGACATAAATAAAGTCCGGTAATACTAAGGGGAAAACTTTAAATATCCAGGATACAAAAAATTTATTGGAAATTATGGATACCAAACCTAAAGCAATACTAAAAAAAAAAAAAAAAAAAAATTAGTCAATATATAAAATAAATAAGAAATATATAATATATTTATTGTTCTATAAATAAAAAAAAAATAATAGTAATATTAAAAAAAATAAAAATATATAATATATTTATTATCATAAAAAAAAATTAAACTTATAATGAATAAATAAAAAAAAAATATATAATATAAAATATAAAAAAAATTTTCTTCTCTGAGGTGCATGGCGTTATGTAAGCGTTGCGTCGAGCCCTGCAACCGAGTTCTCCTTGCCTGATACTCGTATATATCCTATGCCTAGATCAGAGTGAGTAGTAATAGGCAATTTATTAAACGATAGGTAGCAGCACCTTCAAGGGTCGGACAGAGGATCCCGGTGAATCCACTGATGGTTCAATCTCGCTGTGGACAGGAACTGATCAGAGAACATGCCTGGCAGTCGGTACTCCCAAGATTCAAAGAGGATGAGTAACCCCTGTTTCTTTAATTATCTAGTCTAATGTTTTGCTTTCCCCCCCCCCCCTTCCCTCCTGCTATATCTCTGATTATGTCTAGATGAACTAGATTATGGCTCTTATAGCAGAGGATGGTGGAAACTGACTAATGCTAGCCCAGATGCCAATATATGACCTTGAGAAGTAGCCGGTAAATAGATTACAATTTAAATAATAATAATTATAAATTAAACCTCTCATTATAATATATATATAAACAGTATATATATTATAGTATACTATAGATATAGCTATATATGAATATTATATATATATATATATATAAATTTGTACTGTTATCCGCTCTAGCGATGGCTAAGCAATTATTTTATTTGTCCATGATGTACCCCAAAACTCGATATGTATAGTCATTATATTGTAAAAAGAAAGATCTAGTACGTTAACGTTGTACTTGTTAAATCGGACCACAAGAGTTGAACCAAGGATGTCTTGTTGGTTTAGCGGTGTGAATTCCCCCACCCTGCAAATGTCCGCACAATATACCTCAGTTACTATACGGTCGGATAGAAAATTGTATACAGAAATCAATCTTATTACAAATTTTAATTTCACTATCAAATATTGTTATATTTCACAAAAATTTTTTTTATCTCCTCTCTCAATCTTGATATATTAACCGTAGTTATTTCCGCATTTTTATTAAATACTGGGCGGCTAACGGACGGTGTCATCTCCCGCACAAAACTACGTTCGCGCCAACCGTTTTTCATTAACTAGCTCGGCTCTCGTGAAATTTCTCTATTGTTTAAACTTCACGTATGGGAAATACTGCTTATGTTTACCGCCCGTGCCCTACGCCCAAGCGCCCTTACGCCCCTGCGTGACGGATCTTTTTTAGTTGAAGTACGCGTCATTCTTAGGAATATTGGAACTCCAGTTAGATATTACTATTTCAGCTGGTATTCGTACAGTTGTATGCGTTGTAACTCATAGCAACTTCTAGAGTGACTATTGACTTGAAGTTCCAGTTGAGAGTGTTTGATTTGATTTCTATAACTTTTCTGTCAGTGTTATACTTGATTTCTTGTTTGAGATAAAGCGACTTGGTTGAGGTATGTTCAAAAAAATCTATTTGTACAGACCTTAAGCGTATTTAGTAGTCAGTGTGAACGGCCGCACACGAATTAGCCGGGGCCAGGTGGACTGGAGTCGGTGGACAATAGACCAGGATGCAGAGCACGGACCATATCCTGGTTCTAGCCGGGAGTTGATTGGATATCGGGATCCTGTAAAATACACTTTACGATGGAGCATTGTGCAGAGAGTGTGTATTTTACAGGAATAGCAACGCAGGTTGATTGACGAGACAAACAGGACTAAGCACTCAAACTTAGCCCGTGTCGCATTTCACAAATAAACCCCCCCCCCCCCCCCCAAAGGGACAGACAGCGATATATGCCTAAACGCCGATATGTAATTTATAAGACGTGTAATTGCAATCGTACTTAGGACAATAGACCAATTAGTGTAAGCGTATACAGTGCAATAATAATTGCTTACACAATTAAACACTTTCGATTGACCCAAATTTGTTCAACAAAAATACTCCGTCCATTAGCCATGCATGGGAACAGAACAGCGGCTCCTATACTCGTGAAACATGTAAAATAAACATCTCATTAAAATCAAATAAATTAGCAACAAAATTTGTTAAAGGAAATTACGCTAATGATGATAGTAAATATATAACGCTCTTAGGTCAAAGCTTATTATCGATAGTTTTAGCACATTTTCTTTAATGGAAATCAGCTATAGAGGTTGTACTCATTACGTGGTTTATAACAATTTCTTCAAATGCCCATCAATCCGACCTACTAATTGACGAAAATGAAGTCAGTAAGTAATCATATATTTTTATCGATCTAATATATATATATATATATATATATATATATATATATATATATATAATTTTGAACGGACCACCTTTATGTGTCTCTCCTGGGTTCATGCACATTTGAAGAAAGTTTTCGAAAATCATGACCACGACCTGAAGAGCCTTAGGGAAATCTGCTAAAAAGTATGGACCAACAATTGTTAGCCATCCAGTTTTACGAGATTTGTACTCTAACGTTTTTGGATCCGAATATCTGTATAAGATCAATATACAAATCATTTCCAGATACTTGAATATAACTTGCGACATTCAATCCAAACCTAGGAGTCATGCGGGTGAGGTATAGCTGGAGTGCCGACCAATTCAAATTTATTCACAATATTCAAGACTGTTCTCCAATATCAATATAAGACCAATATCTGTTTAAGATCTATATATAAATCATTTCCAGATACTTCATTGATACTTGATAGTAACTCTCGACATTCAATCCAAACCTAGGAGTCATGCGGGTGAGATATAGCTGGAGTGCCGACCAATACCAATTTATTCACAATATTAGCCTATGAACATCGATATTGCATAAGACGGCTAAATATTGAGAATAGTACTGGTCAATTACACATTTTTGTGTTAAATACGTAAAATCTTAATTCATAGATCCTAAGAACGCATCCAATATGCATGTATGTATACTGTGAAAAATTCCGTCAAGCAGGGGCTGCGTTAAATAGCATATTTTCCGAGTGCGTTACGTATTTGCATTTATCTCAAAATGAAAAAGTTCAATGAGAACAATATTTGGTATTTGGGCTTCAAATAAATTGCTTCATAATATAACAGACCATTGTTAATACGACAGGAGTAGGAGTGGGGGTATACTAATGGCCGAAAACTATTTAAAATGCCAATATCTCTGATAAAAGTCAATATAGTGAAAATACGTACAGAACAACATGTATAGAACGTTAAATTTGCAATAAGATTGATCCCATACACTTTTTTGATCGGACGCATGATAACGAAGATCACTACGATTTTTCAAATTGTTCTCCACTAAACCTCCCTCCTCCTCCTGGTCGGATTTCAGCCGTTGACATTGACATTTTGGCTTACATAAAACGTTTGTATTATATATTTATATATAATTGTAGCTTCCGTCATTACATTGTTTGTTTTTCGAAATTTCACGATACTTATTATTTTTTTGTAAAAAGATACCTAACAAAATTTGTTTATTTTCATATTTATAACTGTTACATATATTTTTGTTGTATAACAATGTATAAAGCAAGTAATTTGCATAGATGATTTATAAACTAAATCCCAAAATTCTTCCTCTGTTTCTATTTTATTTGACCTCACCACGATGAATTATAGTGATAGTCGTAAAATTTTCATTTGTAATATACATTTTCAACGCCATGAACAGGTTGCGGGCTCAGGTTGGCCGTGCGAGTTACGGCGTTGGTCTTAATTTCGTGTGGTAGACCTAGAGTGGCGGGTTCGATTCCCGCCCTGGGCAGTAGAAATTTATTTAGTGATGGACTCATTAAATAAACTCCTTGGGCCCAACCTGGCTAGAAAAGGGTGGTAACCTGTAGATAACCCGTCCCAATTAGCCATTGTAGCATAAAGTGGACGTAAATAATAATAAATATAATTATAACATGAACAGGTTGCGGGTGGAAAAGATTATATTTACCACCCTCCCCCCCATCTCTTTTTCTCTCAAAAAATTATTGAATGGGACATTACATTTTATTTCTTCTTTGATAATTGTAAAGCTTTATTTAATTCATAAAAAAAATAAATGCACATAGAATACATAAGTACTTAGAATTGTAAACAAAAATGTGAATGTAAATTACTATGAACCAAATTTAGAGTTAAGATTATTCGTGTTCTGTTTCTTAACCTGCGATTAGGAAGGAGTGGGGAGACATCCTCCACTAACTAGTTCTCTTTTAGCAGATTTCCCTTAAGGAAAATCATCTATTGAGGTCATCCTCATGACGCGATTTTCGAAACATTTCTTCAAATGTCCATCGATCCTACCCAGGAGGTGACGAAAATGAGGTCCGTTCAAAATTATGTATTGATTTGTCTGTTAACTCTCTAGGGATCGCAATTTTTATTAGATCGTTACCAAACTCGATATTTAAAAATTTTATACAGATCAAGTTAGTTAATGGCTGAAATCGGACCAGTGGGAGGGGGGTTTAGAGGGTGGGTTTTCGAAAATTCGAAATATCTCCGTTACCGCACGTCAGATCAAAGAATTGTATGGAACCAATCTCATTGGAAATTAAATTTCCTATAAATATTGTTCTATACATTTATCCTCTGTATCTCTGGAATATGCTGGATGGTAGAGGAACCAATTGATCCTTATATTTATCCTCTATCTTGAATATTAGCCAAGATATTTACATTTTTATTAATTGTAACGGACGAAATGAGATCGCCTAACTTCGGGTCTAGTCGTGAGTTTCCGTCAAAAACTAGTTCGGCCGCTTTTGTAAGATCTCGTGAAATTCCTCGCCAAGTTCGTTAATGACTAAAATCGAACAAGTGGGAGGGGGGGGGGTTTAGAGAGGGGATTTTTGAACATTCAAAATACCTAAGTTACTATACGTCGGATCGAAAAATTGCAGGGAACCAATCTTATTGAAAATTAAATTTACTATAAATATTGTTATATACTTGTTATATACTATATTTATTCTCTAGCTTGAAAGTAACCGAGATATTTGCATTTTATTGAGCCTAACGGACATGATGAGATCGGCTAACTTCGGTTGCAGTCGTGAGTTTCCGACAAGCTAGTTCGGCCTATTCTAAATTTATTCTAAATATTGTTTTTACATATTTTCCGTATGAGTATTGTTACCCACGACTGGGTAACAAGACTGACCCGCTCAGTGGAGAAGGCTGTGGGTTTATTAGTTAAATTTAACTAGCCTCATATCAATAGGCGGAAATAAATATATTAAGGGCGCCACGTTGTTTGTTCTCAAAGGTAACAACGAAACCAGTATTCTAAAAACAAATTAGTTTATTTAAAATAGAACAACTATACTTATCTCTAATCTTAACTATAAAAATAACAACTAAATAAAGGATTAAACAATACTCCCCATGTGGGACTTATCAAAACAAATAAATAGGCCTTTTCTGTTTTAATTGTGTATACACAATAAGCATAGCTTTGGTACCTCTCATCCGACGAGATAACTGCAATTCTTCAAGCTTAGACTCTTCTGAAAACTCTGATCCGCCTAAGCGATTAGCGGGAGCAAAATCCTCGAAGTGGACGCTGCTGTCTTCTGGTCGCTTGTCCCCGGCAATCGCTTCTTGTCTTCGGCTCACGCGCAGCCTGCCCCGCGCACCAATCTCCCGCCCGTCTTCTTTCTCAATCACCCGTCTTCGGCGACGGTAAAAATGGGTCGTAACACCGTTAACCGAGATATTTGGACTTTTTAGTTTTACGGTTTCAGTAAGCCCCCACTCCTACTAGTGTCATATTAATAATAAGCTGCTATATATTGAACCCCTTCATTACAAAGCTAAATGCCAAATATTGTTTTCATTGAACTTTTATTACTTTGTGAGGTATATACAAATACATTCTGTTGATCCCCCCCCCCTCTGTTGTTCTTGGATTGCTAAAATTTAAGTGATTGAGATAAAACTGATTCTGCTTAATTACAATTTACAGCACTAACTTTAGTTAAATGTTTTCAATAAAATTAATATGTTATATTCAGATGTATTTCGTTAATTGTTTGTATTTCCGGTCTTTCTGTCTATTCAGCGCTACAAGGGGTGGCTGGCCGGTTTTTTACAATTCAACCACTTTCCGTTGTAGAGATTATTAAGTTGTATTGTAAATTGACTGAAAGATTTATCATTACCGGTTGTATTTATACACTTGCCATTCAAGGTAGTGTTACCTGTCTGTATTTTTATTTATCTTTTGTAAAACTTCGTGTGGAAATCTGCTTAGTTTACGCAGCCCCTGTGTGACGGACCTTATTTCATTATATTCTTAATTATTTTTTATAATATTTTATTAAACGGTAATAACCCATTAACTAGTATATTAAAAATGTATTTAAACATAATAATACATTATTCTGATTCTGGGCCCAATATTTTATATGTTGTAATATATTTTCATGGGAAGGGTAACAAATAAAAAACATTTTTTTGCTCAAAATTAATTAATACAGCCCTCTGCAGGTGCTATCCCTTTTCAAAAATAATATCATTATTTTAACAAAACCCTATTATAATTCATTGCTAGATATTGTATTAATAAGTGCCTACATATATAATATTTAAAAATGCATTTAAACATAATCATTCATGTAATTTGTCATGTAGCACTGGAACATTTACTCAAATAAATAACTTCTCTTAGGGCTAAGAGCAGTTATTAATTATTTAAGAGAGGGAAAAATAAATAAGACGTTTTGATTCGAGGTCACGTTATAATCAATGTTGTATAATTCCAAGCTCTACAACTGATTGAATGCATTGCCAGGTGCACTTCGAATGTCGGGGATGTTGTTTGATGGAGTGTAGCGGAGGAGAGGAACTCATCAATATCCAGGATTATCTGTCCAGGAATTGTGGATGTTTTACATCAACCTCTCTCGTCCCTCACAGACCTGTAGAGATTCCAAGCAATGCATGTGGGGAAATGCATAAATTGCAGTAAAACCAACCACTTACAATGAAATCTTGATAAATCAAAGTCCGCCGCGCAAAGGCTAAGTAAACTAAGCAGATATCTATACTGCGGGTATGACACACTTGCCTCACGTTTTCTCTATTTCCATAAATAAACCAGTAGAAGTATAAGTGGAGTAAGACTGAAAAAAAAACCGACACGCAGGGGTGCGGTCTGCGTAAACTGAGCAGATTTCCCTCGTCAAATTTAACAATAGAAAAATCTGCATACTGCTAACACAATACCACCGTGAAAATGAAGTGAATAAAAACAATTAGTAATAAGAAATTTCTGAGTCAGTAATAATAACCTCCCCACGAAAGCGTATAAAATGAAAGCAAACTGGTCTGCCCATCTCTGACAAGGAAAAAAACAATTACTGGAATATATCATAATATAACGTATTAATTTTATTGAAAACTATTTGCTATATCTAGTACAGTAATTTATAATGATTCAGAATAATTTCTCTCTCTCTCTCTCTCTCTCTCTCACTCTCTCTCACTCTCTCTCTCACTCTCTCACACACTCTCTCTCTCACACTCTCACACACACACGCACACACACACACACACACACACACACATACACACACACGCACACACATACAAACACTTCCAGTTATGCAGCATTTCTAGAGCCTGATATTCATACGCGATTGAAAATGGATCATTGCCGGTCAAACCGTAGACGGATGATTACAATATTTACCCATGTGCCTGGGTGGGACTAAGGATTTTATTTATCAATTTCGTCACTAAATACAACCCGGGTTCACTTGACTCAATATAGCTACACATCCCTACAATTTAAGAAGTGGGTCCATCTGTCGTTAATTTTATATATATATATATATATATATATATATATATATATATATATATAATATAAATATATATATATATATATATATATATATACATTTCTCTATAAAACTATGCTCTCACGTGACAAATCCACTTAAGAAAATTACTACTTCAATATGTGATGGAATAACATCCCTAATAATGTATTATAAAAGTGTTTGCGATTAATAATGTTGCCATAAGCCATAGCTTTGGGTAACTTCGAAAAGTTCGTGGAGTAATGAGTTTCAGCTTCTGAAAAGCTTGAGTGAAAAGTGTGAAGTTTAAGGAATATTAATGGATTTACAAGGGAAAGTTATTTTGTTCATTCCACCTGCTAAAAGTCGGCTATTGTTTGGTTTCATCTAATGAATGGGAAGTTGGGAATCCATCAAAAGGAAGTATAAATAATAGAAATAAATATAAATAGTCTTTATTTAATTGTAATCTCTTTGTTTTCAGCTCTATATTAAACAAAATAAACTACACGTCCGTTATTAAGAATTATCATAGTTTGTAGGGGTTGAAATGTTAATGTTCATATTGACAAAAGACATAACAATGAAGATTCTAGTCTTCCAACCATAATATATATTAGAAGTTTCCTTCACTCCAAAAAAAAATATTGCCGAACATTTTATCATTAAAAGTCTTACCCCTCTGAGGACAGAACAGCACAAACTTTATAGTCTTAGCTCATTTATTTTAGGTTTTTCATATATATATAAAATTGTAACCTCTGTCTGTACATTGATTTTTTTCGCGAAATTTCACGATAAATTTTCGTTTCACATGTCATAGACACCATAACTGCATTTTGTTTCTTTATTGTTTGTTTGTTTGTTACCTTTTCACGCATAAACGGCTGAACCGTATTTTATGAAACTTGGTATGTATATTACTACTAACCCAGCTTAGACTTAAGGCTAAGTAAATATTCTCTGAGACGAACAGGAGTGGGGGTTTTAAGGGAGGGCTGAAATTAAAAATAGCAATATTTCGTTTCCTAATGCATTTTCGGCAGTTTTGCTCATAACAATAGTTGTTTATTTTGTTAATTGGAGTAACTTTTGTTATATACACTATCGTCGTATACCGAAGTATAAAGGCGTTATACGCTAAAAATTATAGCGGGAGTCAACTATTTTATTTGGCACAAAAGACTCAACTACTAAATAAAACACTCTGTATGTGTATTAGCACTTACGCCTTCCTTATAATAAGAAATACTAACATTTTAGGGACGGGCAGGAGTGGGGGTTATAAGGGAGGCCTGAAATTAAAAATACAGATATTTCGTCTCCTATTGGGGTTTCGGCAAATATGCACATAACAAAAGTTGTTTACTTTGTTATTTAGAGAAATTTGCTCAACAATTCTTTTCAATATGGACTACCAGGTACCTCACCTGGAAAAATTAATTCAAATTCTAATATATTATTATAATATTTTGTCCTTAATAATTTAAATCTATGCATAATGCACAGGAAACGGGAAATATGACAATATGTAGGAAAGTGAAGACTTACATAAAAAAATAATTTTATTATTAACAAATCCACAGAAACGACGGGTATTAACCCTAAACACTGGGAAGGGTAAATGTCAAAATATTGTACAAAGTAAAGCCTTGCCAAAAACATACATCACCATCCAAATGAATTCCCGGGGGAAGCCCTTAAAATTATAGAGTACATAAATATCTTCAAATGCGTGAATCTGCGAGGTAATTACAGTTTCTTGAACATTACTCAAATTACAAAAGAATCTGGAATTTTTTCTTACTTACACAAGAGGCAATGTTTCTCAATTAAAAGGGTTACTCAAATATGTTGAAATTTTTTTCTTGTAGTTGCACTAACCCTTAGTCAGTGGCGCGGGGTCTGATGGAGCCCAGATGCCAAACAACACCATGCCAATGGTTCATGTCTGAACTCCCCCCCCCCAGTCATCTCTGCTAGCTTCCTGTCTCCGTACCCTCTCTTATGACCAGATGCAGTTGTCTTCCTTTCGTGATCACTTAACTAGATAAACTAGCTTTGGGCTCTACCGGACCCTACGCGGCTGATTACGTAGCATGTCTAAAAAACTACTAGTCAACTCTTTGTGGCTTCCGGACGACGATGTGCTAAAATCACACAGTTACTGCAGGAAGATATTCTTGAAGAGGCAGGCGACGTTTTGGGAGGAGACACAGACTCAGAAACTGAGGACATTGTTCAGGTGCGTGGGGATGGCTCGAATTCTGAGGAGAGCGCTAGTTCTGAAGACGAAGCAGGAACTTCTTTTACTCCTGCTACAGAACTACTTGTGAAAGGTAATATTGGTTTTAAATGGTCAATAAAAGAACCAAAGCGTTCAGTAAGAAAAAACCAGCGGTGCGAGATATGTAGTAGAAAAACGGACCGCAAAACAAATGCCAGGTGTTCTTCCTCCTCTAAATTTGTATGTGGAAGTCACCATAAATTGTTATGAGTCAAATGTTGTGAATCATAATTTACATGTTTCATACTGCTTTAAATAAATTTACTCTTTTATCAAAGTGTAATTAACAGTTTATTTTTCTTATTATACATTGTTTTTTTTCATGTAATACAAGCTCATTTTTTTTAAAAATTGATATATATTGTATAAAAAATATTCATTCCTTAACTTTTTGCACGTATTAATAAAGTAAATATATTTGGCATTAAATTTAAGAAAAAAAATACCCTACCTTAATTGTTATTGAGAAAATAAAAAAGAGAAACAGTTTGGGGTCTGTCGGACCCCATGCGACTTCTTACGTTAGTAAAAAGGGCCGAACTTACTAATGGCTAATAAGTTAGCCGTATGTTTTGAAAATACATGGCTAATGAATGATAATTTTGTCATCATATATTATACCGTTTTAACGTATTATTATTTTTATCCGTTATTACACATCGTAGAATGGTCCCGATTCGCCTCTTTTTGTTTCTGAACAAAGTATGTGTATAGTTGAATCATAAATAAAGTTTTGCAGCTTTTCGCATCTACTTTCATTCAAAGTTTCAAGTTACCAACATGTCGATTCGGACTATCTTTAATCCATGTTAATCAACGTTCCTATAAAACGACAGATTATAAAATAATCTATAATAAAGTTTATAAAATAACCTATAATTCATATAATATATATGAAATGACTGTACACGGATAACACAATGCAGGTACGTACAGTTATGATATTTATTCATATGAACTAGGTCTATATTTTCCAAAACAAACACATTTTGACACTTATTATATTTAGGAAGGTGTGAAAGAGTTAGCACACGATTAATTTTGACCTTAATGTTAGAAGGACTATCTAAGAGTCGAATAGTGTAATGTTCGTAGTCGAGAAATCCGTACGATCAAGAAGAGTTTTAGGGAAAACCATGAGATAAAGGCTCGAAGAGCTGCTATCTCCTCTCCGACTCCTAGGGTAAACCTTTTATGAAAAATGCTATATTGCCATGCTAGATGGCAAACTGTTACCTTAAAACAGGGGGGGGTCACCATAACATATTTGCATCTATCTCGTATAATAAAGGTCTCTTGAAAACAATATTAAGTATTTAATCTTTGAATAATGTGGTTTATTATATAACAGAGTAATGCTCATGTAACAAGAGTAGAAGAGGGGGTTTGATGACGGCTGGAAACTGAAAAATGCCAATATCTAAGTTAATATTCAAGATAGAGAATAAATGTATATAAAAACACTTATAGTAAATTTAATTTGCAATAAGATTATTATTATACACTCTTTCGATACGAGGTACAGTAACAAAGATATTTTGAATTTATAAAATTCTCCCCCTTTAAAAAACCTCTGGTCCGATTTTAGCCGTTAACGAACTTGTTCTTCCTATTAAACAACTAAATATCGAGTTTGGTTACAATCAAACAGTAATTGCGACCACTATAGCGGCAACAGACACAAACACACACACACACACAGACATATATATATATATATATATATATATATATATATATATACAATTTTAAACGGATCACATTTTTGTTATCTCCGAGATAGGATCGATGGACATTTAAAGAAAAATTTCGAAAACCGGTTTAATACAATTTTTGTGATCCGACGTATATTAACGGAGATATTTTGAATTTTCGAAACTCCTGCTCTAAACCACCCCCTCTCACTGGTCCGATTTCAGCCATTAACGAACTTGATCTTTCTTTTTACATAAAACGATTAAATATCGAGTTTGATAACGATAAAACAAAAGTGAAAATATATACATATACAAAGCGTATAATTTTTAACCGACATCATTTTTGTCATATTCTGGGTAAGATAGATGGTCATTTGAGGAAATTTTTCGAAAATCGCGTCTTGAGAACGACCGCAATAGAAGATTTCCCTTAAGGACAATCTGCTAAAATGAATTTTAATGTTGATTTTTTGAAAGTTTGTACGACGCGATATCTCCAGTCTATTATTTCGACAAATATTTTCGTACTTCAAAGTAAATTCCAAGCTATTCTTGTCACTAGTAGTAAAGACTAAAACTGAACATTTTGAAAACATACATTCCATGGTACAATTACAAAAATGTTTTCAATTATATTCAGTTACAACCATGGAAGAAAACTTCGTAGCATCTCTATTAGTTCTCTTCTAGACTTAAACAATTCTGCATTAAACAACAGATGTCTTCATCATCGGATTTCAGAGTGTTATTATCAGAGACAGATTAAATAAGAAGTTAAGGTCTTCTTATAAGTTTTTGATATTCATTATAAATTTAAAAAAAAGTAAGAGAAGTATTATAAAAAAGGCCGTCACGCAGGGGCTTCGTAAACAAAGTAGATTTTCCACGTGAAGTTTTACAAGAGAGAAATCTGCATTCTACTATCATTTAACACCACCGTGAGTAAATACAAACGGTAATGAGAAATCTTTCAGTTCATCTTAATAAGCTCCCAACGGAAACTGCTTCTGATTGTAAAGACATAGGTCTGCCAGCCACTCAGAGCTGAACCGATAGATGGATATATTCTTCACTGGAAAGAAAAACAATTAAAGATATATATCTGAATATAACACATTAATTTTATTGCGAACTACTTACTGTATCTAGTACTGCAATTTATAATGAAGTCAGAATAATTTTAATAACCTCAAAGAGGGGTGGGGTGGATTGAACAAAAACGATTTCTTGTATATATCTTCACAAAGTAAAAAAGGTTTACATCACCGAGTCTAAACCATATTCACGAGAGTCCGAGCAGTTACGAAAACGGCCAAACTAATCCGGGAAATTATTACGGATCAGGGAGGCAGTCCGATCTCTCTCATCCTCGTCCCCGTTATCCACAAACATTTAATAAAAATGAAAATATCTCGGTCAATAATCAAGGATAGAGAATTAAATGTAATATAACAATATATTATAGCAACTTTAAATTTAAAATACAGATTGGTTTCCATATACTTTTTTTGGATCCGACGGAAAATATGAACGATTATTCCCAAAAATTTTATTTCGGGAAGAAAAAAAACTCTAAAACCCCTCCAACCCCCTCCCACCTGGTCCGATTTCAGCCATTAACGAACTTTGGGGATCTTTCTTTTTTTTACATAAAACGAATAAATAATCGAGTTTGGTAACGATCAAAACAAAAATTGCGACCGGCTAGAACCGTAAAACAGACAAATATAGTATATATATATATATATATATTATAATTATAGTAAAGGTATATAAAATATATAATAATTATATGTTTATATCACCTTTTTACCGAAACACCGGTCCGAGAGGCCGGTAGAGGGATTTTTCATATTTCCATGTATTGGTAGACCTGCTAATATTGGTGGGCTCTCCACCTCATTAGCTGTGAGTCTTTCCTTCTTCTACACTGTGGAAGTGTTTTGGATTAGTTTGTCAACGGCATTCGACCTAGACTAGCTATTGCTCGTTTTGCTCTGGTCTCGTGTACCTCTTGTTTAGGTTAACAGCCTACGTATTGTAGCTCTACGATACGGGGTAATTCGGTTTACGAATGTCGTGATGTTGTGTACCTTTCATTAGAGCTTGAAACACTGTTTGTTCGTATTCTTTTCGTGTGTGTTATACACAGTATATTTGCTATGGAGCCTTCCACGAGCCATGGACCAATAAAACGCCCATCGTCACGATCTATATATCTTACGGATGACAGTGATTTCAATGAACGGATTAAAAAAGACAATAATAGATCAAATATGATACAAGTTATTCAAACAATAAATAAAAATAGCGAATATGTTGATGGGAATTAGTATTAACCCTTCCCGGTCTGTGCGACCGGATGATTCGGTTTACGTCACGGAATTCATGTTTCGGTAAGAGTGATATATATATATATATATATATATATATATATATATATATATATATAATTTTGAACGGATCTCATTTTCCTCATCTCCTGGGTAAGATCGATGGACAATTGAAGGAATATTTCGAATATCGATCATAATAAAGCTAAAATGTATTGTACGTGCATCTTTTCTATCAATCTTGCATCAAATTCTCTTTGTTTTCTGTTAATTAAGCACAGTTACACATAATTAGGATTCGTCTTACGCCATCTGAGTTCTTATTAAATAAGAAGTTTTAGAGGGTTCAATCATTTTCAGACTTTCCCGGAAGTGCGATTACAAGCTATAAACTTTTAATTAGTTTTCTATTGCCTGCTTTCTTCCCTGCTCAAAACCTTCATCACTCACTTTTCATATCTGAACCATCGCATTCTTACAAAAAATTTGTTGATCTCTCAAACTAAAGTTGTTGTGAAATCTAACTTTCTCTGGGCCTTGTATTTCCCGAGAAAAGTCAGTATTTCGTTTTTGCAGATTTCCTTCAAGAGAAATCAGCTATTGAGGTCGTACTCATGACGCGATTATCGAAAAATGTCTTCGAATGTCCATCGAAAATTCGAAATATCTCCGTTACTATATGACGTATCGAAAAATTGTATAAAACCAACCTCATAGCAAATTAAATATACTGAGACCATCGGTCACTGGCAAGTACATCGGGATTGTGCTTTCGATGGGATGGCCACATCTTCAAAAGCCGTCAAAAAAGTTGTACAACTTGAAGCTTTGTGAATTGTGCCATCGCATCGATAGCACAATGCCAGCTGTACTCGACCATCAGCCAGTGACGACGGTCTTCACCGACAGCAATGACAACAATATCATTTATACTGGCGGTTCTAACCCTTTATTTGATTTACCACTTCTACTCAGTTAACATAAACAATACTCTGTCATGTATAAACCACATTATTCTAAGCTTAAATATCATACATTGTTTTCAATAGGCCTTTATTATTAATGATACATGTAAACATGTTCTGGTGACTTCCCCCTCCTCCCGTCCTGAGCTCTTGGACTACTAAAATTTGATTGATTGATTAAAATATATTCTTTAAAAATTACAGTACTAGATATAGTAAATAGTTTTCATTAAAATTAATATTTTATATTTTGGTATATTCCAGTAATTGTTTTTCTTTCCGGTCAGAGGTTTTCAGACCTGTTTGATTACATTTCAGACGCTTACCGTTGGGAGGGGAAAGATTTCTTTTAACCATTGTATTTATTATCACTTAACATCAGTGGTGTTGTGAATCAAGTATATCCATTTATCTATTGTTAAAGCTCACGAGAGAAATTAGCTTTGTTTACGCAGCCTCTGCGTAACGGACTGTAGTCATCTCCTGGGTAGAATCAATAGAGTTTGGATGAAATTTTTGAGGTATAGCTGGATTTTTGAGGTATAGCTGGAGTGCCGACTAATTCAAATTTATTCACAATATTCAAGACTCTTCATCAAAATAAATATAAGATCTATATAATAATTTCCCTGGTACTTCATTGATACTTGATAGTAACTTGCCATTTTCAATCCAAACCTAGGAGTCGTGCGGGTGAGGTATAGCTGGAGTGCCGACCAATTCAAATTTATTCACAATATTCAAGGCTCTTCATCAAAATAAATATAAGATCTATATAATAATCATTCCCCGGTACTTCATTGATACTTGATAGTAACTCGCCATATTCAATCCAAACCTAGGAATCATACGGGTGAGGTATAGCTGGGGCGCCGACCAATACCAATTTATTCACAATATTCAAGGCTCTACATCAAAATAAATATAAGATCTATATAATAATCGTTCCCAGGTCCTTCATTGATACTTGATAGTAACTAGCGACATTCAATCCAAACCTAGGAATCATACGGGTGAGGTATAGCTGGGGCGCCGACCAATACCAATTTATTCACAATATTCAAGGCTCTACATCAAAATCAATATAAGATCTATATAATAATCTATCCCTGGTCCTTCATTGATACTTGATAGTAACTAGCGACATTCATTCCAAACCTAGGAATCATGCGGGTGAGGTATTGCTGGTGTGCCAACCAATACCAATTTATTCACAATATTCAAGACTCTTCATCAAAATAAATATAAGATCTATATAATAATCACTCCCTGGTACTTCATTGATACTTGATAGTAACTAGCGACATTCAATCCAAACCTAGGAGTCATGCGGGTGAGGTATAGCTGGAGTGCCGACCAATACCAATTTATTCACAATATTCAAGACTCTTCATCAAAATAAATATAAGATCTATATAATAATCATTCCCTGGTACTTCATTGATACTTGATAGTAACTAGCGACATTCAATCCAAACCTAGGAGTCATGCGGGTGAGGTATAGCTGGAGTGCTCACAAATTACAATTTATCCACTTTTGATAGGTGGAATTTTGAGTAAAATATTGGATAATGGCTTTTTGAATAATGCCTCAATACCAGATTTCCAAATGTTTATCGATCCTACCCAAGAGATTTCGAAAATGAGGTCCGTTCAAGACTATATATATAATTTTGAACGGGTCTCATTTTCGGCGTATCCTGTGTATGATCGATGGATATTTGAGGAAATTTTTACGATATTTACGTTATTAAACGTCGGATCGAAAAACTATATAGAGGCAATCTTAAAAATTATATAGAACCAATCTTATTGCAAATTGAATGTTCTATAAATGCTAGCATGTAAGTTGTTTCACTATCTTGACTATTAGCCGAGATATTTGTATTAATTAGTTTTTGGCCTTCAGTACTCCCACTCCTACTGATTTCATATTAACAATAAGCTATTATATTATGAAGCACTTTATTTGAATGCTAAATTCCAAATATTGTTTTCATTGGGCCTTTACGCTTTGAGATAAATGCAAATACGTGGCGCACGTGGGGAATCTGCTTAGTTAACGCAGCCCCTGCGTGACGGACTTTTTTGGATTATTTTGCACCATGGTGGCGAAATGACGGCCACCGTGTGCTGGTCGTTTTTTATATATTTTTTCACTACGGTTTCGAGATGTTTAATTAATGTTCATAACTAGAGAGGTCTGATAGGCTTCCGACAGAAAGAGCTACTTGATTCGAGACCAGGACTCTCAAATTGAGCCCACTCGAGTTGCTTTGATCTCAAGAATCATGATATAGAGTGATGACTCCTTTGTAGCTATTATCCTTGCTCAGTTATCAAAGGACCGGTCTGCACGAGCTCTTATTCTAACCAGCAACTAACAGGCCGGCAGCAAACATTGAGGATACCTTTAGTTTATAATTGTAGTTATAATTACAACTAAATAAAATATGCTACAGGTTAATTGATCAGTAGCTGAACAAAGGAAGCTACAGAATTATATATGAAGATTTTCCAGAAGCGAAATCAGTTATTGCTAATTAAGGTCGTACTCACGACGTGATTTTAAAAAAAAAAATGTCCATCGATCCTACCCAGGAGTTGACGAAAATGAGACCCGTTAATAAAAATAATATATATATATATATATATATATATATATATATATATATATATATATATATATATATATAATATATAAAAACAAACGAAACAATAAACTTCTGGAATTGGCCGGCCCCCCCCCACACTATCCCCCAGGACCGATTGCAGCCGTTAACGAACTTGAACTTTCTTTACGAAAAATTTCGATAATCGCGTCATGAGTGAGACCTCACTAGCTGGATTCCCTTATGAAAATTCATAAAAAAGAAATAAGAAACAATTATCAAAGTTGTTATTCAAATATATGCTAATACTTGATGATATAGTGCATAATAAAAATTACCTCTGGCACATCACACCGTCATAGGTTTTTAGCAGATTTCCCTTAAGGGGAATCAGCTATTAAGGTCGTACTCATGACGCGATTTTCGAAAAATTTCTTCAAATGTTCATCGATCCTACCCAGGCGATGACGAAAATGAGGTCCGTTCAAAATTATATATATATATATATATATATATATATATATATATATATATATATGTCTGTTAACGCTCTAGCGGTCGCAATTTTTGTTTGATCGTTACGAAACTCGATATTTAACTGTTTTATGTAAAAAGACAGATCAAGTTCGTTAATGGCTAAAACCGGACAAGAGGAAGGGAGGGTTTAGAGGGGGGATTTTCGAAAATTCAAAATATCTCCGTTTTTATGCATCGGATCGAAAAAATGTATAAAACCAATCTTATTGCAAATTAAATTTACTATAAATATTGTTATATACATTTATTCTCTATCTTGAATATTAACGGAGATATTTGGATTTTTATAGTCTGTGGTCGGGTATAGTTCGGATTAGATCGGCCATTTCCGTCGGCTCAGGTGGGAGGGTTCTTCTAACCTGTCGTTCCTAACCTTACCTTACCTTTGTTACTTTGTGAGATGCAAATACTTTCTGTTCATCCGCCCCCCCCCCTTCGTTACTTCCTGGACTACTAAAATTTGAGTTAATAAAATATAAATTATTATTCCAATTCAGAAGCCGTTTCAGTTGGGATTTTTTTTAATTAACTGAAAGGTTTCTCATAACCGTTTGTATTTAATCACGGCGGTGTTGTGTTACCAGTATGCAGATTTCTCTATTGTAAAACTTCACATGGGAAATCTGCTTAGTTTACGCAGCCCCTGCGTGACGGACTTTTTTTGTTTTGAATTCCTAAATGCGTAATTTCTCTGTTTTAGGGGAAAATCGCCAATTGAGGTCGTACTCAGGACGGAATTTTCAAAAAATGCCATCAAATGCCCATCGATTCTACCCAAGAGATGACGAAATTGCGGTCCGTTCAAAACTGAAGCCGTTGTAGTCTTAATTTTTTGTTAGATCTTTGCCCAACTAGATATTTATGTAAAACTAACGATCACGTTCGTTAATAGCTGAAATCCGACCATTGAGAGAGGGGGGGGGTTACACGGGGAAACTTTTGAAAATTCTTAATATATCCATTATTATACAACGGATCGAATAATTATATGAAATCAATCTTATTGCAAATGTAATGTTCTATAAATGTTGTAACGTACCTTTTTTAAATTTCTTCATTATTGACCGAGATATTTGCATTTTTCAGTTTTCGGGTCTCAGTAAACCCCCTCTCCTACAGATGTCATATTAACAATAAGCTGTTATATTATGAAGCACTTTATTTGAAGTCTTAATGCCAAATGTTGTTCTCATTGAACTTTTAAGAGATAAATGCAAATACGTGTCGCACGTTGGAAATCTGCTTAGTTAACGCAGCTTCTGCGTTGCGAACTTTTTAATGTTAGATTAATATTATGTATAATGATTTTATTATGCAAAACCGCCCTTATATTATTATTTAAATAATGACAGAAACCCTAGTTCTAATAATAGATAGATAGCAGGAATTCACCCTGAGCTGGAACCATATGTATTTCTATTTTTATTTTTTGCCCCGAACTCGTTATAGAACGAGGGGTCATTAGAGAGATTCCTACATTACCGCGATTCTGGTTGTTAAATAAAAATATAGGTGGCACCCATGTATTCTTGATTTAATGATTATTTATTTTTTAGAAGGTAATATTTCTAAATTATTCTTTTTTCTTTGACCCCCACCCCTCCTTTCACCACTGAGCTGTCAACCCATTTTTTTAAGAACTGTTATTTTATGTAAACATTTCACCTATTTCTCTCAATTAAGCTTCAATGTTACAAAACAAAATACTCAAAACTTATTTGTTCACTAGATATATTTCGGTAGTGAAGGAAACCAAAAATACAAAAAACCCCGGCATGCAGAGGCTGCGTAACCTAAGCAGAAATATTTCAGTTAATAATGAATATATTGGAAAAAAAACGTCACAACATTTATAGAACATTAGGTATGTTTGCAATAAGATTGACTCACAAACAATTTTTCTATCCGTCATATAATAATGGATATTTTAAGAATTTTCTAAACATTCCCTGTGTAAACCCCACCTCCCAATGATCGGATTTCAGCAATTAACGAATTTGATCCTTAGTTTTACATAAAACGTTTAAATGTCTAGTTGGGTAACGATCAAACAAAAATTGCGATTAGAGAGTTAACAGAGAAATTTAATGTTGCGTTTATTAAAAAATCAGTAATAAACGTTGTTTATTAGAGTTCTTTTGGATTGCAAAATTAAACACACAGAAGGTTCAGAGTTGTTATCACTGTACAATTTATTTAACAATGTACTACACACTTGGTTAATTAATCTTAATTACTACTCACAGTATGCACTGATAGCTTTACTGTTCCTCAGATTACACAGTCGAATAATTCACTCACGATCACTGAAGTTCACAAAAACACGGCACGACAGTGTCCTTTACTTCGCGAAGTTAACGGCACTACACAGTCTTAAACACGGCACTATACTGTTCTTCACATAAAAACACTTTACCGCACTGCAACTAAGTCGCACTGTTGCACTGATGATCACTTGAAGACAGCTGAGAACAAACTAAAACTATCGGCCGAGCTGTACGCTATTTATAGAAGCGCCAACATCAAAGGATAATTATAATTGTCTGGACTCTTCTAGATTTGGACAGGTATTGCCGAGGACGGGCGGGACCCTTTGATCTCCGTACTTCCAAAATGCATTACATGTTCAATACAGAATCTATATAGAAAGCCAAATACATTAGCTAGTATATATATATAAATATATATATATATATATATATATATATATATATATACACATACAGTTTTTAACGTACGTCATTTTCGTTATCTCCTGGGTAGGATCAACAGACATTTTTCAAAAATCGCGTAATGAGTGCGACCCTAATAGCTGATTCCTCTTAATGGAAATCTGCTAAAAGTAGTAGAGTGCAAGAAGCGTGGCTTTAAAAAGCTTCCTAGTTAAATGCGCTAAGATTCTCTAAATGATTAAAAGGGAGGCCGCTGAAAGGTATCTCCTGCTCTCTAAATAAGGCGCTAAAGCCATTAAAGGGAGTTGTGTAGAGAGAGGAACATATATAGGAAGATGGAAGCTGGACGGACGGGAATTATCGGGGCTAGAGTAGATCTAGCGAGAGTTGGCCCAGACAATGGCCGAAGGAAGGGCCTGTGTGTGTGAAGGGGATGAAAGGACCAGGGACTCTATTCAGGAGAAATGGTCTTGCATTCCCCGCTACTCTCTCTCTCTCTCTCTCTCTCTCTCTCTCTCTCTCTCTCTCTCTCTCTCTCTCTCTCTCTCTCTCTCACTCTCTCCCTCACTCACTCTCTCCTTCTCCATTTCAACTCTCTCGCCTTTATCCTTCACTATTGGCGGCCAGTATCCTTCAACATTGGCTGCCTTTATACTCCACCACCAGTCAGATAATTCCTCTACCAACAGCTATTCAATTTTCCGATGTGCTCCTCATCTGCTCCATTAGATGTCTGCTATAATCCTCCACACACACACACACATTAGTGTCCTAGTAAGTTGCCTTCACCCAATGAAATAAATGAAATGCTGGTAGAGATAAAAAGAGGCTTACCCGCTAATGTTGGTAGCAGTGTGTTTCAGCGACAAACATTGACAAAGGATTGAAACCCCGAATGCGAAATGCTGCAATTGAAGAGTGGCAACGAAGGTGGGATCGATCGGACAAAGGGCGACTCACTTATGCTTTCTTTCCCAAAGTGGAAAAGAGACTCAACGTAAGCTGTTTCAAACCTGACTTTGGTCAACACAGCTTATTTCAGGACACGGCGATCTGAATAAATACCTCAACAAGATCAAGAGAAGAGCAGATTCAAATTGCAAATGCGGTGAAGAAGAAAATGTTGAGCATATTCTATTTCATTGTCATCTCTATTATAACAAGAGAAGAAAATTAGCAGGAAAATGTTCATTGCTTGAATGGCCTCCCTCTACCCTGAACAAACTAGTCGAAACAGATGAAATTTTCTGGGCATCTAAATCATTTGCTGCAGAAGTGTTGAAAATAAAAAACAATAGGTAAAATACGATATAAATGTAAGTTAGAAATTATATAAAGTATGGCAATTTAATGTAAATAGCAAATTAAGTATAGTTTCTGATTTTATTGGAGTCCCGCTGTGCAGAGGCAGCGGCCTTCCAATTGCGGGCGCCCTAAGACTTTTGCCGATTTTAATTATTTTCTCACCACTCCACATTTTATTGGCTTGACCTCTCTGCTCATTTTCTGAGTAGTAAGGACGAGCTATTGTGACCTATTAAAATTCGGGTTTCAAAATTTTAAAAAAGAACCGCTTGTATAAAGGACAGCCTTAAGGTAAAACGGGGGTAAAGAAGGATAAAAATAAAGAGAGAGAGAGAGAGAGAGAGAGAGAGAGAGAGAGAGAGAGAGAGAGAGAGAGAGAGAGAGAGAGAGAGAGAGAGAGAGAGAGAGAGAGAGAGAGAGAGAGAGAGAGAGAAGGCAGAGGTAGTATAAGAGTTAATGAGAGGAAGCAAGTGAGTGAGAGAGAGAGAGAGAGCTGGGTGATAGCGAGTGATATAGTTAAATGGGTGAGAGAGAGGGCGGTTCCTTTGTACTCCTTGCAGTTAGAAAGCTGATTGTCTTCCGGGCCTGTCTTTGACGTGAGCCGAGTTTTGCTTTGCCTTGATAATGCAAAGTTTCGAATCTCTAAGATAATTTTAGGCACTGTATTTGGTCCTTTAGATTTAAACATTAAAAAATAGTCTAATATTTCATCCTTTTACTCTGCCCCTCCCGATCCCATTCTTATTATACGTTCTCAGACGATTCTTTCATTTAAATGAAAAACTATACGTTTTCCTTGCCTTCTATTGGAGACTGTGATATAATCTGGCGTTAATACCTTTTCTTAAAAATATTTTGATGAAAATATAAGCAATAAATAAGCTTCGAAGAACACGATACATTATGCATTAGCTTGTAAAAAAAACTTCAAATGATGTTTAACCTTGTAGGAAAACTTTTTATATTATATAAAGTTAGAAGAAAGCAGAACATGTTATATAAGGTTAGGAGAAACTTTTCAAGACATACAAGTCAGGAAGAGCACGTTACATTATGTATTAGCTTGGGAGAAAATCAAATGATGTTTAATCTTGTTAGGTGCTCTTCATGATATGTAGTCTAAGAAAAAATCAGAACACGACAGAGGAGATGTTGGGAGGGAACAATACCAGACAGGACGTGCACGTTACATTATGTATTAGCTTGGGAGAAAATCAAATGATGTTTAATCTTGTTAGGTGCTCTTCATGATATGTAGTCTAAGAAAAAATCAGAAGAACGCAAGAAGCGTCGCCTTGAAAAGCTTCCTAGTTAAATGCGCTAAGATTCTCTAAATGATTAAAAGGGAGGCCGCTGAAAGGTATCTCCTGCTCTCTAAATAAGGCGCTAAAGCCATTAAAGGGAGGTGTGTAGAGAGAGGAACATATATAGGAAGATGGAAGCTGGACGGACGGGAATTATCGGGGCTAGAGTAGATCTAGCGAGAGTTGGCACAGACACACTCACCACACATCAACACTGCATGTCACATACACATCAACACTGCATGTCACATACACATCAACACTGCATGTCACATACACATCAACACTGCATGTCACATACACATCAAACTGCATGTCACATACACATCAACACTGCATGTCACATACACCTCACCCCTGCATGTCACATACACATCAACACTGCATGTCACATACTCATCAACACTGCTTGTCAATTACACATGACCCCTGCTTGTCACATACACATCAACACTGCATGTCACATACACATCAACACTGCATGTCACATACACATCAACACTGCATGTCACATACACATCAACACTGCATGTCACATACACATCAACACTGCATGTCACATACACATCAACACTGCATGTCACATACACATCAACACTGCATGTCACATACACATCAACACTGCATGTCACATACACATCAACACTGCCATGTCACATACACATCAACACTGCATGTCACATACACATCAGCACTGCATGTCACATACACATCAACACTGCATGTCACATACACATCAACACTGCATGTCACATACACATCAACACTGCATGCCACATACACATCAACACTGCATGTCACATACACATCAGCACTGCATGTCACATACACATCAACACTGCATGTCACATACACATCATCACTGCATGTCACATACACATCATCTCTGCATGTCACATACACATCAACACTGCATGTCACATACACATCAACACTGCATGTCACATACACATCAACACTGCATGTCACATACACATCAACACTGCATGCCACATACACATCAACACTGCATGCCACATACACATCAGCACTGCATGTCACATACACATCAACACTGCAGGGCACATACACATCAACACTGCATGTCACATACACATCAACACTGCATGTTACATACACATCAACACTGCATGTCACTGCATGCCACATACACATCCAACACTGCATGTCACATACACATCAACACTGCATGCGCATACACATCAACACTGCATGTCACTACACATCAAACACTGCATGTCACATACACATCAAACCACTGCAATGATAGCTACACATCAAGCACTGACATAGCACACATACACATCAACACTGCAATGTCAACATCATCACATCAACACTGCATGTTCGTAGTCTACATACACGAATCAGACACTGCATGTCAACTTACAGCATCAACACTGCAAGATCACATAACCATCAATCACTGTCATGTCACATTACTACATCAGCTACTGCTATGGTCACATACCACATGCAACACTGCATGTCACATACACAATTCAACACTGCATGTCACATACACATCAGCCACTGCATGTCACATACTCATCAACACAGCGATGGTCACATACACTTGCATCATACACTGCATGTCACATACACATAAACACTGCATGTCACATGTAAACATCAACACTGCATGTCACATACACATCAACACTGCATGTCACATACACATCAACACTGCATGTACATACACATCACGCACTGCCATGGTCACCATACACATCAACACTGCATGTCACATACACATCAACACTGGCATGTCACATACACCATCAACACTGCATGTCACATATACACATTCAAACACTGCATGTCACATACACATCAACACTGCATGTCACATACACATTCAACACTGCATGTCACAATTACACATAAACACTGCATGGTCACCATACACATCAACACTGCATGTCACATACACAATCAACACTGCATGTTCACAGACACATCATACTCTGCTCATGTCACATACCACATCAAACACTGCATGTAACAATTACACATCAGCACTGAATGTACATCCATACACTATCAACACTGCATGTCACTTATACAACATCAACACTATGAATGTCCCTACACGTGCAACACTGCATGTCACATACACATCAACACTGCATGTCACTTACATCATCAACACTGCATGTCACATACACATCAACACTGCATGTCACATACACATCAACACTGCATGTACATTACACATCAACAGCCCTGCATGTCAGCATACACATGCAACATCAACATGGACTGGGCATGTCCCATACACATCGGAACACTGTCAGCATGTCACATGACCGACATCAACACTGCATGTTACATACACATTGTCAACACTGCATGGTCACAATGTACACATCAAACAACTTCATGAGCAGCGATACACAACGATTCAACACTGCATGTCACATACAAAGCAACAAAGACAGCTGCATTGTTACATACACAACACAAGCCTGCAATGCCACATACACCATCAGACACTCCAACACACACTACCTGCCATGTCACATACACATCAACACTGCATAGTCACATACACATCAACACTGCATGTGCACATACACATCAACACTGCATGTCACGTATTCACCATCAACACTGCATGTCCACATACACATCCGCCCTAACCCACACGCTGCATGTCAACATACACATCCAACACTGCCTGTCACTAACCATGACACTGGCATGACACCCACATCAAAACACTGCAATCCAAGTCACTATCACACTATCAACACTGCATGTCACATACACATCAACACTGCATGTCACATACAAAATCAAACACTGCATGTCACATAACACATTCAACACATTGTTGTCACTTTTACAACTTCAAAACACTGCTCAGAATGTCTAATACACACCAATATCAACACTGCATGACACATACACATCAGCACTGAATTTCATGTCACATACACATCCACACTGCATTTCAACATACACTTCAACACTGCATTTCACTATACACATCAACACTGCATGTCACATACACATCAACGACTGCATGTCACATACACAATCAACACTGCATGTCAAATACACATCATCACTGCATGTCACATACACATCAACACTGCATGTCACATACACATCAACACTGCATGTCACATACACATCAACACTGCATGTCACATACACATCAGCACTGCATGTCACATACACATCAACACTGCATGTCACATACACATCAACACTGCATGTCACATACACATCAACACTGCATGTCACATACACATCAACACTGCATGTCACATACACATCAACACTGCATGTCACATACACATCAACACTGCATGTCACATACACATCAACACTGCATGTCAAACTACAACTCTATAAGCCACAGAAACACATCACTGGCAGCAACACTAGAAGATGTGTAGCATTCACGCAGCCAGAGATGAAGACTGTCTCTAGTATTTAGATATCTATAACTGGCTAATACTAAACTATGACTATAGCTAATTAAAACTTTTTTTCATTTGTAGCTCAGGATTATTTATTGTTTAATAACGTAAACATGGCTCTGAAAAGAGCATTTACAGATGAAACTCATTTGATGATTTATTAATAATACTCACTGTCAATTACATACATATGCCAAGCTTACTGTTTACTTATGACAGGGTAGGAATAATTATTTTCCTGTAACTTTCTCCATTTAATTGAAATTGGTATGAAATTAACTATATATATCCTCCCTTGTATTTCATTTTACTACTCAAGGAGTATTACCGTAATTAAATGAATAAATCAGCTGATATACACATATAATATATGCATCTACAGTATCCGATTCAATAGAAAAAATGTTATTTATTTATTTGGAGCTTCGCAGCTGTGGCGATGTTGCTCAGAAAAAACTGTATAAAATTAAAAAAAAAAAGAAAGAAACAAAATTAAGTTAAATGAGAAACGAAAAATAGGAATGGATCACAAAAACCAATTGGAAATACAAAATACAGAAATAGGAAACAAAAACAAAATTGGAAACAAAAAAAAACAGATATGGAACACGAAAACCAAATGGAAAAACAAAAGGCAGAAATGGAACACAAAACAATAATGGGAAACAAAAAACAGAAATGGAACACAAACACAAATTGGAAAGCATTATTGAAAAATACAAGTTTCAATAACTGAATTCATAAAGAGAAAATGATTAAATCTTCGACTGCTACAGCAACCTTTTTTAGGGTTAAAAAGTTCGTAGGGCAGGCGCTGCGTAATATCGGCAGATTTCCCACATTCTGGTTTTACACAAAGGTGATACCATCTCTTTACATATTCTCTATTTATATTTTTTTAAAAAACCGATGATAAAAGGGTTGTGGGGGAGGGGCTCTTACAGACTATGAAAACAAGAATGTACAAGTAACTTTCTTAATAATTTATTTACGAATAAAATGAGTAAAGCAAATATTTGTTTTTGTTTTGTTTTTTATAGATTTATTTTATTTTATTAAGAAAATTACAGTGTGCATTTAAATGCATTTGGTAATGTGTGATATGTACAATATAATAGTCCTTCATATCATCACCTCACTCGACTGAAGCTATCACAACCCCTTTCACCACAATGAGAGGAGCAGCCTCTCCCTGCCTGGCAAGGAAGTCAACAGCTAAGGAGGAATGGCACTTGATAAGAAAATAGCCACTGCTATCACTTCACTTTACACTTCTATAGGAGATCTCTGGGCCATTGTCTCTTGTCGAGGGGAATATGGATGAGTGGTACTGGAAAGGGCTAGGACTTCTGTATTAGGATGATTAGAAAGCCGGATGTGGACTTTTATGAATCTTAGGGGAATTAGGTCCTTTACAAATGGGATATTAAGATCTTTATGGAAAGTGTGGTTGGTGATATAATATGGAGCATCTATTGTGCTGCGCAGGACTTTGGATTAGAGAAAGTCTGAATGCGTCTGATGTTCCAAGGTTTTGCTGTACCTCACACTCCTATTGCCTATGTCCAATAATATATTATATATAATATTGATTTAAATAGTAACTAGTATACTGTTAGTTTCTTTTCTGTAGACAAGTGAGATCTTCTATTTAGCTGCTTGTAAAGTTGTCCGAATCGTTTGCTAAATTCCTGTTTTTTTAATTATCGAGTGGGATTTCCAAGTCTGGTGGATACATGTCGTCCAAGTTAGCGTACACAATAGACTGATGGTAAAAGAATATTGTTGAAATGAACAGGGAACAGGAACTCCTCCAAATGAAAAAAGTGATATGGTGAGATTTACTTTCGTTGATCTTTATGCGCCAAGCTTTGCACCATTTTTCAATCTCGATTAGGTGAAATTTGAGATTCATCGAAGCAGAACACACACACACACACACACTTATATATATATATATATATATATATATATATATATATATATATATTCTATGTTTGAGGCTGCATCGCTGGGAAGTATTTTCATTGTGGGACATCGGCTGTCTGCTCCAGCGGTTGGAATTTATGTTGTTCTGCAAATTGTAGATGGAAATGCGTCCATCTTTGTCGGGATTTATTATTTATTTATAGCATGTCGAAGATTGACGCATTTCCATCGAAAATTTGCAGAACAACATAAATTCCAACCACTGGAGCAGACAGCCGAAGTCCTCACAATGAATATATATATATATTTATTATATAAATAATTGCACCCTCGGGCTGTCCATTTATTTTTTTGGCGAAATTTCACGATAACAGTTCGTGTCACATGTTATAGACACCATAACTGCATTTTGTTTCTATGGTGTTTGTTTGTTTGTTTGTTTATTTGTTACCTGTTCACGCATAAACGGCAGAACCGAATTTTATGAAACTTGGTATGTATATTACTACTAACTCAACTTAGACTTTAGGCTATATTAATATTCTCTGAAACGAACAGGAGTGGGGGTTATAAGGGAGGGCTGAAATTAAAAAAATATTTCGTTTACTATTGGTTTTTCGGCAAATATGAACATAACAAAAGTTGTTTATTTTGTTATTTAGAGTAACTTTTGTTATATACACTTTTTTCGTATAAACGAGATAACCTATAGCGGAAGTAAACAATTTTATTTGGGACAAAAGACTCAACCGAAATAAATAAAACTCGGTATGCATATTAGGGCTAACGCTTTCATTATAATAAGCCATACTATCATTTCTAGGGATGGGCAGGAGTAGTCATTGTAGGGGAAGCCTGAATTTAAAAATAGCACGATTTCGTTTTCTTTTCGTTTTTCGGCAAATATGAACATAACAAAAGTTGTTTATTTTGTTATTTACAGTAACTTTTGTCATATACACTTTTGTCGTATACCTAAGTATTAATGAGTTATTCATTAAAAACTACTGCGGAAGGCAACAATTTTTTTTGGCACAAAAATCTAAACAGACCTAAACCAAACTCGGTCTGAGACTTAGCACTAACGTCATCCTTATAATAAGCAATACTAACATTTCTAGGGACGGCCAGGAGTGGGGGTTATAAGGGAGGCCTGAGTCAAATATTTCGTTGGGCGCTAACGATTAAACCGAACTTGCAAAACTCGGTATGTCACTTAACATTAATTCTTCCATGATTATAAGCTATATTAAAATTTTTAGGTTAGACCGGGAGTGGGGGT
Organism: Riptortus pedestris; assembly: GCA_019009955.1. Classification (NCBI taxonomy): domain Eukaryota; kingdom Metazoa; phylum Arthropoda; class Insecta; order Hemiptera; family Alydidae; genus Riptortus; species Riptortus pedestris. The sequence goes on along the minus strand of CM032231.1, from coordinate 8,729,905 downwards.
TATAAGGGGACCTGAAACAAAGATTCGCGATATTTCATTGTCAAATGCCAACAATGGGTATTAACCCTCATCACTGGGAAGGGCAAATGTCAAAATATTGTGCAAAGTAAAGCCTTGCTAAAAAAATACCACCACTATTCAGCCTCAAATCAATTCCCGGGCGAAGCCGGGTATCTGAGCTAGTATATATATATATATATATATATATATATATACTATTATTTTTGTTATTCTTTAGGTAGGATGGAGGACAGTCAAAGCAATTCTTCTATAATCACCTTATGAGTACTACACTGATTGATTTAAAAAACCAGATAAGAAAAGAATTAGAATATGTTATGCCTACTTTAAAAGAATATGACAAGATTAAAAAAATAAATGTGATGTATTATAAGAGTCTTGCTTATCATTGATTACCTAACCTGTGTTATAACCTCCAAGCTGGGGGATGAATTCCCTTCCTTGATGTATTACACCCGGCAAAACTTTTCCCTGCGTGTGACTCCCCTCGAGTGTAAAGTTGGCCACAAGTTTCGCCAACGGAATTGATGGATTATGTTCAAATGAACGAGGACATCGTTTCAACCAAGAGTTCAGTTTATACTCGTTAAAGGGAAATAGATGAAAAAGAATAAAATAATGTTTATATCTGCCTGACAATTTTAATTGAAACCTGTGTCTAGATAATTACTTGTCAGGCTTAGATTTTTTCATAAACTTTACTCGCCATATTTGAGGTACGCAATTATGGTGGAAAGATGAGGTCCTTTGACTAAGAGGACTAACCTTTTAATACTGAAGGTATTTCCAAAGTGATGCTTCAATATCCACAATATTTTTATCCTCCTCTATACGTATTAGCAGATTTCCCTTAAGGAAAATCAGCTTTTGATGTCCTTCTCATGAGGCGATTCCAAAAATTTCCGTTGAACCTAATGCAATATTTGAAATGAATAGAAATGTGGGGTCTTTTTTAAATTAGCCCCGTATTTCAATTTAGCTTATAATCACATGATTTTAGAAATACCAGTGATAAAACTCCTACTAATAAACTATTATAAACATTGATAAAAGAAAGTTTTAAGAGAAACAACCACATTTATCACAAGTATAAAATTATCAAAAATAACATTATTTTGGTGGCGGATAAACCCTCGTACTTGATAATATTGCATTAAATAAGTCATCGTTTTGATGCCTTCTTCGCCAGATCAACTCACATATGTAGGACTCTACCATTGTTCTCCTTGTTCCACATTCACGTTTATTTCTACGTTTTAGTGAGGACCACAATGATTCCACACGTTGTGTATGTGACCCAGTTTTCATAGCAATGGAATTTTTAGAGTGGTTAACAGTAAAATGTTTATATTTCATTCCTGGTACTTTTTTTATGACCTCCAGCAGTCAGAGTATATTGTTGTTCCAGGCCTTATAGAATTCAAACCATGTATCCTTAACCCTTTAATTGCTGCACAGGTAGTGGAGGGTAAGTGAGGAGGGGCGCTGGCCGTTGCAAGTACAGCTACCCCTCTGTGCGCGGGATTCCCGGCCCTCCTCCCCCTCACCTATTTGTTGGTTGTTTCCCTAATTTGGGAAAATTTTCAAGATTTTTTCAGCATTCAAGGATATCTACTATATAAAAATAAGTCGGGTTTTCCTTCCTGACGCTATAACTCCAGAACGCAAGAACCGATTTCCACGGTTTTGCATTCGTTGGAAAGGTCTCGGGCTCCGTGAGGTTTATACCAAAGAAAACTCAGGAAAAATTTCAACAGAAAAGCGGGAAAATCTTTTTTCACATACAGCGCCATCTCTGATACATAACATGTACTACAAACCAATATTTTAAGTAGATGGCGCCGGTGCGTGAAACAATGTTTGACAGCTACTCATTGTTCTCAGCTCAGTTAATTTCATGTGACAAATCGGTATTGTGTTCACTGTGAAATTGAAAAAAAAGTAAAAAAAAATAAGTTATTCGTTTCCTAACATGTCAATTGGAAACCATCAAATCAATCACGTGTATTGTGCAATTTTTTATTCAATTTCAACCGCAGGCATTTGTCTTCTTTCGCAATTATCATCACCACATGTTTTCCTTCACAACCAATTCAGTTATGGAACAAATACAAAGACGGCATATGTGAAGATATTTTGCATTGCTTGCGCATTCAAACGAAAAATCCTGACATCCAAATAACCGATGAAATCTACAATGAAGGATTGATTCTGATTGAGGATCAATGCTTGACTATTGCAAACAAGCTACTGATTGAAGTAGGAATGATTGCGCCAAATCGATCGATGCACGATGCATTCAACCAAGAATTAAATCGAGAGGTGCAATACAATGTTGATACATTGCAGGAATTCGTTCGAAATAATGTGCCGTTGCTGAATGAACAGCAAAAATAAGTATACGAAACATTAATGCAAGCGGTGGACAATAATACTGGTGGTCTATTCTTCCTGGACGCACCTGAAGGAACAGGGAAAACATTTGTCATTTCATTGATTTTGGCCACTATTCAATCAAGATGTGACATAGCTTTGGCGGCTTGATGATATTGTTGGCAGGCGATTTCAGGCAACGTTGCCAGTAATTCTCCGTGGAACGCCTGCAGATGAATTGAATGCTTGCCTGAAGGCATCACCTTTATGGGATAATGTAAAAACATTATTTTAACCACTAATATGAGAGTTCAACTTCAAAATGATCGAAGTGCTGCACAATTTTCCAAACAATTGTTAGCTGTTGGAAATGGAAAAGTCCCCGTTGATGCGACATCTGGATTAATTACTCTTACCAACGACTTTTGCCGATTTGTAGACTCTCAATTAGCTCTTATTGTAAATGTTTTCCCAAACATTAGTGAGAATTATCAGAATTATGCTTGGTTAAGTCAATGAGCAATTCTTGCCGCAAAGAATAATGATGTACACGCACTGAATTTCACCATTCAATCAAAAATTGCAATTTGGTGACATACAAATCCGTTGATTCCATAACAAATCCCGATGATGTAGTAAATTATCCAACGGAGTTTTTGAACTCTCTGGAGTTACCAGGATTTCCACCACATAACTTGCAACTCAAAGTTGGTACAGTTATTATGACATTGCGTAATATGAATCCACCGCGACTTTGCAACGGTACTCGACTTTCGGTAAAAAGACATGCCGAATTTGATTGAGGCAACCATTATTAACGGAAAGTACGCAGGTGAAAATGTATGTATTCCTCGAATACCAATGATTCCGACTGATCTTCCGTTTGAATTCATTACTGTTGTGAAATGAAATAAAAATTTTTCTTTTCAAATAAAACAAAAAAAACATTTTTTCTTCATCTTTTAATCACCAAACGAAATGTTACATAAAAGTCCGTCACGCAGGTGTTGCGTATTCTAAGCAGATTTCCCACGTGAAGTTTTACAATAGAGAAATCTGCCTAATAACAACTGTAGTAGTAAGAAACCTCTAAACCTAAAACATTATTTAGGGCGTAATAACCCAGTAGTTTCTAGCCTCAAAAACCAGATAACCTAACCTCTAAACCTATTCACGAGGGACGAATAGGAACGGCCGGCAGAGCTCTCGGCGGAAAGTCCGAACATAGCCTACTGGTGGCCACACACAGAATACAAATGCAAATATCTCGGTTAATATTCAAGATAGAGAATAAATGTATAGAACAATATTTATAGTAAATTTAATTTGCAATAAGATTAATTCTGTACAACTTTTCTGTCCGACGTATAGTAACGGAGATATTTCGAATTTTCGAAAATCCTCCCCTCTAAACCCCCCCTTCCACTGATCTGAATTCAGCTGTTTACGAACTTGATCTTTCTTTTTACATAAAACGACTATATATCGGGTTTGGTAACGATCAAACAAACATTGCGACCGCTAGAGCGGTAACAGACAAATATATATATATATATATATATATATATATATATATATATATATATATATATATACAGTTTTGAACGGACATCAATTTCGTCATCTCCTGGGTAGGATCGATGGACATTTGAAGAAAAATTTCGAAAATTCCGTCATGAGTACAACCTCAATAGCTGATTTCCCTTAAGGGAAATCTGCTAAAACGAAGCCATCTGGTGGCGAAACGGAGTTTGCAGGGTTTGCTAGTATTATATATGCATGGGATATGCAGAAAAATAAAATTCCTCCATATAAGGTTACTATGTAGGGAAAATAAGTAAGTACTTATATTATGCATTCTTTAAAGAATTATGTCAAATTCTAAGAATACGAAGTATAAAATTCATAAATTAAACAATTATATGCAATACATTAGTTTAATTACCAATCTCAATACAATTCGAAATATATAACATTCATTAGTTGATATTAAACCCTCGAATCCAGAATACTCTGCGAAATTACAGATTCACCATTTTACGTATCCAATTTAACTCTCCACAACGACCTCAACATTCCTTTTGTCCATGCCCTCGCAAAATCCCGATATCAGAAATTCCACTCTCTCCTTCTCGCACATCCTAATCGTTTAGTCGAATCACTTTCATCTACCCATATTCCATAAAACCCTTGGCGAAGTCTGAAGCGCAAGTGCCCAAGAAATCTTCTCGTGTAGCGTACTGTTTAACTCCATAATACAACCCAATGTTCCCTCCATTGTGGGTATTGTCAATGGACAACTTCCCACCTCAAGAAAATAATCGGGTCATTCTTATTATCATCTCATTTGCTTGTAATATTTTAAATATGTTGTTGCAAATAAACGAATAAATATTAAAAAAAAAAAATATTAATGGACGTCAAGCTTAATACATGACGAGAAACCTGTCCCCCATTAAAGAGATAATGTACCTGATCACAAATTATTTTAGACCAATATTTATGAATAATATTAGTTTTATTTAATAATTGAACATTTTTGAAAGTATTCCACTTGTGTTTAAAAACATCAGTCATACATGATGTTCTTTAATTTAGTTTTGAACAAATAGTATTTTTTTAAAAAATAGAAACATTTGGACAGCGCGTTAACCCTCCAGAACTCGCGCCGTGAGCAAAATACTCACACGCCGAAGAAAAAAGTTATATCTATAATTATACGTATTTGGCGATAGTGCTGCTCTCTCTAGGTACACCTTGTAGCCTTCTCTTAGCACCCTCGATGACTCCCAATCATTAGTAACAGCTGACTGTCGCCAGGTCAAGGTTAATCAGCCGGAGTAAGTTAAGTGTGAGTGTTTTTCTCACAGTGCGAGTTCTGGCGCAACGTTTTTTGGTTTATTGTGAGAGTTTTTCTCATCAAGCGAGTTCTGGTAGAAATTTTTTCCTTTTTGCAGATTTCCCTTAAGGGAAATCAGCTATTGAGGTTGTACTTATGACGGAATTTTCGAAATTTTTCTTCAAATGTCCATCGATCCTACCTACTAGATTACAAAAATGAGGTTCCGTTCAAAACTGAGTGTATATATATATATAATCGTTACCAAACTCGATATTTAGTCGTTTTATGTAAAAAGAAGGATCAAGTTCATTAACGGCTGAAATCGGGCAAGGGAGAGGGGGGGAATATCAAAAATTCGAAATATCTCCGTTACTATAAGTCGGATGGAAAAGTGTATAAATTAAATCTTATAGAAAATTAAATGCACTATAAATTATGTTATATACATTTATTCTCTATCTTGAATATTAACCGAGATATTTACATTTTTCAGTTTTTAGCCTTCAGTAAACCCCCACTTCTACTAGAGTTACATAAATAATTCTCTGTTAAATAATAAAAAATATAAATTAAAGCCTAAATACAAAATATTGTTTTCAGTCAAGTTTTATTTTGAGAGATATATGGAAATACGTTCTGTTGACCCCCCTTCTTTTGTTTTTGGATTACTAAAATTTGAGTGATTGAGATAAAAACGATTCTCATTCATTAAAAATTACAGGACTAGCTTTAATAAATCGTTTTCAATAAAATTAATATGTTATATTCAAATATATTTCGTGTTTGTTTGTCTTTCCGGTCTATCTATGCAGCGCTATGAGGTTGGCTTGCCTGTTTGTTTACAATTCAGCCTTGTATTGTACATTTACTGAGCATTCACGGCTGTGTTACCTGTATGTATATTTATCTATTGTAAATCTTCACGTGGGAAATTTGCTTGGTTTACGCAGCCCCTGCGTGACGGACTTTATTTTTCTTTTTTAATACGAGAGTTGTTCTCATCAAGCGAGTGCTTTGGTGATTTACCGAAAACTGTTTTTTTGGCTCTGGAACTTATCAAACCTCACCCGATGAACCGTTCACAATTTGACCCTTTTAGAAAGAAACAAAATGAGGCAACATGTTCTGGTTTTAGTACTCCGTCACAGTTTTGTGCCTATTGTCCGAGGATAAAAAACAAAATGTCAAAATAGAGTTGCCCTACATGTAGAAAAACTGTTTGTAATGAACATTCCTTTGTTGTATGTCATTCTAGTGGAGAACAAAACTTTAATTAGTTAGGTAGCTTTTTAAGTTGCATGACATCATATTTCTTCAAAACAGAATACTAGTACGATTTTTATGGTAATTCAAATACAGGGTTAGAACCGCCAATATAAATGATACTATTGTCATACCTCTCGGTGGAGACCGTCATCACTGGCTGATGGTTGAGTACCGCTGGCAAGCGCTTTCGATGCGATGGCATCATCTTCAAGCCTGTTAATAATTGTAATCGTAAGTAAACAGACCTAATAAAACGTAAACAACTCGCCACACATAACAATTTACCTGAACACCAACACAACCCGTTGACAGATCTGAGTGGTAAGTAAACAGATCTCGATTTAAAACATACACAACCCACACAAAAACAATTTACCTGAACATCAACATCCCTCGTTTGACAGATCTTAGTGGTAAGTAAACAGATCTAGACTAAACGTAAACAACACAGTGAACAGAGCATAAAACCAACTGACTGACGGACAACCAACTCAGTACAACTATTAACAGGCTTGAAGATGATGCCATCACATTGAAAGCGCTTGCCAGCGGTACTCAACCATCAGCCAGTAACGACGGTCTCCACCGAGAGGTATGACAATAGTATTTTATGTTTGTAATAAATAAACTTTTTAGCAGATTTCCCTTAAGGGAAATGATGGGGGAAATGGGGGGTTGATGTTTTCGACCAGGTTATATTTATATATGGTGTTGTTATTATTTTTGGAGTTTTGGTCAATGTTGGTAAAAAAATCTTAGTTTATGCCGATATTTCGAGAATCTTTATTTTCTCTTCTTCAGGGAATGACTAAAGATACTAAAAACTACTGCACATAACTATTGCACAGTCTAATATATATATATATATATATATATATATATATATATATATATATATATATATATTTGTCTGCTGACGCTCTACCGGTCGCAATTTTTGTTTGATCGTTACCAAACTCGATATTTAAACGCAAAAAGACAGATTAAGTTCGTTAATGGCTGAAATCTGACAAGTGGGAAGGGGGGCTCAGAGGGGGGAATTTTCGAAAATTCGAAATATCTCCATTGCCGGATCAAAATATAGTATAGAAACAATCTTATTGCAAATGAAATTTAGTATAAATATTGTTCTATGCATTTATTCACTATCTTGATATTAACGGAGATATTCGCGTTTTTATTAAATGTAATGGACGAAATGAGATCGGCTAACTTCGGCTCTAGTCGTGAGTTTCCGCCAAAAGCTAGTTCAGCCGTTTCCATAACTGTTCGACTCACATGGAATTACTCTATTGTAAAACTTCACGAAGGAAAACTGCTTAGTTTTCGAAGCCCCCTTACGTGACAGACATTTTTTATTTGAAAATATTTTATTTATCAACTTTTTTTGAGGGAAATAGGTGGTGTTAGAAAAATTCTCACGCGCGAGTTCTCAGGTCACTCATTTTGACTCGAGTTCTGAAGGGTTAAAGGGCTTTACTCCGGAAATAATACGCTTTTCTGAAAATATTTATGTTATTGGTTGGTGACTTGGAGCATATTCTTGTTTTATGATTGTGTGTAAAACGAGTTCATGTTCTGTTTCAGACACAATATAGTTTGGTACTTATTTATTGAGGGAAAAATCATTATTTTTGAAACCTTAAAAAGAGGACGAAAGGAGCCTCTCATCTTTCCGTTGTATATAAGCATTATTCCTCTGTTTTGCAATTCAAATATTAAAATATGATTTTTGGAGTTGACCCAATCCACAACGCCATAAGTTAACGGACATTGGAAACATCCATTGTAAATTGGATCAAAGCGATTTTAGCTTCTTACCAAATTCATCATAATGATTGAACCAGTCAAGTGTGTGTACATATATTTGAAATAGTAGGTAGATATTTATATGAGTTTATTTTAGAAATTTGGAATATTTATCTGTCAGTTCGTTTGCCTGCATTCCTGTTGTGTATCGATTAGACCCTCAAATCGAAGTTCATTGCTTGTTCAAGCTTTTTAATTTTCGAATATTTTGTTTGATCGCCAAGTATATCAATATTTGATCGGTCATATACAAACAAAGATCAAACACATTATTTGTAGAAATAGGAATTGAATCATGAAGTTCATGAGTTTTGTAATGACTTTGTTGTATATCTCTGAACTGAAAACCTAATCCAAACAACATGGTGGTAAAGTAACATTTTCTCTCTCGTAAATTAAAGGTGCCGTTAACATTTATATATTAAAGCTTTTGTATACATTTTAAACTATTATGTAATTTTACTCAAGCGTTTTATCAGGTTTCCCTTATTAGTAGCCTCCTTTGCCGCCCCTTTCACTCCTGGAAGGTGTGTCAATAAATTTTGTTATCCTATTTTACGCAAAGGAAAAGGGGTTTTCTTCCAATCAAAACGGTCAACGATCTTTCTGTTCACACTTCTCAATGCAACATATTTTTCGTGTGACTGCTCATCCTCCCCATCACTTTCCGATTCCACGTCAATTCATTCTTCGTCATTTTTGTTCATTCTCTGAGTCAATACTACGTTCTTTCAAGCAGTCTTTAAATTCCGAATCTATGTCATTCTGTAAGTTATCGTCTTCTTCGAAAAGATCCAGTAATGCGTGGTGGAGTCTAACAACGTCATTTTGATTACTCAAGTCAAAAGTACGTTTTTTTCCAAAAGTCAAAAGTCCATTTTTTTTGAAAAAATGCTTTAAAAAAGCATTATTAGTCGCGGTCACCTCAGAGGTGAATTCCTTATATTGTGGGTATTTTTAACTATTCAAAAACAATCAAGGCACTACAAACGTCAAATGATAAATATGTCTCAGATAAATAGATTAAATATAGAAATAAAAGAAATTGAAATACTTACAACTTTGGTCGCGGTGCACCTGTGGGGTGATTTTAACACAAGGAACGCACTGTGTACAAACTTCGAAGGTCAAACCTATACTGTTTTGAGGAGGAAGGGAAGCTAGAAGCATTGCTGGAGGCGGAAGTCGTTGGATCCACTCAATCGGAAGCTATTGGAAAGACACCTCAAAGATGCCCCTGTCAGGACGCCGCGACTAACGGAGGGTTAAAAATCGCGTCATGATTACAACCTCAATAGCTGATTTCTCTTAAAGGAATATCTGCTAAAAGATATAAAAACAATGTTATTGCAAAATAAAATATTGTAAAATATATACTAATAATCTCTACCTTGAATATTAACCAAGTTATTTGCATTTTTAATTTTTCAGCCTTCAGCCCGCCACTTGTACACGTTACATAAACAATACTCCGTTATAAAAGAATGCGTAGATACCAGATATTGTTTTCAGGAACCTTTGTTATACGAGGCACATGTAAATATGTTCTGGTGACCCACCCCTGTTTCAAGTCCTTGGAGTGCTAAAATGTGATTGATTGAGACAACATTATACATTATAAATTACAGTACTATACTTATATTGTATTTATTTTTCAATATAATAAAGTTGTTATATTCGGATATAATTCAGTAATAGTTTTTCTTTCCGGCGTGAGATTGGCAGACCTGTTTGTTTACTTTTCAGACGCTTCCCGTCGGGAGGTTTCAAATCATCGTTTGTATTAATTGAATTAATATTTACGGTGGTGTTTTGCTACCAGTAGGTAGATTTTATCTATTGTTGGACTTCACGAAGGAAACCTGCTTTATTTACTTAGCCCCTGCGTGACGGACATTTCATTTTAAATGAAATGGATCTAAGGATTTTGTTTATTTAGGCTTAATAGGAGAACAAGAAAGTCATGTAGTGCTTACATCAGATATTTATAAATTATTTTATTCCTAATTGATGAATGACGTGTCACGATTGTAGTCTGCAAAGCGTTTTTGATATTCGTTCAAATCTGTTGGATCGATACACACCAACTATTTCCGAGTTGAAACGTGCAGACAATCTTGTGAATTATACACCATTACCATATAATAGGTGTGCAATAGCGAATTACCCAACTGTTTTGCATAATATTAAGATTAAAGCTCTGTTAGGGCCTAATTGGCCTTAGCTTGTATTTAAATGGCCCCAACAAATAATATAATGATTGGAATGAATTGCGTGCTTGTGAATTTTGTATAACATTCAACATGTTTAAATTACAATTTTAGCATATTTCCCTCAAGGGCCGAAACATTTCATCAAAACTCCATTGATCCTACCCAAGAGATGACGAAACAGTCCGTTACGCAGGAAGCTGCGTAAACTAAGCAAATTTCTCTCGTGAGCTTTAACAACAGATAAAAGGATATACTTGATTCACAACACCACTGGTGTTAAGTGATAATAAATACAATCGTTAATAAAAAATATTTCCCCTCCCAACGGAAAGCGTCTGAAATGTAAACAAACAGGTCTGAAAACCTCCGACCGGAAACAAAAACAATTACTGAAATATATCAGAATATAAAATATTTATTTTTATGAAAACTATTTACTATATCCAGTACTGTAATTTATAACGAATATATTTTAATCAATCAAATTTTAGTAGTCCAAGAGCTTAGGACGGGAGAAGGGGAAGGTCACCAGAACATGTTTACATGTATCATTAATAATAAAGGTCTATTCAAAACAATGTGTGATATTTAAGCTTAGAATAATGTGGTTTATACATGAGTATTGTTTATGAAAAATGTGTGAATTTAAAAACGTTAAGTATATCTATTATTACACATCTTTGCCGATAGTGCTGCTCTCTATAGGTACACCTTGTAGCCTTCTCTTAGCACCCTCGATGACTCCCAATCATTGGTATCAGCTACCTGTCCCAGGTCAAGGTAAATCAACCGGAGTAAGTTAAGTGTGAGTGTTTTAGAAGATTTCCCTTTAGGGAAATCTGCTATTGAGGTCGTATTCATGACGCAATTTTCGAAAAATTTCTTCAAATGTCCATCGATCCTACCCAGGAGATGACGAAAATTTGGTCCGTTCAAAATTATATATATATATATATATATATATATATATATATATATATACTAGCTCAGATACCCGGCTTCGCCCGGGAATTCATTTGAGGCTGAATGGTGATGGTATTTTTTTGCAGGCTTTACATTGCAAAATATTTTGACATTTACCCGTCCCAGTGTTTAGGATTGATACCCATCTTTGCCGTGGATTTGCTAATAATAGAATTATTTGTTCGATAAGGCTTCACAGTCTTCGATATTTTTAAAGTCTAAGTTGGGTTAGTAGTAATATACATACCAAGTTTCATAAAATTCGGTTCAGCCGTTTATGCGTGAATAGGTCACAAACAAACAAACAAACAAATAATCAAAAAAACAATAAGACACAAAAGAAAGAAAATGCAGTTATGGTGTCTATGACTTGTGAAACGAAAAGTTATTGTGAAATTTCGCGAAAAAAATCAATGTACAGACAGAGGTTACAATTTTATATATATATATATATATATATATATATATATATATATATTTATATATATATATATATATGTCTGTTAACGCTCTAGCGGTCGCAATTTTTGTTTGTTCGCTACGAAACTCGATATTTAACTGTTTTATGTAAAAAGACAGATCAAGTTTGTTAATGGCTCAAATAGGACAAGAGGGAGGGGAGGTTTGGGGGGGGGGATTTTCGGAAATTCAAAATATCTCCGTTATTATGCATTGGATCGAAAACTTGAATGGAAACATGGAATGGAAACAATGTCTTTGCAAATTAAATTTACTATAAATATTGTTATATACATTTATTCCCTATCATGAATATTAATGTAGATATTTGAATTTTTATTAAATTTGGGCCGATAAGGGATGACTGTTTTCCGCCAAAAGCTAGCTAGGGAGGAGGGGGAGGTCACCATAACATATTTACATGTATCATTAATAATAAAGGTCTATTGAAAACAATGTGTGATATTTAAGCTTAGAATAATGTGGTTTATACATGAGTATTGTTTATGAAAAATGTGTAGAGGTGGTAATTCTAATAAAGGGTTAGAACCTCCAGGATAAATGATACTATTGTCATACCTGTCGGTGGAGACTGTCGTCACTGGATGATGATCGAGTACAGCTGGCATTGTGCTATCGATGCGATGGCACCATCTTCAAGCTTCAAGTTGTACAACTTTTTGACGGCTTTGAAGATGGTGCCATCCCATCGAAAGCACAATTCCAGATGTACTCCAGTGACGATGGTCTCAGTATATTTAATTTGCTATGAGGTTGGTTTTATACAATTTTTCGATACGACATATAGTAACGGAGATATTTCGAATTTTCGATGGACATTCCAAGCCATTTTTCGATAATCGCGTCATGAGTACGACCTCATTTCTCTTGAAGGAAATCAGCAAAAACGAAATACTGACTTTTCTCGGGAAATATAAGACCCAGAGAAAGTTAGATTTCACAACAAATATAGTTAGAGAGATCAACAAATTTCCTGTAAGAATGCGGTGGTTCAGATATGAAAAGTGAGTGATGAAGGTTTTGAGCAGGGAAGAAAGCAGGCAATAGAAAACCAATTAAAAGTTTCTAGCTTGTAATCGCACTTCTGGGAAAGTCTGAAAATGATTGAACCCACTAAAACTTCTTATTTAATAAACACTCTGATGGCGTAAGACGAACTCTAATTATGTGTAACTGTGCTTAATTGACAGAAAACAAAGAGAATTTGATGCATGATTGATTGAAAAGATGCACGTTCAATACATTTTAGCTTTATTATGATGCGATTTGCGAAAAATTTCTTCAATTGTCCATAGATCCTACCAAGGAGATGACGAGAATGAGGTCCGTTCAAAATTATATATATATCACTCTTACCGAAACATGAATTCCGTGACGTAAACCGAATCATCCAGTCGCACATACCGGGATGGGTTAATACTAATTCCCATCAACAAATGTACACCCAACATCACGACATTCGTAAACCGAATTACCCCGTACCGTAGACCAGCAATACGTAGGCTGTTAACCGAAACAAGAGGTACACGAGACCGGAGCAAAACGAGCAATAGCTAGTCTAGGTCGAATGCCGTTGACAAACTAATCCAAAACACTTCCTCAGTGTAGAGGAAGGAAAGACTCACAGCTAATGAGGTGGAGAGCCCACCAATATTAGCAGGTCTACCAATACATGAAATATGAAAATCTCTACCGGCCTCTCAGACCGGTGTTTCGGTAAAAGTGATATATATATATATATATATATATATATATATATATATATATATATATATATATTTGTCTGTTTACGGTTTAGCGGTCTAAATTTTTGTTTGATCGCAAACTCGATATTTATTCGTTTTTTGTAAAAAGAAAGATCAAGTTCGTTAATGGCTGAAATCGGACCAGTGGGAGGGGTTGGGGTGTTTAGAGTTTTTTTTTTCCCGAAAATTGGAATAATCGTTCATATTTCCGTCGGATCCAAAAAGTATATAGAACCAATCTTATTTGAAATTAAAGTTGCTATAAATATTGTTATATAATTTTATTCTCTATCTTGAATATTGACTGAGATATTTTCATTTTTATTAAATGTTTGTGGATAACGGACGAGATGAGATCGGCTGCTCGTAATATTCCGGATTAGTTTGGCCGTTTCCGTAACTGCTCGACTCTCATGAATATGGTTTAGACTCGTGTAACCTTTTACTTTGTGAGATATATACTAGAACGTTCTGTTCAATCCACCCCACCCCCCTTTGAGTTATTAAATTATTCTGATTCATTATAAATTGCAGTACTAGATACAGTAAGTAGTTCGCAATAAAATTAATGTGTTATATTCAGATATATATCTTTAATTGTTTTTCTTTCCAGTGAAGAATATATCCATCTATCGGTTCAGCTCTGAGTGGCTGGCAGACCTATGTCTTTACAATCAGAAGCAGTTTCCGTTGGGAGCTTATTAAGATGAACTGAAAGATTTCTCATTACCGTTTGTATTTACTCACGGTGGTGTTAAATGATAGTAGAATGCAGATTTCTCTCTTGTAAAACTTCACGTGGAAAATCTACTTTGTTTACGAAGCCCCTGCGTGACGGCCTTTTTTATAATACTTCTCTTACTTTTTTTTAAATTTATAATGAATATCAAAAACTTATAAGAAGACCTTAACTTCTTATTTAATCTGTCTCTGATAATAACACTCTGAAATCCAATGATGAAGGCATCTGTTATTTAATGCAGAATTGTTTAAGTGTAGAAGAGAACTAATAGAGATGCTAAGACGTTTTCTTCCATGGTTGTGACTGAATATAATTGAATTTTTTTTTGTAATTGTACCATGGAATGTATGTTTTCAAAATGTTCAGTTTTAGTCTTTACTACTATTGACAAGAATAGCTTGGAAGTTACTTTGCAGTACGAAAATATTTGTCAAAATAATTTACTGGAGATATCGCGTCGTACAAACTTTCAAAAAATCATCATTAAAATTCATTTTAGCAGATTGTCCTTAAGAGAAATCATCTATTGCGGTCGTTCTTAAGACGCGATTTTCGAAAAATTTCCTCAAATGACCATCTATCTTACCCAGAATATGACAAAAATGAGGTCGGTTCAAAATTATACGCTTAGTATATGTATATATTTTCACTTTACTTTTTATTGTAATCAAACTCTATATTTAATCGTTTTATGTAAAAAGAAAGATCAAGTTCGTTAATGGCTGAAATCGGACCAGTGGGAGGGGGGTTTAGAGCAGGAGTTTCGAAAATTCAAAATATCTCCGTTAATATACGTCGGATCAAAAAAATTGTACTAAATCGGTTTTCGAAATTTTTCTTTAAATGCCCATCGATCCTACATAGGAGATGACTAAAATGTGAACCGTACAAAATTGTGTGTGTGTGTATATACATATATATTATATATATATATATGTATATATATATATATATATATATATATATATATATATATGTCTGTGTTTGTGTCTTTTACCACTATAGTGGTCGCAATTACTGTTTGATTGTAACCAAACTCAATATTTAGTTGTTTAATAGTAAGAACAAGTTCGTTAACGGCTAAAATCGGACCAGGGGTTTGTTAAAGGGGGAGAATTTTGGAAATTCGAAATATCTTTGTTACTATTCTTCGTATCGAAAGAGTGTATAATAATAATCTTATTTCAAATTAAATTTACTATAAGTGTTTTAATATACATTTATTCTCTATCTTGAATATTAACTTAGATATTGGCATTTTTCAGTTTCCAGTCGTCATCAAACCCCCTCTTCTACTCTTGTTACATGAACATTACTCTGTTATATAATAAACCACATTATTCAAAGATTAAATACTTAACCCTCCTCCCCTACCCTTGTATTCTATGACACATATACTACTCCTGGGTCGTGTACGACCCATGGACCTGAAATTCATCTTGTCATATAAAAATAAATCATTTAGGATTTAAAATGAAAAGTACAAAACTTATGAAGTATAGAAACATCATTTTTAATCTTGAAAAGGCAAACAAAGGTAAAAAATAAATAACAAATTGTAAAAACAAAATTAATGAACAGGTAAATAATACATTACAAGAAATATTACATTACACTATGTTACAAGGCAATTTAATCCTTCATATTTTAAATATTATATTGGTGATTTTGAAATATTCAATCCCGCGTCGGTCAAACAAGATGGACAAATACTCATTTTGTGTTCACCACAAATAGATTTTTGGCAAAGCTGAAAGCTGGAATTGCTTATTCGATCCTTGTTCCAGGGACAGAAACTGCACCTAGCTCGTTTTGAAGTTTCTGAAGATTTTGTAGGTTCTACCATTTCCTTTTTTAAAAAATTGGTTACTGCCAATATTAGGCCTCCTGGAATGGGCTTGGACATCCGTTGTTCTAGGTGCGGAGTGACGAGAGCGATGGCTAGCGTTTTCAGAAATTGCGACCGATATTTGTTAGTATTTGGTAGCTGGTTCAATAAGGCTCAGAACATATCGAGATGGTAGTAATAAATCTCTTTAGTATCCCTTTTGGGCCTGGCAAATGAGTAATTATGTTTTTTAGGGAGTTCTGGAGTACTTAGTGCTTATAGGTTTGTTAGCCCAAATAGTTTCCAGATCCTTCCTGAGTACAAAATTTACTTCATCATTTTCTTCTCCAGGAGAAAAAGGTAAAACATCATCTCCCTGGTCGGAAGTATATTCTTCATCGTCATCATTGGCGATAATTTCGTCGCCAGGTTCACTAGACTTGCCGCTTGGGTCTAAACCGTCTTCTTCCTCTATCCGCCGGGACAATTCCTCTCGAATTTCATCATCAGTAATTAAAAGGCGTCGTTCGGCCATCTTTACTGCAGAAGAAAACAAAATAATTAGACCAGACCGAAGAAAACAGTTTAGAATATTCATGACACATAAGCTACCCCTGGGTCGTATGCGACCCACACTTGCAGATTTTTCTAAAAAAATACTAGAATAAAGGTTAGAAAAGCAACCACACTTACCTTATCGCTAGTACAGCTTCCAGAGGACTTACTGGGAGGGTAATTGACCCCCTCCCCCCTACCCACCTTGCACAGGTGCGTACAAGCGCCGACAAAGCAGCTCTGGGTCGTCCACGACCCAGTGGGTAGGGAAGGAGGGTATATTGTTTATATATTGTTTTCAAGAGACCATTATTATACGAGATAGTCCCCCCCTAGCTGCCATCTTGTTACGTCACTGTCCGACATCTTGTTTCTTGCTACCGCCCGACATATTGTTTTGCTAGAGTTTACTATTAATACCATATCCGTTTTATCTATGGCTCAAAGTGAGTGCACGAATAAGTTATTTACACAATTGGAAGTGCAGGGAAAGCGTGCCGTTATTGAATGGTGTATAAAAGTGGGATTATTATCGCCTACATACGAATGCCCAAAATGTGGGAAGAACATGCGCCTGGTAAATTAGGTGAGTTAACAAAATTTAAGTTAAAATTTCCCCCCTCCCCCCCTGGTTTTAACCACCGATAGCGTATTTTGGAAATTTTAAAGTGTTAAAAAAGATAAAGTACGAAAAACAAAACCCCCACCCTCGTTGTTAGAAAAACAAGATGGCCAACGTCATCATCGTGCGCCATCAAGGGGGGGGACTAAAATGCACTTTCACCGTAACTTTGAATGAAAGTAGATGCGAAAAGCTGTACATTATTTATGATTCAACTACACACATAAACAAAAAGAGGCGAATCAGGGCCATTCTACGATGTGTAATAACTGATAAAAAAAATAATACGTAAAAACTGTATAATCTATCATGACAAAATTATTATTCATTAGCCATGTCTTTTCAAAACATACTGCTAACTTATAAGCCATTAGTAAGTAGTAGTAAGCCCTTTTTCCTAACGTAAGAAGTCGCGTGGGGTCCGACAGACCCCAAACTGTTTCTCTTTTTTATTTTCTCAATAACAATTAAGGTAGGGTAATATCCCCTTAAACTGTTAATAAAAGAGTAAATTTATTTAAAGCAGTATGAAACGTGTAAATTATGATTCACAACATTTGACTCATAACAATTTATGGTGACTTCCACATACAAATTTAGAGCAGGAAGAACACCTGGCATTTGTTTTGCGGTCCGTTTTTCTACTACATATCTCGCACCGCTGGTTTTTTTCTTACTGAACGCTTTGCTTCTATTACTGACCATTTATAACCACTTGTACCTTTCACAAGTAGTTCTGTCCCAGGAGTAAAAGAAGTTCTTGCTTCGTCTTCAGAATTAGCGCTCTCCTCAGAATTCGAGCCATCCCCACGCACCTGAACAATGTCCTCAGTTTCTGAGTCAGTGACTCCTCCCAAAACGTCGCCTGCCTCTTCAAGAATATCTTCCTGCAGTAACTGTGTGATTTTAGCACATTCATCTTCGTCCGGAAGCCACAAAGAGTTGACTAGTAGTTTTTTAGACATGCTACGTTATCAGTCACATGGGGTCCGGTAGAGCCCAAAGCTAGTTTATCTAGTTAAGTGATCACGAAAGGATGGCAACTGGTCATAAGAGAGGCTACGGAGACAGGAAGCTAGCAGAGATGACTGGGGGGGGGGCAGTTCAGACATGAACCATTGGCATGTTGTTGTTTGGCATCTGGGCTCCATCAGATCCTGCGCCACTGACTAAGGGTTAGTGTAACTACAAGAAAAAAATTTCAACATATTTGAGTAACCCTTTATATTGAGGAACATTGCCTCTTGTGTAAGTAAGAAAAAATTCCAGATTCTTTTGTGATTTGAGTAATGATCAAGAAACTTTATTTACTTCGCAGATTCACGCATTTGAAGATATTTAAGTACTCTATAATTTTAAGTTTTAAGAACATATATATATATATATATATATATATATATATATATATATATATATATATATATATATATATGAAAAACCTAAAATAAACTAACTAAGACTATGAAGTTTGTGCTGTTCTGTCCTCAGGGACTTTTAATGATAAAATGTTCGGGAATATTTTTTTTTGGAGAGAAGGAAACTTCTAATATATATTATGGTTGGAAGACTAGAATCTTCATTGTTATCTCTTTTGTCAATATGAACATTAACTTTTCAACCCCTACAAACTATGATAATTCTTAATAACGGAGATGAAGTTTATTTTGTTTAATATAGAGCTGAAAATAAAGGGACTACAATTAAATAAAGACTATTTATATTTATTTCTATTATTTATTAGACCTTTTGATGAATTCCCCACTTCCCATTCATTAGATGAAACCAAACAATAGCCGACTTTTACCAGGTGGAATGAACAAAAAAACTTTCCCTTGTAAATCCATTAATATTCCTTAAACTTCACACTTTTCACTCAAGCTTTTCAGAAGCTGAAACTCATTACTCCACGAACTTTTCGAAGTTACCCAAAGCTATGGCTTATGGCAACATTATAATCGCAACCCTTTTTAATACATATAGGATGTTATTCCATCACATATTGAATAGTGATTTCTTGGTAAGTGGTATTTGTCTCGTGAGTGCATATATATAAATATATGTATATGTATATATATATATATATATGTTACGGTGAAACACCGAAATCTGGAGATTGTCGACATTAACCGGTGAAATATTCACATAGTCGCTTAGTGTATGTCCGAAATATTTGCTAAATACCCTTATTTCTGACTTTCACCGGAGAATGTCGACATTCACATAGTCGCTTGGTGTATGTCCGAAATATTTGCTAAATATCCTTATTTCTGACTTTCACCGGAGAATGTCGACATTCACATAGTCGCTTAGTGTATGTCCGAAATATTTGCTAAATACCCTTATTTCTGACTTTCACCGGAGAATGACGACATTCACATAGTCGCTTGGTGTATGTCCGAAATATTTGCTAAATATCCTTATTTCTGACTTTCACCGGAGAATGACGACATTCACATAGTCGCTTAGTGTATGTCCGAAATATTTGCTAAATATCCTTATTTCTGACTTTCACCGGAGAATGACGACATTCACATAGTCGCTTGGTGTATGTCCGAAATATTTGCTAAATATCCTTATTTCTGACTTTCACCGGAGAATGACGACATTCACATAGTCGCTTGGTGTATGTCCGAAATATTTGCTAATTACCCTTATTTCTGACTTTCACCGGAGAATGACGACATTCACATAGTCGCTTGGTGTATGTCCGAAATATTTGCTAAATATCCTTATTTCTGACTTTCACCGGAGAATGACGACATTCACATAGTCGCTTGGTGTATGTCCGAAATATTTGCTAAATATCCTTATTTCTGACTTTCACCGGAGAATGACGACATTCACATAGTCGCTTGGTGTATGTCCGAAATATTTGCTAAATATCCTTATTTCTGACTTTCACCGGAGAATGACGACATTCACATAGTCGCTTGGTGTATGTCCGAAATATTTGCTAAATATCCTTATTTCTGACTTTCACCGGAGAATGACGACATTCACATAGTCGCTTGGTGTATGTCCGAAATATTTGCTAAATATCCTTATTTCTGACTTTCACCGGAGAATGACGACATTCACATAGTCGCTTGGTGTATGTCCGAAATATTTGCTAAATATCCTTATTTCTGACTTTCACCGGAGAATGTCGACATTCACATAGTCGCTTGGTGTATGTCCGAAATATTTGCTAAATATCCTTATTTCTGACTTTCACCGGAGAATGTCGACATTCACATAGTCGCTTGGTGTATGTCCGAAATATTTGCTAAATATCCTTATTTCTGACTTTCACCGGAGAATGTCGACATTCACATAGTCGCTTGGTGTATGTCCGAAATATTGGCTAAATATCCTTATTTCTGACTTTCACCGGAGAATGACGACATTCACATAGTCGCTTGGTGTATGTCCGAAATATTTGCTAAATATCCTTATTTCTGACTTTCACCGGAGAATGACGACATTCACATAGTCGCTTGGTGTATGTCCGAAATATTTGCTAAATATCCTTATTTCTGACTTTCACCGGAGAATGACGACATTCACATAATCGCTTGGTGTATGTCCGAAATATATATATATATATATATATATATATACATATAAAATTAACGACAGATGGACCCACTTCTTAAATTGTGTGGATGTGTAGCCATATCGAGTCAAGTGATCCCTTATGGCTACATATCCAAAGCGTGTCATAGGTTGTATTTAGTGACGAAAATGTTAAATAAAATTCTTAGTCCCACCCTGGCGCAAGAGTAAATATCGTGATCATCTGCCTACAGATTTTGTATATGTGTGCATTGTTTGTGTGTGTGTGTGTGTGTGTGCGCGCGCGCGCTATTATATTTTCATGGCAAGGGTAACAAATAAAAAAACATTTTTTCCCTTGAAATTTATTAATACAGCCCTCTTCAGGGGCTATCCCTTTTCAAAAATAATAACATTATTTTAAAAAGAAAACCCTATTATAATTAATCGCTAGATATTGTATTAATAAGTGCCTACATATATAATATTTAAAAATGCATTTAAACATAATCATTCACGTAATATGCAATGTAGCACTGGGGCATTTACTCAAATAAATAACTTCTCTTAGGGCTAAAAGCAGTTATGAATTATTTATGAGAGGGAAAAATAAATAAGACGATTAGATTCGAGGTCACGTTATAATCAATGTTATATAGGTCCAAGCTCTACAACTGATTGAATGCATTGCCAGGTGCACTTCGAATGTCGGGGATGTTGTTTGATGGAGTGTAGCGGAGGAGAGGAACTCATCAATATCCAGGATTATCTGTCCAGGAATTGTGGATGTTTTACATCAACCTCTCTCGTCCCTCACAGACCTGTAGAGATTCCAAGCAATGCATGTGGGGAAATGCATAAATTGCAGTAAAACCAACCACTTACAATGAAATCTTGATAAATCAAAGTCCGCCGCGCAAAGGCTAAGTAAACTAAGCAGATATCTATACTGCGGGTATGACACACTTGTCTCACGTTTTCTCTATTTCCATAAATAAACTCGTAGAAGTATAAGTAGAGTATTCTGAAGACCGAAAAAAACCATCACCAGGGGCTGCGTAAAGTAAGCAGATTTCCCTCGTCAAATTTAACAATAGAAAAATCTGCATACTGGTAACATAATACCACCGTGAAAATGAAGTGAATAAATACAATTTGTAATAAGAAATTACTGAGTCAGTAATAATAACCTCACCACTTGTACAGCTGCTAGCACTGCTGGCCACCAGGCGTTGTCATATGCACCAGCCACGTCCATGAAGACCGCGAAGGCGTATTTGGGCCTCTTTTGCACTCTTTCAATAAAAGGTGGATTGCGTCCGTAGTCGATCGGCCTCGGATGCCTCCAAATTGCCTTGCCCTAATACTCCACTTCACCTGCGCTCTTATTGAGTTTCTGATCAAAGCTTCCAGTACTTTTCCCAGAACTGGTAGCAGTCAAATAGGCCTGTAGCTTTTGGGGGGAGAGATATCACGTGGTCCTCTTTTCTTAAATAACATTACTTCGGCTACCTTCCATATCTTAGGGAAAAAACCAGTGTTAAGGCAGGTATTGAACACAGATTGCATTTGAGGCCCAATCACTTTTCGTGCAGCCTTTAGCATTTTATATCTTATTCCATCACTCGAATTAAATCACTGGTGCACTGCTGGGTTTCTTTGGGTTCATTGCGAGCCCTAGGTAAATTAGGTCCCATTCCGGTGCGAGCCCTGTCCCAGGAGGAAGTCTCATCCCTTTGCGTATCTCTCTCTGGTCACTGGTGTCGCTGCTTGGATCGTCTGCCCCGAAAAAGCCCTCCAGCATGTTCCGGTTTGAAGTCGGAATGTCCCGAGGGTGCTGCTGAGCAGATGAAACTGCAGGATCCGCGAACCGGTTTTCTGCAGGCCTTTTAGCAACTCTATATGCTGCTCCCCATGGGCCATCTGCAGATGATCTCAAAACGAACTCTTCCCAATTGTTTTTTTTGGTCATCGCTATCTTCTTGGCAAATGATTTTTTGAGGGACTTATAGATAGATTTCATTTATTTGTACACGCCGTCTGGGCATCTCTGGAAGGCTTTTCTAGCACTTGACACAACTCTTCTAGCAGCCGTCAGTTCCTGTGTCCACCAGGGTTTACACCTCCTGTGCAAGGCCCTTTCCTATTGCGAGGCAGTCCTTCATCGGCGGCTTCTGTGATGACCTGTTGAAGTTGCACAGCCAAGTCTTCAACTATCTGCACGTTGTTACTAAAGGCAAGGCCATCTGTTTCCAGGGTAACCCCATGCCTTAAAACCGCATCGGAGAAGGAGTCCCAACGAACATTCTCTCTCTCTCTCTCTCTCTCTCTCTCTCTCTCTCTCTCTCTCTCTCTCTCTCTCTCTCTCTCTCTCTCTCTCTCTCTCTCTCTCTCCCTCTCCCCCCCTCTCTCTCTCTCTCTGTCGCTCTCTCTTTCTTCACTCCCTCTCTCCCCCTCTCCCTCTCCCCTCTCTCTCTCTCTCTCTCTCTCTCTCTCTCTCTCTCTTTCTCACTCCCTCTTTCTCCCTCTCCCTCCCTCTCACCCCCTCTCTCTCTCACACACACTCTCTCTCTTTCTCACTCCCTCTTTCTCCCTCTCTCTCTCCCTCTCTCTCTCTCTCTCTCTCTCTCTCTCTCTCTCTCTCTCTCTCTCTCTCTCTCTCTCTCTCTCTCTCTCTCTCTCTCTCTTTGTTCACTCCCTCTCTCTCTAAAGCGAAATGATATAAATATATTGCTTTCCTAAATTATCCCCCAGCACTAATCAAAATACGATCGGCAGTAGTAATTAAATCATGGATAACATTTACCGAGGTGAGCTTAGATAGGGAAATATTTAGACTGAATAATGAATGTGAATGCTATTCATTTCAAGGCTTTAATAAGCCGCATTCATTAAATTTTAGGGGCATTTACGGTTATTAACTTTTACACCTATCTCGGAACAAAGAGCGCCGATGTACTTCAGTTGAATGTGGAATACTAAACGTTAACATTCAATGCCAATTCCTTGTTCAAAATATTATGACTCATAAATATCTTTATCATGGATAGTTTTATTTTTTTAAAAGTTATGTATTTTTAACAATTTCCGTTCACAAATGACTGCCGCAGCTATTTTATGTATTTAATAATCATTATTAACAATAGCCTATTTAACCCTCGGTCGGGCGCGTCAAGAAAATTCCGCCATTGGGCACGTATATCTCAGAGATCATCCTCAACCGTTTTTACGGAAATACAGTTTTTTAATATATATTTTGCACTAAAATGTTCAGCGTGTGATTAGAAACCATAAAAGAGGAAGTATTTGTTTGAAAGAAGTAAATAATTTTTAAAATTGACAAGTATTATAATATAAAGAAACGGTGGACGATAATTTTTAAAATATTATTAAAAAACACAATTATCATCCATATCCACATTCCTTAATTATACATATTTCATTTCAGTTTGTGAACAATATAAAAAAAATATCTAAATATAATTTCAATCAAAAATAAGTAGCACAAAATCACTTTTAGATAAGACTTAATTAAAATCATCTAAATTGTAATATACCAATCTTTTTAAAAATACCAGTTTAATTATTATCTCTTTTGCAGAGCTGCATTACAATTAGGACAAGGCGTGGAACTATGTTGTAAACAAATTTTGCTTTGGCAAATCTCACAAGAATAATGAGTAAACCTACATTTCTTTTCAGTTTTACTTGGTTCACATTATTTGCTTTTGTTCGTTGTAGTGGAGGGACTTTTTTTATGCTGTTCTGTACTTGAGTTCAATGTATCGTCCAATGAGTCTCTGTATTCGTCTAGTTTCGTCCTTAGTTCGGTTGGTAAACGTCCACTGTTGTCACTGCGTCTTACAATATTTTCTTGAATAAGTTCTTCTGAAAGCTCATGTATGAGCAAAATCATAGAAAAATTGGTTTATATGGTTCCATTTAATAAAGAAAAAGTTAATTGATGTATATATTTATGAAATACAGATTTCAAAAAAACTTACAAGATCGGACGCGTGGTATCTAGGAGATTAAACTGAATGACAGGTGAAACACACGACTCCATGGAACTTAGTGACACTACTTACCTTGAGGGGGGGGGGTCCTCTATACTACATAACTCGAAGCACTACACCACCACTCTATGCTAGGAGGGCTGGCAAATATTTCTCTAGAAACTGTGTATTTTAGAGATCACGCGCCCAACGGAGGGTTAAGTCCAAAGAATAATCTTAGTATTCATAATTTTTCATAGCATGCTGTTTTATTTAACATATTAACGGATCAATGTTAATAATTGCCTCACATAACTTGGTACACTTTCAATCCCATCAACACTTTTTCCAATTCGACCCAGGATTAAATGCCAATGTTTTAAGGATATGCAGAAATATACTCAGAATATTAAAGCATTAGTTGACAAATAGATTCATTAACGGAAATCGTAGCAGGATTGAGAATTTAAAAATGTCCGTCACGCAGGGGCTGCGTAAACTAAGCAGATTTCCCACTTGAAGTTTTACTATAGAGGAATTTCACGAGATCTTACGGAAACGGCTGAACTTGTTTTTGACGGAAACTCACGATTAGACCCGAAGTTAGGCGATCTCATTTGGTCCCTTACAATTAATAAAAATGTAAAAATGTATAAAACAATATTTATAGGACATTTATTTTGCAATAAGATTGGTTCTATACAATTCTTTGATCCGATGTGCGGTAACGGAGATATTTCGAATTTTCGAAAACCCACTCTCTAAACCCCCCTCCCACTGGTCCGATTTCAGCCATTAACGAACTTGATCTGTATAAAACTTTTAAATATCGAGTTTGGTAACGATCAAATTAAAATTGCGACCCCTAGAGAGTTAACAGACAAATCAATAGATATATAATTTTGAACGGACCTCATTTTCGTCATCTCCTTGCTAGGATCGATGGACATTTGAAGAAATGTTTCGAAAATCGCGTCATGAGGATGACCTCAATAGATGATTTTCCTTAAGGGAAATCTGCTAAAAGAGAGCTAGTGAGTGGAGGACGTCTCCCCACTCCTTCCTAATCGCAGGTTAAGAAAAAGAACACGAATAATCTTAACTCTAAATTCGGTTAATATTAATTTACATTCACATTTTTTTTTACAATTCTAAATATTTATGCATTCTATGTGCATTTTGTTTTTTATGAATTAAATAAAGTTTTACAAGTATCAAAGAAGAAATTAAATGTAATGTCCCATTCAATAGTTTTTTGAGAGAAAAAGAGATGGGGGGGAGGGTGGTAAACATACTCTTTTCCTCCTGCAACCTGTTCATGTTTTTATTATGTTTATTATTATTTACGTCCACTTTATGCTACAATGGCTAATTGGGACGGGTTATCTACAGGTTACCACCCTTTTCTAGCCAGGTTGGGCCCAAGGAGTTTATTTAAGGAGTCCGTCACTAAATAAATTTCTACTGCCCAGGGCGGGAATCGAACCCGCCACTCTAGGTCTACCGCACGAGATTAAGACCAACGCCTTAGCTCGCACGGTTAACCTGAGCCCGCAACCTGTTCATGGCGTTGAAAATGTATATTACAAATGAAAATTTCACGACTATCACTATAATTCATCGTGGTGTGGTCAAATAAAATAGAAAAAGGGGAAGAATTTTGGGATTTAGTTTATAAATCATCTATGCAAATTACTTGCTTTATACATTGTTATACAACAAAAATATATGTAACAGTTATAAATATGAAAATAAACAAATTTTGTTAGGTATCTTTTTACAAAAAAAAACAAAAAAAAAACGAAATAAATTATGGCGTTTTTTCATTCCATGTCCTATAAGCCTCACTCCTGCTCGTCCCTACAAATGTTAATATTGCTTAGAATCACGGAGAAGGTAATGATAATTAAAATACTGATTCATGTTTAGATCGCTTCAATCATTTTATTTTATTAGATTTTAGCGTATATCTTGTTTATATTTCGTTATACGATAAATGTGTACAAATCAAACGTTACTCTAAATAACAATATAAACCACTTTTTTTGTGTCCATATTTTCCAAAAACCCAATGAGAAACGAAATATCTCTATTTTTATGTTCAGGCCTTCCTTATAACCCCCACTCTTATTCGTTTCATGGAGTATTAGTATAGCCTATAGTCTGGTTGGCTAAGTAGTAATATATGTACCAAGTCTCATAAAATTAGGTTCAGAAGTTTTGGCGTGAGAAGGTAACAGACACCGAAGTAAAACATTGCGGATATCGCTTCAATTGCATGTGAAACGAATAAGTATCGTGAAATTTCGAAAAACAAACAATGTAATGACGTAAGTTACAATTATATACAAATAAATAATACAAACGTTTTATGTAAACCAAAATGTCAATGTCAACGACTGAAATCCGACCAGGGGGAGGAGGGAGGTTTAGTGGAGAACAATTTTTAAAAGTCCGTCACGCAGGGGCTGCGTAAACTAAGCAGATTTCCCTCGTGAAGTTTAGTAATAGATACATATACATACTGGTAACACAACAACACCGTGAATAAATACAAACGGAAATAAGAAATGTCTCATCCAATTTCAATAACCTGCCGACAGGAAGCGTTAGGTTAGAAATGTAAAGAAACGGTTCTGCCCGCTTCACACCGGAATGAAAAAAAATTACTGAAATATTTTAGAATATAACATATTAATTTTATTGAGAACTATTCACTAGATCTAGTACTGTAAGTAATACTGAGCCTGAATAATTGTTATCTCAATCAATCAAATTTTTGTAGTTCAAAACCTTAAGACGGGGGGGGGGGAGTCACCAGGACATATATGGATGTATCTCGTTTAATAAAGGTCTCTTGAATACAATTTTTGGTATTTAAACTTCGAATATGTGATTTATTATGAAGCGGAGTATTGTGTATGAAACATGAGTAGAAGTGGCGGTTTGCTGATGGCTGAAAACTGAAAAATGCAAATATCTCGGTTAATATTCAAGATACAGAATATATGTATATAACAATATTTATAGGAACATTAATTTGCAATAAGAATGATTCAGTACAATTTTTCGATCCGACATATAGTAACGGAGATATATCGAATTTTCAAAGTTCCTCCCTCTAAACCCACTCTCTAAACCCCCCTCCCACTGATCCGATTTCAGCTGTTAACGAACTTGATCTTTCTATTTACATAAAACGACTAAATATTTAGTTTGGTCATGATCAAACAAAAATTGCGACCGCTAGCGCTCTAACAGATATATATATATATATATATATATATATATATATATATATATATATATATATATATATATACAGTTTTGAACGGACCTCATTTTCGTCATCTACTAGGTAGGATCGATGGACATTTGAAGAAAGAATTCGAAAATTCCGTCATGAGTACAACCTCAATAGCTGATTTCCCTTAAGAGAAATCTGCTAAAATCATAATGATAAAATCTTCGTTATCATGCGTCCGATCAAAAATGTGTATGGGATCTTATTGCAAATTTAACCTTCTATACATGTTGATCTGTACGTATTTTCACTATATTGATTTTTATCAGATATTGGCATATATACTGGCATATTAACAATGGTCTGTTATATTATGAAGCACTTTATTTGAAGCCCAAATACCAAATATTGTTCTCATTGAACTTTTTCATTTTGAGATAATGCAAATACGTGACGCACTTAGGAAATATGCTATTCAACGCAGCCCCTGCGTGAAGGAATGTTTTACAGTATACATACATGCAAATTGGTTGCGTTATTAGCATCTATGAATTAAGATTTTACGTATTTAACACAAAAATGTGTAATTGACCAGTACTATTCTGAATATTTAGCCGTCTTACGCAATATCAATGTTCTTAGTCTTGCATTGCTTAACTCATACAAGGAATAAGTGTGGTTATTCGAAATAACAAAATATCTCCGTTATGTGAAGTCAAGTCAAAAAAGTGCTTAGTATAAAATATTGTACATCTACAATTGTTAATTTAGACATTTTTTCTTACGTCAAATATTTAGCGGGTATCAGAAAATGAGTTTTATATTGATCTTATATTGATTTTGGTGGTGTCTTAAATATTGTGAATAAATTGGAATTGTTCGGCACTCCAGCTATATCTCACCCGCATGACTCCTAGGTTAGGATTGAATGTCGCGAGTTACTATTAAGTATCAATGAAGTATCAGAAAATGATTTGTATATAGATCTTCTACAGATATTGGTGTTATATTGATATTGGTGAACAGTCTTAAATATTGTGAATAAATTGCTATTGGTCGGCACTCCAGCTATATCTCACCCGCATGACTCCTAGGTTAGGATTGAATGTCGCGAGTTACTATTAAGTATCAATGAAGTATCAGAAAATGATTTGTATACAGATTTTCTACAGATATTGGTATTATATTGATATTGGAGAACAGTCTTGAATATTGTGAATAAATTGGGATTGGTCGGCACTCGAGCTATACCTCACTCGCATGACTCCTAGGTTTGGATTGAATGTCGCGAGTTACTATTAAGTATCAATGAAGTATCAGAAAATGATTTGTGTATAGGTCTTAAACAGATATTGGTGTTATATTGATATTGGTGAACAGTCTTAAATATTGTGAATAAATTGGTATTGGTCGGCACTCCAGCTATATCTCACCCGCATGACTCCTAGGTTTGGATTGAATGTCTCAAGTTACTATCAAGTATCAATGAAGTATCAGGAAATGTTTTGTATATAGATGTTCTATAGATATTGGTCTTATATTGATATTGGTGAAGAGTCTTGAATATTGTGAATAAATTTGAATTGGTCGGCACTCCAGCTATACCTCACCCGCATGACTCCTACGTTTGGATTGAATGTCGCGAGTTACTATCAAGTATCAATGAAGTATAAGAAAATGATTTGTATATAGATCTTCTACAGATATTGGTGTTACATTGATATTGGTGAACAGTCTTGAATATTGTGAATAAATTGGTATTGTTCGGCACTCGAGCTATACCTCACCCGCATGACTTCTAGGTTAGGATTGAATGTCGCGAGTTACTATCAAGTATCAATGAAGTATCAGAAAATGATTTGTATATAGATCTTCTACAGATATTGGTGTTATATTGATATTGGTGAACAGTCTTAAATATTGTGAATAAATTTGAATTGGTCGGCACTCGAGCTATACCTCACCCGCATGACTCCTAGGTTTGGATTGAATGTCGCGAGTTACTATCAAGTATCAATGAAGTATAAGAAAATGATTTGTATATAGATCTTCTACAGATATTGGTATTATATTGATATTGGTGAACAGTCTTGAATATTGTGAATAAATTGGTATTGGTCGGCACTCCAGCTATACCTCACCCGCATGACTCCTAGGTTAGGATTGAATGTCGCGAGTTACTATCAAGTATCAATGAAGTATAAGAAAATGATTTGTATATAGATCTTCTACAGATATTGGTATTATATTGATATTGGTAAACAGTCTTGAATATTGTGAATAAATTGGTATTGGTCGGCACTTGAGCTATACCTCACCCGCATGACTCCTAGGTTAGGATTGAATGTCGCGAGTTACTATCAAGTATCAATGAAGTATAAGAAAATGATTTGTATATAGATCTTCTACAGATATTGGTATTATATTGATATTGGTGAACAGTCTTAAATATTGTGAATAAATTGGTATTGTTCGGCACTCCAGCTATACCTCACCCGCATGACTCCTAGGTTTGGATTGAATTTCGCGAGTTACTATTAAGTATCAATGAAGTATCAGAAAATGATTTGTATATAGATCTTCTACAGATATTGGTGTTATATTGATATTGGTGAACAGTCTTAAATATTGTGAATAAATTGGTATTGGTCGGCACTCCAGCTATACCTCACCCGCATGACTTCTAGGTTTGGATTGAATGTCGCGAGTTACTATCAAGTATCAATGAAGTATCAGAAAATGATTTGTATATAGATTTTCTACAGATATTGGTATTATATTGATATTGGTGAACAGTCTTGAATATTGTGAATAAATTTGAATTGGTCGGCACTCCAGCTATATCTCACCCGCATGACTCCTAGGTTTTGGATTGAATGTCGCGAGTTACTATCAAGTATCAATGAAGTATCAGAAAATGATTTGTATATAGATCTTCTACAGATATTGGTGTTATATTGATATTGGTGAACAGTCTTAAATATTGTGAATAAATTGGTATTGGTCGGCACTCCAGCTATACCTCACCCGCATGACTCCTAGGTTTGGATGGAATGTCGCGAGTTACTATCAAGTATCAATGAAGTATCAGAAAATGATTTGTATATAGATCTTCTACAAAATATTGGTATTATATTGATATTGGTGAACAGTCTTGAATATTGTGAATAAATTGGTATTGGTCGGCACTCCAGCTATACCTCACCCGCATGACTCCTAGGTTTGGATTGAATGTCGCGAGTTACTATCAAGTATCAATGAAGTATCAGAAAATGATTTGTATATAGATCTTCTACAAAATATTGGTATTATATTGATATTGGTGAACAGTCTTGAATATTGTGAATAAATTGGTATTGGTCGGCACTCCAGCTATACCTCACCCGCATGACTCCTAGGTTTGGATTGAATGTCGCGAGTTACTATCAAGTATCAATGAAGTATAAGAAAATGATTTGTATATAGATCTTCTACAGATATTGGTATTATATTGATATTGGTGAACAGTCTTAAATATTGTGAATAAATTGGTATTGGTCGGCACTCCAGCTATATCTCACCCGCATGACTCCCAGGTTTTGGATTGAATGTCGCGAGTTACTATCAAGTATCAATGAAGTATCAGAAAATGATTTGTATATAGATCTTAAACAGATATTGGTGTTATATTGATATTGGTGAACAGTCTTAAATATTGTGAATAAATTGGTATTGGTCGGCACTCCAGCTATATCTCACCCGCATGACTCCTAGGTTTGGATTGAATGTCGCGAGTTACTATCAAGTATCAATGAAGTATAAGAAAATGATTTGTATATAGATCTTCTACAGATATTGGTGTTATATTGATATTGGTGAACAGTCTTAAATATTGTGAATAAATTGGTATTGGTCGGCATTCCAGCTATATCTCACCCGCATGACTCCTAGGTTTGGATTGAATGTCGCAAGTCACTATTAAGTATCAAAGAAGTATCAGAAAATGATTTGTATATAGATCTTAACCCTCCCAATACCAGGGGTCCGGACAATCACAGACTACCACGGGGGTCCTTGGGGGACCCCACTCTTTTTTACGACGTTTTTCATATAAAAACATACTTTATTTGGATTTATTAGTTAGGAATATGAAAAATGACTACAATTAATACATACCTATTACAATTTTATTGATTGTATGAAATTTATTTATTAACAGAATTTATTGATTGTAAACAATTTATTGATTAAGAAACAAAATCCTTCGTTTATTGTATTGGTTCACTGATTTGATTCATTGGATTCATCATTTTACGTATTTTGTTAGCACAGTTGCCGTTCTAAGAATCAATTAGCTTCCCATTTTCATCAAAATACGAGAAAAGAGAGTAAAAATAGGAAGGAGTACCTTGTTTTTTATTCTCTTTCCTCGAGTTTGGTGACTTAAAACTTTTAATAAGAACTAAAGTCGTTTGTTTTTCCGTTGTGCAAATGTTTCAGTTCACTTGAAACCTCCGTCGAAAATGGACCGGATTGTTCCCTCAAGAACAAAATGAATCCTAGAATTAGTGAATTATTAGCATGTAATACCATGGGGTCTCGCAAGGACCCCAAACCAAGTTTTTTTAGAAATGAATAAATTATTAATGGTTTATCTAGTAGAATTCATAAAAACTGTTAATACGATCTGATACAAAACCGTTTCAAAGGTAAAGTCACAAAGTAACAATTCGATTGGTCAAGTTTTTCATAAAGTTTTCGTGAAAATTCCGAGAGCTGGGGTCCTCGGAGGTACTGGGAGGGTTAAACAGATATTAGTCTTATATTGGTATTGGTAAAGAATCTTGAATATTGTGAATAAATTTGAATTGGTCGGCACTCCAGCTATACCTCACCCGCATGACTCCTAGGTTTGGATTGAATGTCGCAAGTTACTATCAAGTATCTGGAAATGATTTGTATATTGATCTTATACAGATATTCGGATCCAAAAACGTTAGAGTACAAATCTCGTTAAACTCGATGGCTAACAATTGTTGGTCCATACTTTTTAGCAGATTTCCCTTAGGCTCTTCAGGTCGTGCTCATGATTTTCGAAAACTTTCTTCAAATGTCCATGAACCCAGGAGAGACACATAAAGGTGGTCCGTTCAAAATTATATATATATATTTATATATATATATATACTAGCGGACCCGGCAGACGTTGTCCTGCATGATATATCAAGCGATTAGGATATTAAATTTAATAATATTATGTTTAAAAAAAATCTTCTTGTAATAACGCAAAAAACTACATTTGTTAAGTGCACGTTTGCCTAAAATCAAATAGTAAATAAAATATCGCGAATACTTGGCACGCAAGAAGAAAAGGAAAAATGAGAGAAGGAAAGGAAGAGGTTTTAGTTCTATGATTATCTGGTAGAATGCGCACTACACGTCCTTAAAAACAAACAGTTGTAGACCAATAACTGAAATAAATAAAAACCCTCAACAATAATAACGCACATACATAAATATAAATAAAGAAAAGAAAATAATTGCAACATTCAAATCAAAATAAAATAAATTTGGAAAATAAATAACAATGTCTGAAAGTGAAAACCTCTCGCAGCT
This sequence comes from Riptortus pedestris, assembly GCA_019009955.1. NCBI lineage: Eukaryota > Metazoa > Arthropoda > Insecta > Hemiptera > Alydidae > Riptortus > Riptortus pedestris. The sequence continues at coordinate 8,696,078 of CM032231.1, read as the reverse complement.
GAAAACATCATTATTTAGATGACATACTTACATTCTAAGGACATACATTAGATAAACATATTAACATTTCATTACATTTCCAATAACCTCGCCCTTCGGCCGGAGACCTGCTCCATCTGCCGGGCCGATCTGCGGCGCTAAACCATCCGGGGCGTCACTCGAACGCGTATTCAGAAATTCAATCAAATCGGTCCATCCGTCTAGGAGGAGTTCAGTGACATACACACGTACGCTAGAATTATATATATAAAGATAGAGGTGTATTAGCCTGTTAACGCTCTAGCGGTCGCAATTTTCGCTTGATCGTTACCAAACTCCGTATTTAAACGTTTCACGTTAAAAGACGGATCATGTTCTTCAACGGCTGGAATCGGATGATTGTGAGGGGGGATTTAGAGGGGAGGATTTTCGAAAATTCGAAATATCTCCGTTATTTTGAGTCGGATCGAAATTTTGTATAGAACCAATCTTTTTGCAAATTAAAAGATCTATAAACGTTGTCATGAATCTATTTTCACTGTCTTTAATATTAACCGAGATATCGGCGTTTTTTAGTTTTCGGCCTTCAGTAAACCCCCACTCCCGTTCGAACTAAACAAATTTAGTACAGCTTATAACCACGGTAGAACTAACGCTAATTCACATACCGAGTTTTGTTCAGTTCGGTTCAATCGTTGGTGCCCAATAAAATTGTTGGCCCCTCTTTACTTTTTTAGTGTATATCTCGTTTATACTTTAATATACGACAAAATTGAATATGACAGAAGTTACTCCAAATAACAACATAAACAACTCTAATCCTGTGCATATTTGCCGAAAAACCAATAGGAAACGAAATACGGCTATTTTTAATTTCAGGCCACCCTCACGACCCCACTCCTGCTCCATCTGCCTGGCCGATCTGCGGCGCTAAACCATCCGGGGCGTCACTCGAACGCGTATTCAGAAATTCAATCAAATCGGTCCATCCGTCTAGGAGGAGTTCAGTGACATACACACGTACGCTAGAATTATATATATAAAGATATATATATATATATATATATATATATATATATATATATATATTCTATTTTTGTATGTTTGTATATGGTATTGTCATATTGAAATAACACGATGGGCATTTGAAGAAATTTTTATAAATCACGTAATGAGTACAACCTCTATAGCTGTATTTCCATTAAAGAAAATGTGCTAAAACTATTGATAATACCTTTGACCTAAGAGCGTTATATATTTACTATCATCATTAGCGTAATTTCCTTTAACAAATTTTGTTGCTAATTTATTTGATTTTAATGAGATGTGAACGAGTGTGTTTATTTTACATGTTTCACGAGTATAGGAGCATCTGTTCTGTTCCCATCCATGGATAATGGATTAATTCGTTGAAGAAATTTGGGTCAATCGAAAGTGTTTAATTGTGTAAGCAATTATTGTTACACTGTATACGCTTACACTAATTGGTCTATTGTCCTAAGTACGATTGCAATTACACGTCTGATAAAGTCAATATCGGCGTTTAGGCATATATCGCTGTCTGTCCCTTGGGTTTATTTGTGATATGCGACACGGGCTAAGGTTGAGTGCTTGGTCCTGTTTGCTCGCCAATCAACCTGCCGTGCTATTCCTGTAAATACACACTCTCTGCACAATGCTCGCCAATCAACCTGCCGTGCTATTCCTGTAAATACACACTCTCTGCACAATGCTCCGTCGTAAAGTGGTCTTTACAGGATCCCGATTTCCATCAACTCCCGGCTAGAACCAGGATATGGTCCGTGCTCTGCATCCTGGTCTATTGTCCACCGACTCCAGTCCACCTGGCCCGGCTAATTCGTGTGCGGGCGTTCACACTGACTACTATACGCTTAAGTCTGTACAAATAGATTTTTTGGACATACCTCACCAAGTCGCTTTATCTCAAACAAGAAATCTAGGTATAACACTGACAGTAAACATAGAGAAATCAAATCAACCTCGCTCAACTGGACTTCAAGTAATAGTATCTCTAGAAGAGAAGAAATTGTATTTACACGCACAGGAAATACTAGTCTAACACATTCATATCTAATGAGCAGACAAGATGATCCTATATGTCGCTGCTGCAGTAGACCGCTGACTGTAAAACATAAACTAACTGACTGAATAGAATAGAACAGAATATATATTTATTTGTTAAAGATTTACATCTTGTACAAATTAAATAAACAAATAATAATTCTGTCTTTTTAATAAATAATTCTATCCAAGTTCTTGAGATCAACAATAATATGACAATAAAGAAAAACAACAAAAAAGCAATATAGTGTAAATCGTAAAATATAGTACATAAAATATAACTAAAATCATTCTGTAAACCCTTTTCTGTCATAATATAACATTTAAATGGAGTGTGGTCCATCAGCACTTATAGATTCCAGAGTATTGCATGCTGACGTGATGGAGCAGTAAATCTTGTGTAGTTTTTCGAGGCTATCGATACTAAGTATCTCTTCAATTTTATATACATCACTGACTGCTGAGGAAAGTGTTTGTAGATATTCATTTCTGTCTTCGATGAGCTATTCACAGTAGAGAAGTATATGTGACAGGCTATTAGGGATGAACTGATTACAAAAAGTCCAAGCTTCCTGAGCTTTGAATGAGAAAGTTTTGTTTCGTGATTGAAGTTTGGTGAATTCTGAGCTCAGAATACTAACTGACTGATCACACTTAAATACATACCAATGACCCACAGATTTATGTGAACTACTAGCTGACAGTAGCCATTGGATAAAGAAAATATTGCTGTATTTACCCCTGTAACAAGCACTTATTTGGAATTAACCTTTCGATGATAACAGGGATGATGCGTCACCCCACGTAGATTTATTTTTTTATGTTTTGTTGGTTGACTTTGTAGGTCAAACCTTAGTCACTTGCTACTCTCACTTCGCGTTAGTACTGTTCGATTGAGAGTGTTGCCCTCGTGTCAGAGCCTGTTTACTTTATTTATCACGTGCTTGAGGTGACTAGTAACCCCTGTTACCTTTCTCAGTTGCCGAATTTTTTTAACATTTATTTGCATAAAGTGGATTCCTGCAATGTTAATGACCCAAATTTTACCGCATTTGTGAAAGAGTGTCTAGATGATGAAAGCAATGTAAATTCTGGTGATGATTCAAGTAGTGAAGAAGATATCCTACAGAAAGAAAGTGATGTTGATGACATAATAGAAGGATACTCTTCAGAAGTGGAGGAAGAAACTTCACCGTCTTCGGACACTGTGAAAGGTAAAAATGGTCATGTATCGTGATTGAAACCACCTAAACCAATCAGAACACAATCCCACAATATTGTAAAAATCCCTCGAGTAAAACCCTATTCTAACATCACATCTGAACTTGACTAAACTTACTGTTCAATTTACTAACCTGGAAATATGTATTCGTCAAGAAAATTACATTTATGCAAACGAGCAAATGACAAAAAAGTGAAAACTGCCTGCAGGAAATGCGGAAAACCTACGTGCAGCGAGCATCGCAAGTAAGTGTGTAGAAACTGCTTCAAGTAGTGATTTTTCAATCTATTTTTTATTTTTCAGTTGTTGATTGTATTAATAATAATTTAATATAAATGTCAAAATGTAAATAAATCATTGTGTAAACATTAATCTCCTTTATTGATTAAATAATCCCTTGGGGTGACTCGCCACCCCATGTTACCTTTCTAAGTTGTCAAAATAGTGTTACCAGTGGAAGGTTAAATTTAATTTTGGCCACTATAATGGAAAAAATGGCCGATAATAACCAGAAACCCTTCTAGAGCTAATTAAGAGGAGCTAACGAGTAACTAGTAGCAGCTTTTAGATCTAATTACAAGAGGCTAAAAGAAGCTTCTAGAGCTAAATGCGTAAAAATCCTTACTGCCTTCAGACTGTAATTTCAGGAAGCTACTGAAGCTAATTTCGAGAGACTAGAAGAGAAAATTAACGAAGCTTCCATATTAAAAAGCGAGAAAATCATAGCTGAAGTCAGAAACGAATTTTAGTAAGATTTTAGATCAACAAAGCAAAAACTCAACGAAATGTCAGAGGTATTGGCCAAACGAGAGGAAGCAATAGAGCAGAGAGTCGGCGAGTTTGATGAAAAACTCTGCGGCATTAATAAGAATGTCGAAGAGAAAATTGTCCAACCTAGGAAGGAAAGTGGGCGAAGAAATACGAGAGCTACAATTTCAAATGGACAATCTACAAGTTCGAGAGGGTCCGGTGAGACTTATTTCAGAACAGTTCAGCAGGATAAAGGCCCCCACTTTTGATGGTAGCCAACCATTTAATGTTTTCAAGTTCCAATTGCAGTCAGAGGCCAGCAAAACTGGATGGAATAATAAAGAAAAAGCGATAGAACTAATTTTGACATCGAAGGGAACAGCTGCAGAAATTCTGGAGAGTTTACCGTCGGCATGCAGGAATAATTATGAGGATATAATGGTGGCATTACAGCGTAAGTACAGTGGCGAACATAAGCGAGAAAGATGGAATTACGGGCCAGAATGCAGAAACTGAACGAGACACTACAAGCAAAATTTTTGCATTGGAAATAGAACGTCTGGTCCAGCTTACTTACTCAGGTGAAAATCATCCATTCCTGGATCAGTTAAGATTGAAGCATTTGTGAATGGCGTCCAGGTGTTAAATATGCACTGTGCGCTATGTAGAAATCTTCCTTTGCTGAAACCATCTCTTATGCGCTGGCCCAGGAGACCACTAAAGCTATATCTAAGCCACAAGTCTACAAGGTGCGACGTCCTGAGATTGATACACAAAATTGCGGTGACAAAAGGAGTGACATACTAGCAGTGGTCAAGCGGATACTGGAAGAGCAAAGGAATAGATCACGCGCTGAATTCTTCAACTGCGATATGGTCGGCCATTTACAGCGTAATTGTAAAGCACCAAGGAAAAGGTTGTGATCTGTTTCGCCACCAAGGGAGAGCAAACGGGAGAATAACTCCCAAATCTCCGATGGCCCCACAATATCCATTTCCATAATACATCAGACAAACAGCAACCTCACAGCTCGTGGCCTCAATGGAGGGGAGCAGGTTCTCACCATTGACACGGATGCAACCCAGTCCATAATTAGGCCCGATTTCTACGGTGCAATAAGAAGTGAAGTTATCAATGTTGGGATTAGTACTGAAGTATAATTTATCAAGTGTGCTAAAGTGAGTGGTACATCGTCAAATAAACTGTCAAGTGATGAATCTCTAATGTTTTAGACTTTAATTTTTCAATCCAAAAGGACCCAAATAATCAACAATTATATATATATATATATATATATATATATATATATATATATATAAATGAATGTTGGTTTGTATGTGCTTTAAAGAATCGTAAACGACTCAACCGAATCATATGAAACTTGGTATGTATATTACTATTAACCCAGGTTAGGTTTTGGCTATATTAATATTCTCTGAGACAAACAGGAGTGAGGTGTATAAGGAAGGCCTGAAATTAAAATTTGTTATATTTCGTTTAATATTGGTTTTTCGACAAATATGCACATAACAAAAGTTGTTTTTGTTGTTATTTAGAATAACTTTTGTTATGAGCACTTTAGCCGTACAATGAAGTATAAATGAGGTATACACGAAAAACTATGGAAGGGGTCAACAATGTAACCCTTGCCTCCTACGGTGGTTCTTTCTCCCACAATTCCTACGGTGGGTCGGATCCGACCATGCTGGCTCCTGAAGGGCGTAATCATTAATGAAATCATTAATTATGCACGAAAAGGATAAATATTGATTAAAAACTAAAAAAAAAAATATTTTTATTTACTTTAATGTTTAAAAAAGTTAACATTGATACTTATATCAGTCTTCATTGTCTTTTGACTAAATTCTGACAGTCTCTTAAAGCTGTATACTTAAATTATAAAAAAAATACAAAATAAAAGAACAAAAGTGAGAATAATTTTCAAAAAAACTTGTTGTCTTGTCGTCAAACCTGCATTTCTCGAGGATAAATTCAAATCGTGCTCGGGAAATAGTACATCGAAAATGGGTGGACCATAAATTTGGGAAAACATTTCCTTGGTATTCAGGGTGGAATTTTTCAATGTGTCACTCAAATAAAAGGCCAAGAAAGGCTTTAAATTCTTCATTATTTGTAATGAAATATACGAAACATTGCCGTTAAATGAATGCCGCGTCCGTTCGATTTCTTCGTTTGTGTGTTTCACAACATCACTTATCATTTCTTCATCAATGAAAAGTAAAAACAGTTTCAAAATATCCGTGATGCCTCTTGCTTCTCCTCTTGGGCCAGGATTTCTTCTGACCACATTGATTGCAAGAACTCTGGAAAATTTTGATCGCATCGGCTTATCGGTCCAGAGGGTTTCCCCATCCTTGCCGAAATCGAAATTTCTCTCATCATCGTCAAAAACCTGGTCATTTTTCAATCCACACTCATCATCACTCTCATCAGCATCAAATACACCATCAACGTTGTGTAATATCTCATCTTCCTGCTCGGATGTACTATCCTCGTTTTCTTCCGACATGTCTTCATTCTCTTGGCGTCGAAACTCCTCCAAAATTTCTTCCGGGATCGTGAAAATTTTATTGAATGCCATTCTAAAAAAAAATTGTGCATTCTTATGGGAATGTAGAAATAATCATGAAAGTTCTAAATCATAGAACCTACGGTGGGTCGGATCCGACCCCTAACTTAATTCCTACGGTGGGTCGGATCTGACCGAATGGGTAATAATGAGGTGAGGACACTTACCTGAGCGAAGTGGACTTGTCAGCCTCCCAGGCAATATTGGAGAGGAGGGTACCTAGGACCATGCAGTAGTCGAGGAAGCCAGGCGATTTTTAGACAATATTTCGTTTCCTATTGTTTTTTTGTCGAAAGTGCACATGACAAAAGATGTTTAATTTGATATTTAGGGTAACTTTTATTTTATACATCTTTATGGTAAATTAGTATTTTAGTTGATGGCGTAGCAACGTGCGCAGGGTACAGCTAGTTTTTTAATAAAAGTAACAATATTTGAGATAAAGAAAACATAAGAACATGCACAGAGTAACTATAAAGTTGGAATTCGATTGGAAGTATACAATTTTTCCATTCGATTCATAATAAAGGAAATAATAATATATATATTTATATACTAAATGTTGACTATGTACCCGTTTGAATCAGTAAATGTCTAAAAACATTTTTTCGTATTTGCTATAATGTCAATAGGTTATCTTCCCTTTGGATAAATCTGCAGAGAACGTGCCTGGAAAATAAGGGGCTACTGCATAATTAGGTTTAGAGACTCCAAAGGCAGCTTAATATGTGCTAATAGTCCCTGGAGAAGGATGACGCTACGACGTGCATATTAGAGAGCTACGTGACAACCCGGAGGGAACTCATCGTCCAACATTAGTGACAATGCACTAATACCCACTTGATTATGGTAATTAAATGGAAGTAATAATGGCATATGATTAAGTTACGCTTTCCCCTTATATAGTAATTTATTCATAGGTAACAAAAGTCAGTCACGCAGGGGCTGCGAAAACTAAGCAGATTTCCTCGTGAAGTTTAGTAATAGATAAATCTACATACTGGTAACACAACACCACCGTGAATAAATAGTAACGGTAACCAGATATGTTTCAGCCAATTTCAATAACCTGCTTGCAGGAAGCGTTAGAAATGTAAACAAACAGGTCTGCCCGCTTCACACCGGAAAGAAAAACAATTATTGAAATATATCAGAATATAACATATTAATTAATAATGAGTCAGAATAATTGTTATCTCAATTAATAAAATTTAAGGAGGCCACCCCCCTACGCCGGGGGGGGGGTAGGTCACCAGGACATACTTGCATGTATCTCGTATAATAAATGTCTCTTGAATGCAATTGTTGGTATTTAAGCTTCGAATAATGTGATTTATTATGTAGCAGAGTATTGTTTATGTAACATGAGTAGAAGTGGTGGCTCAGTTTTCTGGAGGCTGTAAATTGAAAAATGCAAATATCTCGGTTAATATTGAAGATAGTGAATAAGTGTATATACGAATAATTATAGTACATTGCACTTGCAATATGATTGTTTATACACAATTTTTCGTTCCGACGTATGGTAACGGAGATATTTCGAATTTTCGAAAATCCTCCCCTCTAAAAGGGGGGCCTCCCACTGGCCCGATTTCAGCCGTTAATGAACTTGATCTTTCTTTTTACATAAAACGACTAAATATCGAGTTTGGTAACGGTTAAATGAATAATTGCGACCACTAGAGCGGTAACAGACAAATATATTTAGTTTTGAACGGACCTCATTTTCGTCATCTCCTGGGTAGGATCGATGGACATTTCTAAAATCGCATCATGAGTACAACCTCAATAGCAGATTTCCCTTAACCCGGCAGTGGTGGCACCGGGCCTGTGGGACCCACAGCTAACTTCGAATGCTCACCCTTTCTGGATTGGGCAAGATACAAGTCTGGAATCCATAGTACCTCTCGAGAAGGTGTCTTAGGTAATATAGAAAGATACAAGCACTTTTGATCCTCATCGATAGGGGAGTTATTGGTTCAAGAATAAGCCCATGGGTCTCGACCCGGTGCCACCTTCCGTGAATGTTTCTTTTTCAAGGAATTGGTAAGGTGGCATCGGGTCTCTGGGACCCACAGATAGTTGAACGTCAGCTGTAGCTCTGGGATTCACAGAGGGGGGTCCCGAAATCCCACAACTTGGGGTGGGAGGGGTAAGAACCTCCCCACCATTCAGTACTCAGCCAACTTACCTATTGTGTACATCTTGTAATTTGAGTTCCTTCCTGGTTTTTGGTTTTTTCTTTCTGTTTTCATTTTAATTATGCTATGGAGCGTCTGCAGAGATTTAGATTTTTGTTGAGAGCAATTAGGTTTGACGACAAGTCGGCCCGTGAGGAACGTAAAAAAATTGACAAGTTAGCCCCCATTAGAGACCTTTTTGATATGTTCATCGAAAACTGTGGAAAGTATTACTCCTTGTCCAAATATGTCACTAATGACGAAAAACTTGAAGCATTTAGGGGGAAATGCAGTTTCTGACAGTACATACCATCGAAACCCACTAAATATGGGATAAAGATTTTGCACTCGTAGATGCAAAGACCTTCTATACAGCCAATATGGAAGTTTATGTGGGACAGCAGCCTCAAGGGCCATTTTGCGTGTGCAGCACCCCAGCTGCCAGTGTGGAACGGCCACAGCTCCCATTTATGGCTCCGGACGTAATATCGCAATGGACAATTGGTTCACCAGCTATGATCTGGCCACTACCTTACTAAAACATAAACTTACAATGGTCGGGACTCTAAGAAACAACAAGAGAGAAATACCTATGCGTCTTTTGGATCGCCAAAGGGAAGTATATTCTTCACAATTCGGTTTTCAAAAGGACCGCAGCATTTTATCGTATATTCCCAAAAAAAACAAATGCGTTCTCATTCTTTCAACCTTCCATCTCGATGGCAGCATTGATCTTTCGACCGGAAACAAAAAAAAACCAGAGGCACTCACCTTCTATAACATGACTAAAGGAGGGGTTGATGTTGTTGATGAAATGTGTGCCACTTATAATACTGCTCGAAATGCAAGAAGATGGCCGATGGTGATATTTTATAGCCTGATGAATGTGGCGGGTATCAATGCAGTCATCATTTATAAAAGTAATGAAAAGTATTACGATAAATTTGAAAGGAGGGTTTTTTGAAAGAGTTGGGAAAGCAGCTGTGTGAAGATCATCTTCGCCGACGGGCGCACAGCATCCACGTGCCGCGCGAAATCCGAAAGGCTATCTGTAAAATATTGAACATCACCACAACAACCAGAACAGCTGATCCACCGGCCCCAGGGAAAAGAGGAAGATGCAAGGATTGTACTGGTGCTGATCGAAAATCCCGATACTACTGTCGCGTGTGTTCAGGGTTTGTGTGTCTTGAACACTCACTTTTTGTATGCTCAGACTGTTTCCAAAATAATGAGTGACATTTAGTATATTTTAGTTAATTTTATTCCTATAACGCTTATTTACTTTGTTTTTCTTTTTAAATTTAATTGTATATGTATTACTTGTAAATTAAATATTTTCTTACAGATATTGCATTTATTACCTTGCTCTATCATGGTAGATTAATACTTATGCAGTGAAAATTTTTGTAAGAAAAATCTAGGCCCAATAGGGTTCATGGTCTCACAGACCCGGTGCCACCCTAAGGACTGTTCTAGAGGGTGCCACCACTGCCGGGTTAAGGGAAATCTGCTAAAATGTCTACCAGCGTAAACTAAGCAGATTTCACGCGTGAAGTATTACAATAGATAAATCTACGCACTGATAACAGTTAACACCAGCGTGAGTATTTAGAGAACAAATACAAATGGCAATGAGAAATCTTTCAGACAATTTACATTTTAATAACCTCTACAACGGAAGCGTCTGAATTTAAAACAATCAGGTCAGCCAAGCTCTTGGAGCTGAATAGATAGATAGAAATATTCCTCGCCGGAAAGAAACACAATTAATGAAATACATCTGAATATAACAAGTTAATTCAATTAAAAACTATTTCTATTACTGTAATATAAATTTAATAAGACTCATTTTTATCTCAATCGCTCAAATTTCAATAGTCATAAAACTAAAGACGGAGGAGTGATCAACAGAACGTTTGGCATGTATCTTGTATAATAAATGTCTCTTGAAAACAATATTTGGTATTAAAGCTTGGAATAATGTGGTTTATCATATTATAGAGTATTGTTCATGTGGGGGTTTGCTGGAAGCTGAAAACAACTAAATTCAAATATCTCGATTAATATTCAAGATAGAGAATAAATATATAAAACAATATTTATAGTTCGTTCAATTTCCAATAAGATTGCTTTTATACAATTTTTCAATCAGATCTATAAAATTTTAGTTTTAAAATTATTTAACACTCCAGTAGTCGCGGCTGATCTGTGAGATCGCTGATAGATTTCATATTGTATTGGCAGACACCCTTTGCGAAGGGACTGGTGCCGTGCTTCCTATCTAGCTAGAAGGGGTTTCCGAGCATAACCAGACTAGTAAAGACCTTCAAGCATTTAACATAGAGTCGTCTGATTACGATCGATCTCCTAGATACAGCGCGACCTCTCTTGTAAGAATTTGTGTTTATTTTATAATTATTTTCTTTCATTGTAAATCGATCTAAAACAATACATTAAAACATTAACTAAGTTAATTAAATACTAAATTAACTAAGTAAATTAACATTTCATAGCAATAATAATAACATAAATTTATTTAGTTAAACTGGAGGGAGAAGATCTGTGAGATACAGCCCGACGACTTTTGTTTTAAATTAATACAAAATTTATTAATTTCTACTTGTGATTTTAAATTTTTAATTTTATTTGATCCAGAACAAAAATGTCTTCCCCAAGCATTTTTTAAGATGTTACTAATGATGACGATGTGAAGAAAATACATAGAGTATTATTTGAGGTAGACGTGTACATCACATTCCTCCTGCTGTAGAATATGAAATAGGAGATGAAGCTGGATACAGTTGAAGAAGAAATAATTGAAGAAAGACAAGGTAATTCGGAAATATAGAAGAATGAAAAGTAATGAATCTACAAAGCCTGCTTTGTCAATATAGAAGACTGATTTTGTATATATGTGTATTATACTTGTTTCCTATCATTTCTGTTATTTCAATTAATGTTTTTTTTCATAAAATAAATTTATTCGTAAGTAACAGTAATTTACTTTGATTTCCTTTCAAATGTTGCAGTTTGAGGGTTATACTATTACTGGGATTGAAATGCGATCTGACAGATACAGCGCGACTACTTATGTTGCAAAGCTGGGCGCGACTACTGGAGTGTTAAGGACAAGGTGTGATATTAAAATTTAATATGAATGTGTGTAATTAAACGTCACCTTCTGCGCTAATTTGGATGAGGAAGGTGACCTGCTAGATATTGCATACCTAATCTCAAGGACTAATGATATCCATTTTATCTGTAAATCAGTAAATGTTTTTCCGCGGTCAGATAAGAAGGCGCTATCTAGCGGCCAACTCTGAATATATAATGAAGGGCCCATTAAACCGGCCGGTATATTACAAAGCCTATGTATTTTCTCGGCCACCTTTTTTTCCTTTATCTATACCATTTAATCTCACCCTTTGCTTTTGATAATAGCCATAATTTGCTAAAAACAGCAGTTGTAATGAAGCTTGTTTAATTGTTTAACAGTGTGTAGATATGAATTCATTGGAACAAATGAGGTGTGCAATTTGCATATGACGTAAAACATAATCAGGAATATTCTTAGAGCTCAAATGCGAATCAAATTCAAGAGTAAAACTCTTTAATGCTCTGTTAGAATGTGCTAAAAATATATTAAAAATAAACCTCATTTAACAAAAAAAAAAAAAAAAAAAAAAAAAGCACTTTGTTTTAGGGTCGATGAGGCTTCCCATAAAAAGAAGTATAGGGAGATGCCCCTTCGCCCCATTTGTGAATTGAGAGAGAGGTCTATATAATAAAAGGAGGGCGGTGTAAATAATAAACAAATGAATGGAGACAAATAACGTATAATGAAGTAATAGTAATCATAATAACTTATAATGAAATGAAATTATTAGGACTCCGGACCTTTTAAAATCTAATAATAATTCCAATTGGTGAGCTGCTGTGGGTTGGTTGGAGCTGAATGTGGAACTGGTTGCTGAAATAAAGTCCATTATTGGGTTTGTGCAAGTTGGCTTCGATGTGTGACTGAAGTTTGTTAATTTGAATGTGAGTACTCACTCGAAACATGTCTTCCTTGTTCCTCTCCTATTCCTGGGTTCTTCCATCCGCTTCTCAGCTACATCTCCGACGGGCCTTTTTGTGCCTACTCGCACATTTAGGTGTTTTTTCACCTCGATGAGAAGCTCTGCCTACGTGCCGCACTTGGCTTCCTTGTTGTTCTCCGTCATCTTGCCCTTTCCTGCCGGTCCCCCTCGTGGCTGGCAGGCGAGGTCCCCAGTCCAGGGCAACGATGATTAGTCGACGCTATATGACGTCATCAATGGCTTTGCGATAGCTTCACTTTTCGCGGACTCCATTCTTCCGCGAAACACACTTCATGATTGAAGGTAGTCTTATACGCAAAATACTATCAACCATATTGTTAATTAATTACATAAAACTATAAATTATTTGTCAATAATAGTTTATATTGTCTCTTTAAAGTTGGACAGTTTCTCATTATTTATAAAGTATGTCATATTATAATAAATGTTCCTTTCATCAACAACTTTATACTAAAAATGTATGCTATTTACGTAGAGTGATTAATCAAATTGATAAAGAATTTAATTAGTTATATAAAATAATCAAAATGATAGAAAATATAATTATAACCTTTTCTTTTTGTTTACTATTAATCACAATAATAAAACCCAATTAGTCTTATTTGCAAAAAGTGGACGTTAATAAATAACAATAAAAAAAATTCAAGGATAAAAAAAATTAACAAAATAACAAAACATTTCAACAACAATTAGAAACAAAATATACAAGAAAACTAATTGAATAATAACATTAGGGGGGGGGGGGGAGTTGGACTAAGAACAAGAAATTAATTATGTATAAGTGAAGTTGTCTATTCAAGAATACATTTTTTTTAGTAAAAAGTAGAAACAAAAAAAAATAGGAATTGTCAACAAATATTAATTTTATATACAAGCCTTGAAATGTATAAATGTAGATAAAATGCAGATATTTTAAAAAATATGTAATCAATCTTATTAAAAATGGATAATCAATAATTTAAAATACTTTGTGGAATGAAATGGTTCATGTTGTAACAGCTAGTTATTAATATGACATAAGTAGGAGTGAGGGTTTACTGAAAACGGAAAACTATAAAATCCAAATATCTCGGTTAATATTCATGATAATGAAAATATGTTTAGAACAATATTTGTAGATAAATTAATGTTCAATAAGATTAGTTTTATTTACTTTTTTGATTTTATTTTTTACACACATACGCATACACATTGCGTCATGAGTACGACCTCAATAGCTGATTTCTCTTACGGGAAATCTGCCAATAAAAACAAATACAGGATACTTTATTTGTTTTTATTGCAATATTTTTGCATGTAAAAGTGTTTAGCCTTCAGATGTTGATGTATTATGCAGTATAAGTCGTGTGGCTTTAGTAAGTTAATACGTTGATGGAACCTGTAAAATGAGTTTTGCCAGTTTTCTGTCCATGTATTGAGTAAGTTTGTTTTGGTTATATTCAAATACGTCATGTACAGTCAAAGTGTTAAAGTTGCAGGTCCTTTCCTTTGTGCCCTCTTTTGGGTAATTGTCTACCAGTGTACTCCGTCATATGGTTACTATAATATATTACATACATATACCCTACAACTTTAATTTCATAGTAATAAGTTTCTGACAATTACAATAATCCATATCTTTTGTTATTTCACATTTGACATTTTTATCGTGGTGTATCGATAAAACCAATTTCGTGCCCGGATATCTATTTGCATAGTGATGTTTTACTAAATACAATTGAGGAACACACGGGCCTTTTGGATTGAAGCCAGTAACAAACGAGTCGGAAACCGACTGAAAAAGTTGTATCATCTTTTTTATTCCTTGTTTACACAAACTCAGCTGTGAATTAGGAGCGGCGAGTTGATATTGAAGCTGATCAATTGAAGAGCATGGAAGGTGATCAGCCAATAGTTAAACACTACCGGAACACACACGCCAATGAAACATAGCATATTCAACCAACTCGTTAAGAAAAGGGCCTACCCGTGTATTGTTTAGTTCGTTAGCTACCACTCTCCAACTGAATTACTGGTTTCAAATTTTATTATTGTACCTGCCAATGTTTTAGTCATTTAACTATATTTTTATATTATAAAATAACTATATATGCATTAAATATATCATGTTTATTTTTAAATTTATTTTTAGGTGGTGGTGAGGGTGATGAATGGTTAATCACAAAACTTTTTTATGGCTCCTCACAATTTTATTTCTTATAAACGCTGAGCGCTTTCGGGGACTAAATCCCCATCCTCAGAGCTACAAAACAATGTAACACCATAATTAAAGAGTCGCAAAAAATAACCTTCCTGGACCTAAACATTTATAGGAGCGGAGAGGGGGTTAAATTTTATATTTATAGAAAGCCCGCATGTACGGACATAAGTATAAACCGACGGACGACCTCACATCTTGGTTATTAACCATGATACTTCCATTTATTAGTTTTCGGCCTTCAGTAAACCCCCACTACGACTCATGTCCTATTAACAATAAACTGCTATATGATGAAACACATTATCTAAAGCCTAAATACAAAATATTGTTCTCATTGAACATTTACGTTTCGAGGTAGAAGCAAATACATGACGCACGTGGGAAATGTGCCTAGTTAACGCAGCCCCAGAGAAACGGACTTTTTGCGTAGCACTGAAAATGGGAACGTACACGGAGAGCGCATTGCTATGAAATATAATTGGGTGTATCAAAAAGAGTCGTCCGATTTGTATATTTTTGAAACAAATAGAATTAATTGTCAGCCATGGAAATCGATTTATTATGAATTATACAATGATTTATATTCTTGTCAGTGCTTTGACAAAGACAACAGTGAATAGCGATTGTACTTAATAGTGATGAAGTTATTCATGAGAACGTTATATTTTCTCGTCAGTTGTTTGAACATTGATTAGCAATGTGTACTTAATAGTGGAGGAGTTATTCATTGCATAAACGTATTTATTCTCGTTCAGTTTTTTGATACAGTGAATAGCAATTGTACTTAATAGTGATGATTTGTTATTCATGTAAAAACGATATATATTCTCGTCAGTGTTTTGAACAGTGAATAGCAATTGATACTTAATAGTGATGAAAGTTATTCATGATACGATAATATTCTCGTCAGGTTTTTGAACAGTATGAATAGCGATTTTAATTAATAGTGATGAAGTTATTCATTATAATGATTTATATTCTCGTCAGGTTTCGAACAGTTATTAGCAATTGCACTTAATAGTTGATGAAGTTATTCATGATAAACGATATGTATTCTCGCCAGGTTTTTGAACAGTGAATTGCAATTGTAATTAATCGTGATGAAGTTATTCATGATAACGATATATATTCTTGTCAGTTTTTGAACAGTGAATACCAATTGTACTTAATAGTGATGGTAAGTTATTCATGATAAAGGATATCTATTCTCGTCAGGTTTTTGAACATTGAATAGCAATTGAACTTAATAGTGGATGAAGTTCATTCATGATAATGATATTTTATTCTTCGTCAGTTTTTGGACACAGTGAATAGCCGAGTGTACTTAATAGTGATGAAGTTATTCATGATACTGATTCATATTCTCGTCAGTTTTTGAACAGTGAATAGGAATTGTACTTAATAGTGATGAAGTTATTCATGATAATGATTTATATTCTCGTCAGTTTTTGAACAGTTATTAGCGATTGCACTTAATAGTGATGATATTATTCATGATAATTATTCACATACACATCAGAACAGTGAATAGCAATATGTATGCATTATGTTTTGAGCAGTGAATAGCAATTGTTCTTAATAGTTATGAAGTTATTCATGATCAAGACTTGTATTGGCAACAGAGCTTTGAGCAGTGAAACTGATTGATGAGGAAATCATTTTTACAATATTCTTCGAGCCTTAACAACTCCAAAGGTTTACTATAGTCAGCAGACATTTGTGAAATCTAAATAAGCTATTCTGAAGACGGAAGTTTACAAAATTGTACATAATGAAGGAAAAAAACAGAAAGTTATTTAATCCTTCATGACTTTCCAACTAATGACAAAGGCTACACACACACACACACACACACACACACACACAAACACAAACATACGCTCGCACACACACACACACACGGACGCAACCACACGGACAGACATTATACTCTCCCACCCACAGACAGGCGGACGCGCTCACACACATACACACACCAAGACACACACACACACACACACACACACACATATATATTAGGGTGGGCCGAAAAAAATTTTTATTTTATTTTCTTAATGCTATACCAAAAAAAAAAACTTGTCTCTATTATGTGATTTCAAAACGCAACAAAGAAAAAAATATATACCTAACCCCCAGCTAGCGCAACACACTTGAAATTTCAAAATTTCACTAAAATCACAGGATTTTACAATTTTTTTTAAAGTACCCAAACAGCTAGATATTGAACTGCTATAGTGAAAATCATTTATATTAGAGTTATAAAAACACAATGGGTTATTGAAAATATATATTTCTTTTAATTTTAGGTAGCGCAAATGCCTTCAATATAGTTAATTGATCACTTTTCGAGTGCTAACCGGCTGTAGTGCAGTGCAGCATCTAATTTTTTAAACCCACTACCCATGTGTTTTTTTAGAAATATAATGTTGATGGAACAATTACCTGTAGGAAAAAAAATAAATAGGCAATTTACATTTTCCAAATGAGTTTATTAATTACAAAATTTATCGTGAAATACAAATTGTCAATTCCCAGACTTCAACATTTTATTGTGCTTCTCTTAGAATAGTCCTTTAAATATTTGTAAGTTTGAAATCTTGTTTGCTGGAAAAACTTGGCATAGAAGCTTTTGATAGCAGAGTTGTAGTATGAAACCATCATCTGTTCTTGGCTCCAACGAGTTTTGAAGAGTGCTTCAGTTACCAATTTCACACAGAGCTCGCCGCTTTCGAGTGACACGAGAATTTATTGGTGTTCCATTCTTTTGCTGTGTTGGCAGATGAAATCTTGGCCCACATTTCTTCGTCAGATACTCTCCGCATACAATGGTGGGGGATAAATAGCAGTAGTTGTTCCAATCTATAATTTCGTAATTTGCTTTTGCCTGGAAGTTGAGTTTTGGGGGGTTTAAATGTTCGATCCATCAGGCTCTCCCTCTTCCATTGAGCATTCGTTTGAACCTATTCTTGGTTTTGTTGCAGCCTCTAGGGCATTGTAGGTCTGCAGAATGTGAAACTAATGAAATGTTAGACCGACATAGCCTGATTTTTTGTTCCTTTACGTTGCAGTCTTTTGGTAATTTTTTTTCGATTCCTTCTTGTCTAAAATTTTTCAAATTTTCCTTGTCAAAGATTTTCTTTGGAAAATACATAAACTTAGTTCAAGCATCGGAATTTTTTTATCTTTTTTCACATTGACATGAAATTGATTAAGGGGCACCTCACAGATCTCCGGGACCTTTATGCAGTTGCACGTGTATCCAATTTTACTTTTACATGCAGATACATCGAAGAGTGGGATTAAAAGCCTTTTTGCTTGAATTCCTCAATTTTATGTTTGTATTTTTCTTTTTCCTTGTCACGCCTTTAATGGACTTCAATTGATTACGGTAGCTATTGTGGTGGAATTTATTAACTGCACAATTCTGTAGGGGCGTCACTGTTGGTATTGATGCTTTGGTAAAGAGGGCTTTTACTTTTGTTGGAGCGACAATATTAGTTATTTGAGAGGAAATAAACAGGCCTTGTTACTTTCTAATGCTAGAAGGTACTGTTCGTGGGAAAACAGCTCTTAAGGACATCTTGGTAAGTTGGAAGGCCTTACTCACAGGCAATTCCCTTGGGCAGCCCTAACAATGGACAATTCAAAAAATCACAGCGAGTTATTTTCTTAGCAACAGCCATTTCACGCACGCGAAATTTAAACTTACGTCGTCACTCAATAAATTATCAACTTAATTTGCACCGTCAACTCACAGCGACTACGCCGTCTGCAGACGTAAACTGCCGAGAAAACAAAGAACATGAAATGGTAGTGCGTTATGGGTAGAGGTAGTATAAGTGGGGGAAAGTCCGGCACTTGATCTTTTTGCACTTCACCTGTATAATTGCGTTCTTTTTCATGTCCGTTGCGCCTACCTCAGATTAATAAAATTCTTACTTTACCAATTATTTATTGTATTTTTAAAAACGCTCTACTGTAAAGGGCTATCACTATAGCAGTCCAATATGGAACCTATTAATATGCTTTTAAAAGTAATTACGAAAAACTTATTGATTTTAGTGAAATTTCGAAATATTAAGTGTGTTTGCGCTAGCTGGGGGTTAGGTATATATTTTTTTCCTTTGGTGAATTTTGATAACACATAATAGAGACAAGTTTTTTTCGGTATAGCATTAAGAAAAAAATTAAAACATTTTTTCGGCCCACCCTAATATCTCTCTCTCTCTCTCTCTCTCTCTCTCTCTCTCTCTATATATATATATATATATATATATATATATATATATATATATAAAATTGTAACCTCTGTCTGTACATTGATTTTTTTCGTGAAATTTCACGATAACTTTTCGTTTCACATGTCATAGACACCATAACTGCATTTTGTTTCTTTGGTGTCTGTTTGTTTGTTTGTTTGTTTATTTGTTTGTTTGTTACCTTTTAACGCATAAACGGCTGAACGGAATTTTATAAAACTTGGTATGTATATTACTACTAACTTAACTTAAACTTTAGGCTATATTAATATTCTCTGAGACGAACAGGAGTGGCGGTTATAAGGGAGGCCTGAAATTAAAAATAGCGATATTTCGTTTCCTATTGGTTTACCGGCAAATATGCATATAACAAAAGTTGTTTGTTTTCGTATTTAAAGTAACTTTTTTTTTATACACTTTTTTCGTATACCGAACTATAAAGGCGTTATACGCTAAAAATTATAGCGGGAGTCCATAATTTTTTTTGGCACACAGACTCAACCGAACTAAATAAAACTCGGTATGTGTATTAGTACTAACGCCTTCCTTAGAATAAGCCATACAAACATTTCTAGGGACTGGCAGGAGTGGGGGTTATAAGGGACTCCAGAAATTAAAAATAGTGATATTCCGTTTCCTATTGGTGTTTCGGCAAATATGCACATAAGAAAAGTTGTTTATTTTATTATTTAGAGAAACTTTATTTATATACACTATCGTCGAATACCGAATTATAAAGGCGTCATACGCTAAAAATTATAGCGGGTGTCAAGAATATTATTTGGCACAAAAGACTCCACCGAACTAAATAAAACTCGATATGTGTATTATGTCTGACGCCTTAATTATCATAAGCCATACCAATATATCTAGGGACGGGCAGGAGTGGGGCTATAAGGGAGGCCTGAAATTAAAAATAGCAATATTTCTTTTTCTACTGGTTTTTCTGCAAATATGCACATGACAAAAGTTGTTTATTTTGTTATTTAAAGTAACTTTGGTTATGTTCACTTTTGCTGTATAACATAAACGAGATATGCGTTAAAATCTAAAGCGGAAGCCAACAATTTTGTTGAGCTCAAACGATTGAACCGAATTTAACAAAACTTGGTATGCGAATTAGCATTAATTCTTCCATGATTATAAGCTATATTAAAATGTTTAGGCTCAAACGGGAGTGGGGGTTATAAGACAGGCCTGAGATAAAAATTCGCAATTTTCATTTTCTATTTTTTTTTGGCTAACGTGCACATAGCAAAAGTTGTTTACTTTTGTTATTTAAAGTATCTTTTGTTGTATTCACATTTGCCGTAAATGAAGTTAACACGGCATATACGCTAAATCCATTGCGGGAGTCATTAATTTTATTCGTGCTTATTTAAGTGTTTTTAATAAATGGATATTATGACAAAAGGTGTTATGTTTTAGTCTTATATGATAGTTGCAAGTATGATTCGGATTAGTGAGCTTATAAATCTCCGTCGCCTCCTCATTTATTTATTTATTTTCCCTATAACTTTTTTATTTATTTCTAATAGAATATAAACTATAAGAGCATTTCTGGTATTTAATATATACTCGATATGAATGTTTAAAGTATTACTAGGTTGCAGGGGGGCTCTCTTCCCCTCATCTAGCTTTTTGAACATAAATGAAATTATGTTTAGGGATCTATTATTTAGTTCCATCAGGGAGATAAATTATTAAAATAATATTCTGAATCAATATTCTAAGGAAAACAACGATGATAACGCTCCTGCGAGAGCGGAAATGGATGGGAGGTAATTGAGTTTAGTTATTTCCTGTGGAATGCTGCCACGACGGGAAGTGATTTCCACTGAGGCTTACTAATACGAATATAATCTTATGTATAAAACTATGCTAAAAATATATGTGCTTGGTTCGATTTTTGGCAGGAAATATGTTCATTATAGATGACATTTAATTGTGATAAATGCTACCCATGGTTTGAATTATTCAAAAACCGCGAGTCAAAAAGTCGTGAGGGATAAATTAGGAACCCATTTTCATATATTCTTCAAACTAAAATTTCTATTCTATTAACCCTGAAAGTTACACTTTAGGATTGGCTGTTTTGAAAAAACAATACATCGTGGAGGGAAGTGCAATTGTACACATTGAAGTCTTGCTATAAAAATACAATCATTAGTCAGTCAGCAATGATTTCCCGGGCATCGCCGGGTACCTTAGCTAGTCCAAGCAGCCAATCCACTCATTTATGTCAATCATGCCCTTGCTTCACGTGCTTCGCCTGTGACAACGCAGCCAATCCACTCATTTATGTCAATCCTGCCCTTGTTTTAACCGTGGCTTCGCCTGAACAAGCAGCCAATCCACCATTCTAATGTTCAATCATGGCCCCTTGTTATTCACGTGCTTTTCGCCTGCCAAGCAAGCCAATCCGACTACATTTATTGTCAATCATGCCATTGTATTCACGTGCTTCGCCTGCCAAGCAGCCAATCCAATCTTTTATGTCAATCATGGCCCTTGTTTTCACGTGGCCTTTCGCCTGCCAAGCAGCCAATCCAACTCATTTATGTCACATCATATGCCCTTTGTTTTCACGTGCTTCGCCTGACAAGCAGCCAATCCACTCATTTATGTCAATCATGCCCTTGTTTCACGTGCTTCGCCTGCCAAGCAGTCAATCCACTCATTTATGTCAATCATGCCCTTGTTTCACGTGCTTCGCCTGACAAGCAGCCAATCCAATCTTTTATGCCAATCATGCCCTTGTTTCACGTGCTTCGCCTGCCAAGCAGCCAATCCACTCATTTATGTCAATCATGCCCTTGTTTCACGTGCTTCGCCTGACAAGCAGCCAATCCACTCATTTATGTCAATCATGCCCACGTTTACCGTGCTTCGCCTGCCAAGCAGCCAATCCACTCATTTATGTCAATCATGCCCACGTTTAACGTGCTTCGCCTGTCAAGCAGCCAATCCACTCATCTATGTCAATCATGCCCTTGTTTCACGTGCTTCGCCTGACAAGCAGCCAATCCAATCTTTTATGTCAATCATGCACTTGTTTCACGTGCTTCGCCTGCCAAGCAGCCAATCCACTCATCTATGTCAATCATGCCCTTGTTTCACGTGCTTCGCCTGACAAGCAGCCAATCCACTCATCTATGTCAATCATGCCCTTGTTTCACGTGCTTCGCCTGCCAAGCAGCCAATCCACTCATTTATGTCAATCATGCCCTTGTTTCACGTGCTTCGCCTGCCAAGCAGCCAATCCACTCATCTATGTCAATCATGCCCTTGTTTCACGTGCTTCGCCTGACAAGCAGCCAATCCAATCTTTTATGTCAATCATGCACTTGTTTCACGTGCTTCGCCTGCCAAGCAGCCAATCCACTCATTTATGTCAATCATGCCCACGTTTAACGTGCTTCACCTGTCAAGCAGCCAATCCACTCTTTTATGTCAATCGTGCCCATGTTTAACGTGCTTCGCCTGTGAAGCAGCCAATCCTCTCATTTATGTCAATCATGCCCACGTTTACCGTGCTTCGCCTGCCAAGCAGCCAATCCACTCATTTATGTCAATCATGCCCACGTTTAACGTGCTTCGCCTGCCAAGCAGCCAATCCACTCATTTATGTCAATCTTACCAACCAGGTCAGTAAATCAGCCTGATTTTTGTTCGTTGTAGCGGAGGACTTTTTTTATGCTGTTCTGTACTTGAGTTCAATGTATGGTCCAATGAGCTTCTGCACTTTTCAAGTTTCGTCCTTAGTTTGGTTGGTAAACGTCTACTGTTGGCACTGCGTCCTACAATATTTTCCTGTACAAGTTCTTTTGAAAGCTCATGTATGGGCAAAATAATAGAAAAATAGGTTTATATGATTCCATTTAATAAAGAGAAACTTAATTACTTACTTAATAACATACCTCGAGGGAGTCTTCTAAACCACATAACTCGGAGCACTACACCACCACTCTCTGCTAGGAGGGCTGGCAAATATGATTCTAGAAACTGTGTGTCTCAGAGATTACGCGCCCGACGAAGGGTTAACTGTGCATTGTATTTTAATCGTACGGTCGGGAGGAAGATCACATCGATAAGTAAAGATATTGGAAGAATCACATGGCAATATTCCAACAGAATGCACAATATCTTTAGCCGTATAAAGTACAAATTGATTTTTATCTAATCCTTTCTGAGACTAATTAAAGTATTTCAGGCAAAATAAAGCATCTAATGATCTCAAACCAGATTAACTTATTTCCAATAGCAGTCGTTTCGTCCTCCTGGGAATTAGCAATGCTTTAAAATGTTTCCTCCAAGTCAATATAACATTAAATCTCCACAGGAGAATAAAAAAAGTCCGTCGCGCAGAGCCTGCGTAAACGAAGCAGATTTCCCTCGTAAAGATTAATAATAGATAAACCTACATACTGCACCGTGAATATTAAGTGAATAAATACAAACGGTAATAGTAAATTTTTAACCTGCCGGCGGGAAGCGTCTCAAATGAAAACAAACAGTTCTGCCAACGTTTCACCGGAAAGAAAAACAATAACGCAAACATATCAGAATATAACATATCCATTATTCTGAAAACTATGTTCTAGCCTAGTATTGTAATTTATAATGAATCGGAATAATTTTTATCTCATTCAATCAAATTTATTAAATTTTAATAGTCCATGAATTTAAGATGTGGGGGAGGGAGGTTTCACAAGAACATATTTGCATCTTTTTGATATAATAAAGGTCTCTGGAAAACAATATTTGGTATTTAAGCTTCGAATAATGTGGTTTATTATATAACAGAGTATTGCTTCTGTAACACGAGTAGAAGTGGGGGCTTACTGAAGGCTGAAAACTGAAAAATGCAAATATCTCAGTTAATATTCAAGATAGAGAATAAAAGAATTTAACAATATTTATAGTAAATTTAATTTTCAAGAAGATTTATTTTATAGACTTTTTCGATCCGGTTTATAGTAACGGGGGGGGGGGTCAGGTTAGCCATGCGAGTTAAAGCGTTGACCTTTAACCCCCTCACATGGTAAACCTAGAGTGGCGAGTTCGATTCTTGCCTGGGCAAAGGAAATTATTTACTGACGAAATTCATTAAATAACGTCCTAAAATCCCACCCTGGCTAGAAAAGGGTGGTAACCTGTAGCTGACCCCGTCCCGATTAGCCTATGTTGCAAAAAGTGGACGTTAATAAATAATAATAATAATATAGTAACGGAGATATTTCGAATTTTCAAATTCAACCTCCCCTCCCCCTGGTCCAAATTTTTTTGCATAAAACGACTGAATATCGAGTTTAGCCACGATCAAAGAAAACTTGCGACCGCTAGAGCGGTAACAGACAAATATTTAGATAGATTTATATATATAAAGTTTTGAACGGACCTCATTTTCGTCATCTACTAGGTAGGATCGATGGACATTTGAAGAAATATTTCGAAATTTCCGTCATTTGCACATCCTCAATAGCTGATTTCCCTTAAGAGAAATCTACTAAACCGTAATTTGACAAACAATATCTAAACAAGAGATATTGTTTTTTTGTTTTTTTTTAAATTACCGCTTGCCCCGTAGCAGATCTTGCTATTAGATACACCCATAATTCTGATTTTGAAAACGTAAGTATAAGTTCCTCACTTATTTGCATTTATCTCAAAACGTAAAAGTTCAATGAGAACAATATTTGGTATTTAGACTTCGATTAATGTACTTCATAATATAACAGCTATTTGTTAGTATAACGTGAAAAGGAGGAGAGAGTTTACTGCAGGCCGACCGAAAACTAAAAAAAAGTCCGTCACGCAGGGGCTGCGAAAACTAAGCAGATTTCCCACGTGAAGTTTTACAATAGAGAAATCTGCCTAATAACAACTGTAGTAGTAAGAAACCTCTAAACCTAAAACATTACTTGGGCGTAATCACCCAGTAGTGTCTAGCCCAAAAAACAGTTAACCTAACCTCTAAAAATAAAACATTATTTAGGGCGTAATAACCCAGTAGTTTCTAGCGAATAGTTATGGAAATGTTCACCAGAGCTCTCGACGGAAAGTCCAAACATAGCCTACACGCAGAATACAAATGCAAATATCTCGGTTAATATTCAAGATACAGAATATATGTATATAACTTTATTTATAGTAACTTTAATTTGACATAAGATTGGTTCTAGACAATTTTACGATGCGTTGCATACGAACGGAGATATTTCGAATTTTTGAATATCCCCTCCTCTAAACCCCTCCTCCCACTGGTCCGATTTCAGCCATTAACGAACTTGATCTTCCTTTTCACATGAAACGATTAAATACCGATTTTGGTGACGATTAAACAAAAATTGCGACCGCTAGAGTGTTAACAGACAAAGATATATATATATATATATATATATATATATATATATATATATATATATATATATATATAGATATATATATAGTTTTGAACGGACCTCATTTTCGTCATCTCCTGGGTAGGATCGATGGACATTTGAAGAAATTTTTCGAAAATCGCGTCATGAGTACGACCTCAATAGCTGATTTCCCTTAAGGGAAATCTGCTAAAATGCAAATAACTCTGTTAATAATAAAAGTAATGAAAGAAAGTACATAACTACATTTATACAAAATCCCATTTGCAATAAGATTGATTCTAGCAAAAATCTTGATCCGACGCAAAATAACGGGGATATTTGAAATTCCTCCCTCTAAACCCCCTCCCACTGGTCCGATTTTAGTCGTTAACGAACTTGATCTACATAAATATTTTAGCATCGATTTTGGTTTGATCAGAAAGAAATAGCAACCACTAGAGCGTTAACAGACCAATATATATATATATATAAATATATATATATATATATATATTGAAATTTTTTGAAAATCCCATCATCAGTACAATCTCTATAGCTGAACAAAAGAAATACTGGGAAAGGGTAAATAAAAGAGAATATTCACGTTGTAAAAAGAAGGAAAAAGTTGATCAATACTGGAAATATGGAAAAGGTAGGTTGAATTATGTATGTTTTAATTCATTAGAAACTCTAAAACAATGTTTATTCAGTTATAAGTTTCTCTTTTACTTTTTAGACTATATTTAGGGATAATCGATATTTTTATTTCGTAGCGCTTCGTTCTAAATCAGATGTCATATTCTGTAAGCCACCATACTTTATAAGCCATTCTGGGCATTTGGCTGGCACAGATAGTGGAAGTATATCATTGCTACCTCTTTGTATTATATTTTCTTTTGATGAGGTGCCTAGTGAAGTTTAGAAATAGATAAATCTACATACTGGTAACACAACACCACCGTGAACTTTAAGTGAATAAATACAAACGGAAATAAGAAATGTCTCAGCCAATTTCAATTGCCTGCCGACAGAAAGCATTAGAAATGTAAACAAACAGGCGCGACTCACGCCGGAAAGTAAAACAATTACTGAAATATATCAGAATATAACATATTAATTTTATTCAGAACTATTTACTACATCTAGTACTGTAATTAATAATGAGTCAGACTAATTGTTCTCTCAATCAGTCCAATTTTAGTAGTCCAAAACCTTAAGATGGTGCGGGGTGGATCACCAGGACATATTGGCATGTATCTCGTATAACAAAGGTCTCTTGAATATAATTGTTGGTATTTAACACGTTAAGGACGGCACGGGGTCAATTGTCCCCGTACGAAACTGTCTCCCTCCTGTTTTGAAGATAAATGTTCAAAAATACTTTGACGGTTTTTGCTTTGTACTAATAAATATAATTAAAAAATAGTACGTTTATGCATTTCAAATTCAAAAAATACGTCGTATATCATTGAAAAATGCACGGGGCTTTATGACCCCGTGCCGGCCTGGGGAGTGGGTATTTGGGTTCTAGTCCGGCACGGGCTCATATAGCCCCGTGTTATTTCCCGTGCTTTTCCTGCTAACCGCTAGTTCTGTTATTTACATAGCTTATGTAAATGACAGAACGCATCCCTTCCCTTTCAGTTTACTTTTTGCTGTCGTTTCGAAACATTAATCTGTATAATGTGCAAATCACGTGGCCGACAATTAGTCGATTTAGCTTTATTAAAAAAGTGTTTCGGGTGTTTCGAAAACTTAAGAAAAACATTGTCTTCTAAAGAATAGACAACGTATTGTGAAGAGTGCAACATAAAGTCACTTTGTCTACAATGCTTCAACAACTGCCATAAATCTATGTCCTAACCATTGTGATAATGAAGAATTGTTAATTACAAAATAATTATTTGTTTATTCATATTTTTTCTTTATTATGTTTATTTTCCAATTATTTGCTTAAACTCCTGTTCCTAGTTTTTTTTCTCGTTTTGTAATTTTATCTTTATAAACTAATAAATTTTTTAAAAAAGTTCCCAACAAGGTGAAAAAGTAAGGTAAATATTCATTTCTAAGTCACGTAACAAAAAATTGATGAACACACGGCCTGCGACTGCCATATATTTTTTGATGTCCAAAGAGTAAAAAAATGTTTGAATATATCAATTTAGTTCATTTTTCGAGTTGTACTAGTGCATTACGATGATGATTACGACCTCAATAGCTGATTTCCCTTAAGGGAAATCTGCTAAAAATTCCTTCTCTTCGTATAAGGATGTTCAAATGATAAGCAAAAAAAAAAAAAACTAGGAAGCCATGAGTTAGATGCGAGGTTGAAAACATTCTTCTTTTTCTTCTTCTTGTTTCTGAAAAGAAGAAAGAAATCTCCTCAGAGTTACTTAAATGTACAAAAGTGTTATCGGAGAACACTAACTGTTCATGCCATCTGTAGACCACGCTGTTTCGTAAAACATGGTAACAGAAACTCCTGGTATTAAGCCTGCACACGTGCGATAATATATATATATATATATATATATATATATATATATATATATATATATATATATATATATATATATATATATTTATTGGAGCTCATTTTTGTCATCTCCTAGGTAGGATCGATGGACATTTGCAGAAACCATTCGAAAATGGCGCCATGAGTGCAACCTAAGTAACTGATTTCCCTAATGGAAGAGAACCATTACATGTACGTCATACTTGGAATAAAGTTAGATGTCTTTCACATTTCAAAGATGAGAAGAAATATCAACATCAAGGCCAGCCTTCTCAGAGAGAGAGCGAATTATTAAATTAAATTCTACTTGAATTCACATAGCATCCCTGTTTAAACTTGAAACATCAAAAGCTCTATTTACACAATGAATCTCAGCAGGCTCTGAGAGTTTCACTTAACAAGTAGTGATGAGTTGGAAAAACTATTCGTCTCTTTGCTCTTTGAAGTATCTTACAAGTTTACAAGTATCCTCTTCTATTATTTACTTCTGAGCATATACTTTATATATATATACTTGTAACCTCTGTCTGTACATTGATTTTTTTCGCGAAATTTCACGATGACTTTTCGTTTCACATGTCATAGACACCATAAGTGCGTTTTGTGTCTTTGGTGGCTGTTTGTTTATTTGTTTGTTTGTTTGTTACTATTTCACGCGTAAACGGCTGAACCGAATTTCATGAGACTTGGTATTTATATTAACACGTACCCAACTTAGACTTTAAGAAATATTAATATTCTCTGAAACAAACAGGAGTGAGGGTCATAAGGGTGGCCTGAAATTAAAAATAGCAATTTTTTGTTACCTAATGTATTTTCGGCAATTGTGCTTATAAAAAAAGGTGTTTATTTTGTTATTTAGAGTAACTTTTGTTATATACGTTTTCGTCGTATACCGAAGTATAAATGAGTTATACGTTAAAAACTACTGAGGAAGTCAACAATTTTATTTGGCACAAAAAACTCAACCGAACTAAATCAAACTAGGTATGTGAATTAGCACTAACGTCTTCCTTATAATAAGCCATATTAACGTTTCTAGGGACGGGCAGGAGTGGGGGTTGTAAGGGAAGCCTGAAATTAAACAAAGCGATATTTCGTTTCCTATTGGTTTTTCGGCAAATATGTACATAACAAAAGTTGTTTATTTTGTTATTTAGAGTAACATTTGTTATATACACTTTTTTCGTATACCGAATTATAAACGAGATATACGCTAAAACCTATAGCGGAAGTGAACAATTTTATTTGGGACAAAAGACCTAACAAAAAAAAATAATACTCGGTATGTGTATTAGCACTAACGCTTTCATTATAACAAGCCATACCATCATTTCTAGGGACGGGCAGGAGTGGGGGTTGTAAGGGATGCCTGAATTTAAAAATAGCAGTATTTCGTTTTCTATTTGTTTTTCGACAAACATGCACATAACAAAAGTTGTTTACTTTGTTATTTAGATTAACTTTTTTTTTTATACATTTCTCCAGGAACAATGTGTGGAGCAAGTAATTTGCGTAGAAATATTGATATGCTCAACAATTCATTCCTATTTGAACTATCAGGTACCTCAGCTGGAAAAATTAATTCAAATCAATATTAATATTTTGTCCTTAATAGCTGAAAACTATGCATAATGCACAGGAGACGGGAAATATGACAGTTTGGAGGAGAGTGAAGGCTTACATAAAAAATTAATTTTATTATTAACAAATGCCAACAACGGGTATTAACCCTAAACACTGGGACGGGTAAATGTCAAAATATTGTGCAAAGTAAAGCCTTGCCAAAAAAATACCATCTCCATTCAGCCTCAAATCAATTCCCGGGCGAAGCCGGGTATCTGAGCTAGTACTTTATATATATGTATTGTTGTTGTTTTTTGGAGTTTTGGTCGGTGTTGTTGAAAAAATCTTAGTTCATTCCAATATTTCGAGAATATTTATTTTCTCTTCTTCAGGGCTAAAAAGTACAGGTACAACTTTACATATATATTGCACAGTGTTATTAGAGTGTAACAGATAGTGTTTGTGTTAACTCTACTTACCAAGACTAAAGATACTTAAAAACTATTGTACATGACTTTTGTACCTCTGTTTACATTAGAATTACTAAGTATAACCTCCCCAAGTCTGTTATAATTAGTTTGGTCACAGCCTTATGTCTTTGTTTCAATATAGTTTGTTTTCTTTTGTTTGTTGAACTATGTTACAACTAGGGCCATTCCACATCAATGACAACCATCACCATGACACCCTTGGATTACCGATTTTGTTGAATTTTTTTTTTTTTGTGTGGTGTTCTATGCATTGAGTTTGAGAAACGTGAATGCATGCCAAATATTTTTGATATACTCTTTGAACTGATTTGAATTTCATGGCCTCTTAAAGGTGTCAGTGATGTTCGTGTATGTTTTTACCGTCATAGGGAACATGTAAAATTAATTTGTTTCTGAATTCGAAAAATGATTTTTAACATTGTCTTATTTATGAACCAATTTTTTGATGAAAATCTTTGTGTGTATTCATAAATATATATTAAAAACAATATAGAATAAAAAAATAAACATCTAGGTACCCACGTAATTATTTGTAACCATGAAAAAAATTACAAAGTGTCAATTTGAGGTTTTTTCTGAAAGCAAAATACATAGTTTCCACTGTAAAATTGAATATCTCCAAAAGGGAAAGAGGCTATATCATGGAAATCTTTTTTTGTTTACTGGTACTAAGAATACTAGTGTTTCTAAAAAAGCCACCAAAAGTAATAAAATGAATGGTTATTTGACTCCGCTTCATTGTATATTTCCAAGGTTAAAAAATAAAATTATTTATAAAAATTTAGAAATTTATATGAATCTTAACCTACTCCCCGTCGACCCACCCGTTAACCCACACCCTGGTCTAGGACCTCAACCAACTAAACAACCACGCCATCACACCCTAGGTTTAACCCAAATGAAACTCCAAACCACCTACAACCCATCAGTCCAAAATGCACATTGACCCCTTCAACCCCACCCCCACTTAATAAACGTTATTTCCATACTAGAGCCGAATCCCCTGTATACCACAGGTATCCTCAAATTCTTGCACTACCACAACCACTCCAATCCTACACTTCTAAGCTAGCCCACTGAGCTACCCCACTATACCTACCCCAATGGTAATCCTACATCTCAATTCACCTCACAGACACTCATGTAACACTTTATTTAGTAATTAATCCAAAAATCAGCAATTAGCGATTTTGAAAGAAACTAACTACCCACCCTTAAGGAATTATATCAATACATCAGATTATGGCTGAGCTGCTCATGTACAATTTTCATAAATCTATGCCTAGCATGAGAAATACCGGGCGCCGGTGTGTTGATGGAATTGAGATTACATTAAGGGATGTAACTCGGAAGGAAAGTTTGAAAAGATCCTTAGAAATCGAAATGAGCTATCAGTGATAGAACTGTTTTGACTTTGCAAAAACCAGAATAGAAAAAGTCCGGTTTTTTCATCCTATCTAAAGAAAAATTTAACAAAACTAATTCTCCCTGCTTTGGAAGGCTCACTGTCAAAGATGATCAAACACTTTCCAAGGACAAGATCATTTCAACAAAACAAGTATCAGCCAATAGATGACTGGAAGAATTGCCATTGATGAAAAATCAGCTCTCATGTTTAATTTAATTAACAATTAACGAAACTGTAAGTAACACTGGAAGATTTAAGCCCAGGATGTATGTGAATATGACAGATTGTGGTATTTTGACATGGTGAGTGAGGTGATCACGGAAGAACAAGATGTCACTGTACAGGTCCTTCATCCCCATGGACCTTCAGTATCAGGTCATTTTCTTGGCCTAAAAAGGAGGATATATGTGCTGTACTCATTCTTCATATTATTATGACTGTAAAATCTCCTAAAACAATGACAGGAAGAACATAACAGTTTTCACAACAATTTATTCCAAGCGTAGAAACAGAATTAAACGATATTTTAAAATTGGTAAAGGAGATTGGGCAAAACAACCATTTTAGGGGAAAGAATTGTACATATCAAAGTAAATTTTAGACTCATGAATCCTATAAAGTAAACGGTATTTCATTTAGAATCAGCCTGTGTAAAGTAAGTATCA
Organism: Riptortus pedestris; assembly: GCA_019009955.1. Taxonomy (NCBI): domain Eukaryota; kingdom Metazoa; phylum Arthropoda; class Insecta; order Hemiptera; family Alydidae; genus Riptortus; species Riptortus pedestris. The sequence goes on along the minus strand of CM032231.1, from coordinate 8,663,703 downwards.
ATTTAGTTACCCTTATTTATAATTTTCTTTTAATTCATATACACGTAAATTTTTATAAATATTTATTTTAAACTTGGAATAAACAATGAAGGAGTCAAATAACCATTCATTTTATCACATGTCTTAGAACCAAAACAAAAAAAAGATTTCCATGATTATCCTTTTCCCTTTTGGAGATATTCAATTTAACGGGAAACTATGTACTTGCTTTCTGAAAAACTCAAATTGACACTTTGTAATTTTTTTCTGGTTACAAATACTTACTTGGTACATTTGTCTATTTTTTTTCTTGTTTTTAAATATATTTATAAATACACACAAACATTTTCATCAAAATTGGTTCATAAATAAGAAAGTTATCAATTATTTTTTAGTTCAAAACAAATTATTTTTACTGTTCCTTATCAATAAAAACACGAAAATATCAAACCCTTAAGACGCCATAAAATCCAAACCGTTAAAGATATATAAAATATATTTGGCATGGTTTCTCAAATCAATGAATAGAACACACAGAAATAAATTCAACAAAATCTGAAATCATGGGTGTCATGGTGTGGTTGAATTGATGTGGAATGACCCTAAAGCTATTTTTATGTAGTAATAAAATTGATATATTATTGTTATTCCTTTGTTACATTTGTTATTGCTATATGTTATCACAAATATTGTTATATTATGTTAGAGCTGTGTTCAAGTTATATTAAGGTTACTATGTTATTGTTATTAAAATTTTATTATGCTACAACTAATTATTGTTGTGTGTTGTTACAATTAATGCTATTCTACTATGGAAGAGAAAATAAATATTCTCGAAATATTGGAATGAACTAAGATTTTTTCAACAACTTCATCCAAAACTCCAAAAAACAACAACACCCTATATATATATACTAGCTAAGGTACCCGGCGATGCCCGGGAAATAATTGTTTGACCTTACTAATGATGGTATTTTGATAGCAAGACTTCAATGTGTATAATTACACTTACCATCCAAGACGTTAATGGTTTTTCAGAAATAGCCAACCCTGAAGGGTAACTTCAGGGGATTGATATAATTAGAAATTTTAGTTTTGAAGAATCAAATGAAAAATATGTTCACTAATCTATCCCTTTACAACTTTTTGACTCACCTTTTTTCAATACTCGTAATTCAAACCATAATCATGGGGTAGCATTTATTACAATTAAATATTCATTATAATGAATCATTATTTCCTTTACAAAAGCCAATCCGAGCTCAATTATAATATAAGGCAAAAGTTTTTGCACAGTAAGATTATATTTGTAATAGCGAAATCACACTGGAAACTACTTTCAGTAATGCCAGACGGGAAATTTCAGTAAATAACCAATTATCTAGTAAGGCTCCATTCATCTTCCGATACCCGCATGAGACTTTCTCAAAATTCTTCTACTTAAATTATTGATTCAAAACAATTATTTTAATAATTTAATCTAACTGGATGGAATTAAATAATAGAGGGTACCGTGAAAATTTTCATATCATATAACGCCATATAGTTTTAAATCAAACGGCAATATTGTTTTTTGTCATAATGACATTAACCATTAACGTTTAATTATTAATGATAGCACATATTTGTTTCAAATTAACATCAACGGTACATTATACAAAACTAAAATAAATGGGAAAATGCTCTTATAGATATATATTTCTATTGGAAATAAATAACAAAGCTATTTTTCTAGGGAAAAAATAAATAAATGAGGAGGGGGGATGTGGGTTGACGAAGATTTTATACCTCACTAATCCGAATCATACTTTGAACTATCATATAAGACGAAAAACCATAACATCATTTGTCATAGTATATCATTTCTATTTAAAACCCTCCTTAAATGGAGTACTAATATAATTATTGACTCCCGTTTAGCGTATATCCCTTGTTTACTTCATTCACCACTCCGAGTTGTTATAGCTAAGATCGTATCAATCTTTAGTGCCCAACAAAATTGTTGGCTTTAGATTTTTAGTGTATATCCTCGTTTATTTTTATTACTTTTTCTACATCCCTACACACACAAAAGTGAATAAAACAAAATGTTATTTTAAATAGAACATAAACTACTTTTTTTGTTAACATTCATATTTGCCGAAAAAACGCAATAGGAAACGAAATATCGCTATTTCTAAATTTCAAAGTCAGCCTCCCTTACAACCCCCACTTCTCTGCCCGTCCTAATCAATGTTAGTATGGCTTATTATAATGAAAGCGTTAGTCATAACTAATTCACATACCAGAGTGTTTGGGTTAAAAATTTCGGTTTAGTCTTTTAAGTGCTAAATAAAATTGAGGACTCCCGCTTTAGGTTTACCAGCGTATAAAAACTCATTTATGCTTTCCGTATACGGCAAAAGTGCATATAATCAAAAGTTACTACTCTAAATAACAAAATAAACAACTTTTGTTATGTGCAATATTGGCTGAAAAAGCAATAGGCAAACGAAATATCGCTATTTTTTTAATTTTCAAGGAGGCCTCCCTTATAACCCCCACTCCTGCCCGTCCCTAGAAAATGTTTAGTATGGCTTATTATAGATGAAGACGTTAGTAACTAAAATTCCACATACCGAGTTTGGGTTTTAATTATATTTTCGGTTTAGTCTTTTAGTGCCAAATAAAATAGTGGACTCCCGCTTTAGATTATAGCGTATAACTCATTTATGCTTCCGTATACGGTCCCAAAAGTGGCCTAAACCAAAAGTTACTCTAAATAACAAAATAAACACACTTTTGTTATGTGCATATTTAACCCGAAAAAAACCAATAGGAAAAAAAACGAAAATAATCTCTCATTTTTTAATATTTCAGGCTTCCCTATAATAAGCCCCACTCCTGTTCGCCTCAGAGAAAATTAATAAAGCCTAAAGTCTTAGTTGGGTTTAGTAGTAATAAACATACCAAGTTTTCATAAAATTCCGGTTTTCAGCCGTTTATTTGTGCGTGAAAAAGTAAAACAGAACAAACAAAACAAACAACAAACAAACAAAACAAACATACACGAAAAGAAAACAAAATGCAGATATGGTGTCTATGGACATGTGAAACGAAAAGTTATCGTGAAATTTCGCGAAAAAAAATCAATGTACAGACAGAGGTTACAATTTTATATATATATATATATATATATATAGATACATATATAAAATTTTGAACGGACCTCATTTTCGTTATCTCCTGGGTAGGATCGATGGACATTTGAAGACATTTTTCGAAACTCGCGAGTACGACCTCAATAGCTGATTTCCCTTAAGGGAAAGCTGCTAAAATGTTGAAATTGAATAATAAAGAAGAATTAATAACCGAATTGTAAATTACTCGTCAGGCAAGTCTGTCCGTTAATTTGTATATGACAAGATCACGCAAGCTATTGTCCATTAAAATTCACTACAGGCATTCTACTAAGGAATTCCTCACTAACTAGTGGCGTGGAGTCCAAGTATTTGTTGAATTCTTCTGATGGTATTGAGTGTTTTTTACCGTACGCCTTTCCATAAAAAAAAAACAGACTTTATTTACAGAGATTTAGCAAAGATGCATAGCAAAGAGACATGCCTACGTGCTGTACAGAGTTTTTTCCGTTCATTAAACGAATTAATAACATTGAATATTTAGTGGAACGAATTTAGAGCAAAGGGAGATTCTACACTGTTGAAGAAGAGAAGCTTCTTTATAGTATAGGATATAATATAGTTACTACTGGTTATAATAAACTCAAACTTTGAGTCATAGTTTTCATTCCACCTCGAGCAAAGAAAGATGTGTCTAGTAAATAAACCCCTAATCCCACACTGGCAGGAAGAAGGTAGATAACCCGCCCCAACTATTCTTAGACAGTGTTCTGGAGGAAGGGAGGAGAGTAGGCTAGTGGGATTTTATTGCTTCCTGACATATTGTATGTAACATATTTCCTCTAACCAAAAGGTTCTTAAAATGAGGAAGAAGAATGTAAATGCCCAAAAAAAGACACTCTGGGATTCATCATCCATAGGAGAAGGATTCAAGAAATGCCAATACGAATTAGTACAGTTCTCGCTTACAATGGATTTTGTTTTCTGTTGAGGTTCGATGTCTTTTAGTATCAGTCCCCTATAGAAGGGACTCCAAGGTGGTTGATCGGCAATAGATAGAATGTCAGGACCTCTCAGGGGTCTCTGACTTCTCTGGAACTCACACTGCATGATCTTTAAATGTCACTTCCGACACATAGTCAGTGTATTTGGATAAACATTCATTAAACCTGTGATTAAATGCAGTGGATCTGGCGTTGTTTCTACACAAACACAATTTATCAAATTTGGATATCTGCGTGGTATCTACAAGGATCCTGTTGTAGTCTCTATTCAGTGACATGAGTAAGATATAAACCCTTTGATCCGCAAAGATGTAGGATTTACCAATCCATGATCATCTAACTCATTATTAGTTCTCTCTTATGTGAAACTTAAGTTTTTCCTAATGTATGTATATATATATATATATATATAGATATATATATATATATATATATATATATATATACTAGCTCAGATACCCGGCTTCGCCCGGGAATTCATTAGAGGCTGAATGGTGATAGTATCTTTTAGCAGGCTTTACATTGCACAATATTTTGACATTTACCCGTCCCCGTGTTTAGGATTGATACCCGTCGTTGCCGTGGATTTGCTAATAATAGAATATTTGTTCGATAAGGCTTCACTGTCTTCGATATTTTTATATTTCCCGTCTCTTATACATGTAAATATGGTGAATTTTTATTTCAGGCCTCCCTTATAACCCCCCTCCCGTTCGAACCTAAAAATTTTAATATAACTTATAATTATGGAAGAATTAATGCTAATTGACATACCGAGCTTTGTTAAGTTCGGTTCAGCCGTTAGTGCCCAATAACATTGTTGGCTCCCGCTAAAGTTTTAACGTATAACTCATTAATACTTAGGTATACGACAAAAGTGTATATAACAAAAGTTACTCCAAATAACAAAATAAACAACTTTTGTTTTGTTTATATTTGCGGAAAAACCAATAGGAAACGAAATATCGCTATTTTTAATTTCAGGCTTCCCTTATAACCCCCACTCCTGCCCGTCCATAGAAATGTTGGTATGGCTTATTATAATGAAGGCCTCACTGCTAATACACATACCGAGTTTTATTTAGTTCGGTTGAGTCTTTTTTGGCAAATAATATTGTTGACTCCCGCTATAATTTTTAGCGTATAACGCTTTTAAACTTCGGTATACGACAAAAGTGTATATAACAAAAGTTACTCTAAATAACAAAATAAACAACTTTTGTATGTGCATATTTGCCGAAAAACCAATAGAAAACGAAATATCGCTATTTTTAATTTCAGGCTTCCCTTATAACCCCCACTCCTGTTCGCCTCAGAGAAAATTAATATAGCCTAAAGTCTAAGTTGGGTTAGTAGTAATATACATACCAAGTTTCATAAAATTCGGTTCAGCCGTTTATGCGTGAAAAGGTAACAAACAAACAAACAAACAAACAAACAAACAAACAAACAAACAAACAAACAAACAAACAAACATACACGAAAGAAACAAAATGCAGATATGGTGTCTATGACATGTGAAACGAAAAGTTATCGTGAAATTTCGCGAAAAAAATCAATGTACAGACAGAGGTTACAATTTTATATATATATATATATATATATATATATATATATATATATATATATATATACATACATACATACACACATATACACAGTACGCCTGCTTCGAAATAACATATCAGTAACAATTTGTTTGATGTGCTAGCCCACAAATATTAAAGTAAGATTTTAATTTGGGATTCGGGCTGGCTGGTGGAGGTCTATCATTAGTTTCGGGTCTCGTCGGAAATGTCAGCTCAATAGGAACCAGCTCTAGGTCAGTTTTCCTGTCCATCTCCTGTTAGCACTGAAGATGGGGCGTTTCGTCCCGAAAGTACTATGCTGTTAATAAAAGAAGTGTTATGAATGGAAGTGTTTTGACTTTCTTATCCTTCCGTTGATTAAAGTTAGAGTTTTTTTTTTTGTTCCTGTTCCAGTAAATAATTGTGTCGAGTAACAGTCTGTATATGTTAATGTTTGTCCTAAATACTCTTTAATGTCCGGAATAAATATTTTTAGGTGTTGTCCTATCGTAATAGTGTTTTAGTAGATTTCCCTATAGGGAAATCAGCTATTGAGTACGTACTCATGACGTGGTTTTCGAAACATTTCTTTATATGTCCATCGATTCTACCTAGTAGATGACGAAAATAACGTCCGCTCAAAACTGTATATATATATATGTTTGGTAATTGTACGTCCGGTTTTGAAGTTACGGGAGCTCCTAGATCGAGAAAACAACAGGTGGCGCCCCTGCCGGACAAGATTAGCAGACAGTCAGTCGAGCTCTAGTGCTTATACAGTAAGTACTTATTATTTTCCCTACGCCAGGCATGTCCAGTCGGTTTACATCGGAACCAGCCAGTGTTAAGTATACAGTCCACTTAAATTTCGCATACATCTATTTTTGATCCCACCGGCCGGATACATGTTGTTTGGTCTTAACCGACCGGAATTATTTGTAGATTTAAGTCAATTCGTGACTTATTTGTATGTCTGGAAATTTTCTTCCTTTATTGTTTGTAGCTTGGTTTGTAGGGGGAATATTTATTTTCGCTATTTGTAGGTATACTATCGTTATTGTTCGTTATTTTGATATTATACACTGCAATGTCGTTTTCGATGGTTTATGAAGTGCTTAATTCCTAATGAGACCTTAAGCCGGCTGGCGAGATTAGACTTGTTCGGCTCAGCTGTTATCAGACAGAGCCCCTTTCCCTCCCAGCTGCTAGGCAGAGGTTATAGCTCAGGTTATAGCTTCATAAACAAACAGTTTAATTACTCACTTAGTGTTTAATTGTTGCTAATATGTCCTTTGAAAGAGAAAAAAGGAAACTAAAATTAAATATTGCCAGAAGGCAAGAAGTTATAAATAGTTTAAATGTATTGTTTGACCTGAGTAATGAGATAAAGCCTAATGTTGTGTCAACAGACAAGTTAGATGATTTTACCAGCAGGTTTCAAGATCTATCTGGGCTATCAAAGAAATTTGATGATCTTCATGATGACATTAAGGTTTTATATATCGAAATGGATAGTGACATACCAGAAAAAGAGGCAGAAATATTGAGTGAGTTGAAATATTATCAATTTTGGGAGCTTGGAAGAGTTCTCTACCTATTTTGATCTGTTCAATGCGTTGATATACAAAAATAATAACTTGTCTGATATTGAAAAGTATCATTACTTTCTAAATTCGTTGTCTGGTCAAGCATTAAATTTGATCAAAGGAATTCCATTCGATTCTGATAATTTTGAAACAGCATATAGCACCTTTGTTAATCATTACAAAAATGATAGGCTTTTAGCATTTAGATTTCTAGACAACATTAGTAATCATAAGCCCGTTAAATCTGATGACTTTAAAAGTCTAGAAACATTCGTCTATTCTTTCAATTCAAACATTACAGCAATTCGAACTTGAACATAGAGAGGTCAAATTTCCAACAGCTTCTTCTTTCATTAAATTCTCGCTACAATTCGTTAACATTTTGAAAACCAGTAACCTCAAACATAATAAGTCCATTAGCAGTAATAATAGATTTAATTCAAATAAGAATGTTTTGACTTCAGTATCTATCAGAACAAATAAAACCCCTTGTCACTGCTGTAAAGGCAAACATAAAATATTTGATTGTGCTAAATTTCTTAGTATGGAAATACCTAATCGATTTAAATTTGTAAAAGAAAATAAATTGTGCATTTTGTGCCTTTTTTCTGGACATTTTTTAAAACAGTGCAAAAGTAATAAATTATGCTCTTGTAAGGGAAAGCATAATAGTTTGTTATGTTTAAAAAGTAATACAAAAGATAGTGATAACAATGAAAGTAACAGTGAAAACATAGTAGCTTGCTCTGCTAGCAAATCTAATGCTTCAGTTCTGCTCAGCACTGCTATAGTCAATATAAAAAATAAATTTGGGAAATCAGTATGAAGGCTAGAGTGACCCTTATAGACTCAGGGTCTCAAGTGTCATATTATAACTAATAGATTATTCAAAGAAAGATAAGTTAGGTTTATCTTAGAGGTATTGCTCTGATAGTTGCTATGGGGAGTTGGTGGGCTCAGAATTAAAATAACTGGTAAGTTTATAGTGGAAACCCCACAATTTGTTTATCGGCTGTGGGGTAACACTACGAGTACAGTTTTAAGATTAACCGAAGCTATTGATTGTGCATAGAAATTGCCTTCTGGTCCCACCGGGACCTGCAAAACTACCTAGTTCAATAAAAATGGAATTTAAAAGATTTGGACTTAAGCGACAGTATTAGTTGAATCTTCTACTAAGATTGAAATATTTTAGAATTGGTGCATACCCCCCCATGCTATTATGAGATCATAAAAAGGGAAATGGCCCTAATTATTGAGAGTCGGTTACACAGGCTGCGCCTCTACCCAACAGTTTTTGGTTATGTAGTCCACTGTGTACAGTCCCCTGGTGACACAAATAGTTCCTTTATTCTGCAACTGTTCTGAAATTGAAAGTAAAACGCAATGATTCTGATCTCAATGAATTGGTTTGTCTTAAATTTTGGGCAGCGTGGAAATTGTAGTCTCTACAAAAGTAAAGTTAACCTCTTGAAAAGTGAAGAAGGAGCAATTGCCTAGAAGACACCAAGTACAACAGAAATTGATATTTTCGTACCCCCGAAGGTAGATATAACTCTCTCCATTTTGTGTAAATCCCAATATAGACAACCTAGAGTGATTCGTTCATTAATGCAAAGAAAATTTTGCTCGTTTTAGAAAAGGGCCTTTAAAAATCTAGATCTCCAGATATGAGAAAAGAGATTACAAAAATGCATTTATGAATAAAAGGAGTACAAAAGGATGGGTCATATGCAGAAAGTGACATTAGGAAGTGGTGGAAGTGTTATATTCCTCATTTAGCTGTTATACTAAGGACTCTGAAGAAATAATACCAACCACTCAATGTCGAGTTGTGTTAGTACGAGTAGTGCACCAACGTACATTCTGGGTTGAGTCTTAAATGTTGTTTGTTTCGCTTAGAAGGTCCTGCTTTTTTTTGCAAAAAAACGCAGCAGAAAAACATATTTTGGAATAGGTATAAAAAATAAAATGTTGAGCCTGTAGCTACGTTTCCAGGGTAGGAACTCACCGTGGTGTCTATTAGTCGGAGACATTGCCAAGAAGTTACGGTATGGTGAATATAGCATCTCTGAACATCGATCGTAGATCAACATATTTGACCATTTAGGTTTCACACCAGGGGACCCTGATAGAGGATTATGAAAGTTAGTCACCAATACTTATGGTTTATAAGATAAGACCCTCAGCTGCGATTCCATCCGCTCTGCGGTCTTTAGTGGGGGGGGGAGGTGGAAGGGGGGAACGCAGGAATGCTTTGGATGAGGGACCTAAGTAACCCCTTTGCTGCAAAAAGTTGTTCCAATAGGGATTTTTTCGTTGATGGCCTCCTCAGCGGTGCCAGCTCAATAGAAGAGGCGAGAGAACTTGTGGATGAAGTCATCAGTATGCTCAAGGCTGGCGGATTTTTGGTGAGAAAATGGGTCTCCAGTGTTCCTGTAGTCTTAGATTCGATTCCTGAGGAGCTTAAAGAAACTAACATAATTCTTGATCCAAAACAAGACAATTCAGTGAAAATTCTCGGAATTCATTGGGATTCTAATCTTGATTTTTTGTCGTTCCACATTTCCTCAGTTGTACCTCGGAGAGTAGTGACTAAGAGAATTGTCTTATCCGTAACCGCTAAGGTATTTGATCCCATGGGTTTTGTTGCTCCTGTTGCAGTTTTCATGAAGTCCTTCTTCCAATCCTTGTGGATAATGGACTACGACTGGGATAATCCTATAGAGGAACATATTCTTAGCAAATGGTTGCATTGTGTCAATAATCTATATTTTTTGATAATGCTTGGTGGCCATCAATTTTACATGCACTTCAACAACTGAACTATCCAAATAATATTTATAAATTAATCAACAACTATTTACATGAGAGAACATCATACATCATACACCAAACATTAAATTGCATAAATTACAAACACAAGGTACACCTCAAGGGTCGGGAATCTCACCATTTTTATGGTCTCATAGTAAATGATTTACTACATAATAGATTACCAAATAATGCTTAGATACTGGCTTTTGCAGATGACATCATTATTCTGATAACATCCAAACTATTTGAACAACTACAGGTGTATATAAACATTATTACAGACATCGTAGAAAAATGGGCACATTTACATAAACTATATTTTAATATTCAAAAATCGTCATACATTATTTTTATTCATAAAAAATCACCTCCACCTTTTCATATACATATACAAGGGCCAGACATAAAAAACGTAAATTCAATTAATTATCAAGATTTATTCTTTGACAGTAAACTTAATTGGAATAATCATATAGGCAAACTACAAGAACGATTATTGAAACTCATCAACACATTATCTATAGCAGCAAGAAACACCTGGGGACTGAAATCAGACGCATTACACATATTATATAAAGGTCCTATCCTTCCTTCCCTCACGTATGGAATAAACATTTGGCACACTGGACTTAACAAACAACATAACTTAAAGAAATTACAAAGAGTACAAAGACTGATTGCAATCAAAATTATAAAGGGTTTTAAAACAGTTACGTATGTTGCAGCCTGCGTTCTAGCTAAAATAGTTCCCATCGATTTATTAGCACATACTTCTGTTGATCAATATAATCTTATTAAAAAGTCTATTTCTTCAATCGATATTCAAGCTGAACTTGTTGAATCAGAATTGGAATACCAAAGATGGTATCACCCCGGCAAATTTCCTAATATATTAATATATCAACAAAATAAACCTTTTAAAACGGAAATATATACAGATGGGAGTAAAGATGGGAAAAATGTAGGCTGCGCATGAGTAATATTCATTGATCAGGAATTGACAGAGATATATCAATTTAGACTGGGACACAGATGCTCAAACATTCAAGCAGAACAATACGCTATACTGAAAACCTTACAAAAAATACAAACTGAAAATACAAAACATAATACACTTTGTATATACAATACAAAAACTACAGAACCGTACAACCTATGACCCATTAACAACACCAATCAGAGAATTTATAGGAGAACTAAATCATATTAATATATATTATTCATGGGTTAAAGAACATTTTGATAATTCTGGAAATGAATTGGCCGATAGAGCTGCTAAGACTGCTTCAAAAGATTTCCAATTACCAGAATGTTACAATAAAATCTCCAAAGCCTACGTAATATATATGTTAAAAGCTCATCTAACTGAAAAGTTAGACAGACTTTTACATTGCACAATTAGTAACAGGACATGGTACACTAAATTCTTACTACCAACGATTTAACATAAGAGACAACAATACTTGCCCCTGTGATTACTCAACTCCACAAACAAGTCAACACCTAATATACGATTGCAGACTACTGACTAACGAACGACAAAAACTAAAACAAGACATTGGACAAAAAAAAAAGGCAAATTTCCAATAGAAGAAGACAAGTTATTTTCAAAATATAATAATGCTTTTAAAATATTTGCAGAACATGCTTTTAATGCAATTCATTATTTCTTTTCTCTTTTTCTTTTTCTTTTAAGACTAATAATCTTCTCTTTATATGTTTTGGCTTTAATTTGACGTTTTTATTGTTAATTCTTTATATATATATATATATATATATATATATATATATATATATATATATATTTGTATATCTATATATATATATGTATATATATATGTATATATATATATCTATAAAACTAATAACAATATTGACGGACTGTTATTACCTAAATATTCTGACAAAGACATGACTACCTTACAGATTAAATATAAATCTTTCATCGCAATAATTATTAGCGCATATTTACCGAGTGGCCAACATATAGAAATTGATAAAAATAAATTAGAAAATGTACTTTCACAATTCCACATTGAATATATTTTAATTGGACTTGACAGTAACAGTAGAGGCAGACTATGACACGATAAACTATACAACCAACGAGGACGGAAATTTGAGAAATTTATTATCCTAAATAATTTAGCACTTATTAACAGAGACGTTGGACTTCCTACTTTTGACGGAACAAGAGGAACTAGCAACATAGACTTAACACTCACCAACACGTAGTTGAAAACACGTGTTACTGATTGGAAGATCCATAACCATGATAATTGTTCGGACCATTTAACATTAACATATTACATTAAAATTACTGACTCACCAACTAAAAACGGCTCTAAATATACCACTTACATTGCTAAAGACGCTGACTGGGAAAAATTTAAAAACTCTCTAATGGCTGAAATTCGTAAACATTTTTAGTGTACCACTGACAACCTGGACATATTTTTTACTGACTACATATATACCCATGACATCGATCACACTCTTAACAGATTTCAAAAGGTTTTGAAGAATACCTGCAATAAAACATTAAAAATCAAAAATAGATACCAGACTAATAATACAGCAAGATCATTACCTTGGTGGGATAATGAGCTGACTCAACTAAGAAAACAGACTAACAAAACTAGACATGGAACGAATTTTGCTCTAACATAGATCCTAAGAACCCCTAGACATGGCCGTACAAATTTGTTTTCGGGAAACTTAGGTAAATGCTATCGCTAAGTTCTTTAAGAAAAGATGATGGACTCTATACTACTTCGAAAACAGAAACACTCGTTTTTACTGAATAAACATATTGGAACTGACGATAAGACGACAGATAACGACTATCACAAAACATTGAGAAATAACGTACTTAACGAACCTAACTCTAATAACGACTTACCACTTACAACTCAAGAACTGGACAAAATAATTAAGTCATTAAACAGTAAGAAAACTCCTGGAATAGATGGCATTTCTGCTGAAATTTTCAATAACGTTTATTTTATTTTACCGAAATTTACTCAAAATATTTACAAAAGATGCTTCCATTCAGGCTATTTCCCACAACAATGGAAAATATCAAAGTTAATATTTATTCCTAAACTAAGCAAAGAAAAAGACGATTTTTCTTCAGTACGACCCATAAGTTTAATCACAACAGGAGGAAAAATCCTCAAAAATATCATTAACCAACGTCTATCACACTACCTATACACAAACAACCTTTTGCACAGAAATCAATTCGGCTTCACTCCTCAAAAAAGTTCTTCAGATGCAATACACCAAACACTTAATTTTATTAAAACTGCACTTACTCAAAAACAACATGTTGATCTCATTTCACTAGACATTAAGGGTGCATTTGATAATGCGTGGTGGCCTTCTATCCTCAACTCTCTCCTAATAAAGAAATGTCCTAAAAAAATATACAAACTTATCTTCTCATATTTTACTAATCGTCAAACCTCTTTCATGACACCCAATTTAATGATCACTAAAGCTCAAACAATAGGAACACCTCAAGGTTCAAGTTGTTCTCCACTTTTATGGAACCTAATTATTGAGGAATTATTACATTTAATTAACACGAAACACGCAGCTATCAACGCATTCGCAGATGCTATTATAATTTTGGTAAAATCAAAGATTCCTGGACAGACACAGACCATAATTAACTCAATTCTAGACGTTACTAAACAATGGGCTCATAAAAACAAATTGATATTCAATACAGACAAATCATCCTACACAGTATTTAGCAGATCAAGGACTACTCTATCATTTGACATCAGGTTACAAGGACAAACACTTACTAAAGCAAACACAATTAAATACTTGGGAATAATTATTGACAGTAAACTAACTTGGAACGCCCACATTCAACATCTTGAAACAAAACTATTGAAAGATATAAACCTACTTTCAATAGCAACAAAACTGACTTGGGGACTACAAACAGACACATTACGGACTATATACTCTGCAGCAATACCACCTGCAATGACTTACGCCATCACTGCTTGGCATGAAGGTTTACAGCGGCAATACAATTTAAGGAAAATGGAGAGACTTCAGAGACTGATGGCTTTGAAGATAATAAAGGGATTTTGAACAATTTCATATGAAGCTGCCTGTGTACTGGCGAGAATTACACCCATCTCATTACTTGCAAATCAACAAAAAACACAATATTTATTACTACATGGAAACACACATATACAAAACATTAACTCTCCCGACATTGAAAAACCCTTACATTACTCAAACTGGACACATCCTGCTATACACCCACACATAGAACTGACTCCAACTCACACAACAGAATTTCAAATTTACAGAGACGGAAGTAAGGACAAAAAATATGTAGGATGCGCTTTTATTGTCTTTCATAAGAATATACTCACTGACGTACTTAAATACCGACTAGGACCTTTATGTACAAACAACCAAGCTGAAGCGCTTGCATTAATGAATGCACTCGAATACGTAAAACGAAATAATAAACAAATTACAGAAGTAACTATAAACACAGACAGCAAGGTAACAATACAAAAACAATTGAACACTGACATACATGACCCATTGACAGAACAAAGTAGGCAACTAATTATAGACATTAAAAACAACAACACAAAAATATATTTGACTTGGGTCAAAGGACATGCCGGACTTTACGAAAACGAATTAGTTGACAAAATTGCAAAAAATACATCCAAGGACCAAACATTCCCATAACATACTCCAACATAACAAAACAAAGTCTACAATACACGTTACGCATGGCTACACACGTTACGAATTGGGCACACACGACTTACGCATGGCTATCTTATGACAAAAGGTCAACCCCCGATTTGTGAGAAATGTAACACAGAACTGACTATATATCACATATTAATGCAATGCCATAAGTACACAGATATTAGAAACAAATACAATATTTCCAATAGTATAGAAGTGGCCCTTGGAGATGACCCGAAAGAACTCGATAAATTGTTTAATTTTGTAAAAAACACGAGTTTATACAAAGAAATTTAAAGTGCAATTGCTCGTATCCTCGTTTATATTGTTAAAATGGCGATATGGATGAGGATTCCAAAATGTGAATTATAAATATTACAGGGCGATGATAACCTGGTAGTTTTTCGCCCTTAAACCCTATACAACAACAACAACAACGTTACGCACGGGCACAATAAAACAGTGGCAGGAGCGATGGGACAAGACAGAGAAAGGCAAGCATTTAAAAACATTCATCCCAAATATTGAGGAATACCTCAACACCTGTACTGGTACTGACGTTTACTCGACACAAGTACTCACTGGACACGGAACTACTAAATCTTACTTACATAGGTTCAAAATAATAAATGACAAAAACTGCACCTGTGACAGAACGAGTGAACAGACTATAGAACACCTTATCTACACTTGCACACTTACTACACAATTACGAAACACACTCCAACAAACACTTCTCAGAAACAAAGACCAGTGGCCAATGGACTTAAAGAGTTCGTTTAAAAAATGCCCATTAGTATTTAGGCATTTTTCTAAAACCTTAATAGAAACAGCGGACGTTTTAAACACCGTACTTAAAAAATAATATATTGAGTCTTCCTTCCATTCTTTTTATTTTTAACGCCTTCATCAAGAATAATGCATTAAAATGAGTGGCATAACTTTCTTAATGAAGTTAAATTAACATGATATTGGATTGTTTCGATTTTTCTTATTATGCGTACTAATTTTTCATCACTTTGATTGTTTGTTCTTTTATTATGTATATTATTTACTTTTTTTTTCTTTTTCATTTTTTTTCCTTTTCTTTTCTTTTTATTTTATTTTTTAATTTCAAGAAAAAACTTATGAACATCATTTCTTGTACAAAAAACACGATGGAGTAGGAACCTACAGGTTATATACTTGTGCATGGGTAATGTGCAAAGGGAAATATAATATATATATATATATATATATATATATATATATATATATATATCATACTTTAGAAATAATTGATGTATAAATTAATTGTAACACACCACAAATGCATGTGATATGCTAACTTGCATGGAACATGCAGAAACAAATAAAAGGCCTTCTAATAGGGTTACTATAGGAAAGACACAAATAAAATATATATATATATATATATATATATATATATATATATATATATATAAAAAAGGAAATCAAATAATATATATATATATATATATATATAGATATATATATATATTTATATATAATTGTAACCTCTGTCTGTACATTACAGGAGGGAGGGTTATAATGGAGGACTCAAATTAAAAATAACGATATTTCATTTTCCATTGCTTTTTCTACAAAGATGTACATAAGTTGGTTACTTTGTTATTTAAAGTAATTTATGTAATACAAACGTTTGTCGTAAACCGAAGTATAAATGAGATATACCCAAAAACTATAGCGGAAGTAAACAATTTTATCTGGCACAAAAGACTGAACCGTACCAATGTTGATGAGAGGCTAATAGAGTTAATTGTATTGAATTATTTCTTGTGAAATTATAGAATTGCAATCTACCCAAATTTTCTATTATGCATATAACTAAGCTCACAACCTCGGATATTTTTGACAGGAAATTTGTACATTATATATAATATTTAAATATTATAAATGCTATCCATGATGATGATTTGAATTATTCACGGTGTGTCAAAGAGTAGAGAGGGATTGACTGGGGACGTACTTTCATTTATTCATCAAAACTAATGTTTCTATTCTATAAGTCCCCTTCCTTACCCTTACGGGAAAACAATGCACCCAAGGGAAGTGGAATGGACATTGAAGTCTTGCCAAGAAAAAAAAAAAATACAATCATCATTCAGCCAATAATGATTTTCCGCCGGGTATCTTAGCTAATATATATATATATATATATATATATATATATATATATATATATATATATATAACTTTACTGTGAGAATCGCAGTGTAAATTTAGGTTAGAATGAGCCTTGTTTCCAGGAGAGTGGAAAAGAATTTAGAAAATGCGAATAAGTGTTAGTAATTAACAAGTTGGAAGCTCTCCTGCTGCCAATTTAACTTGCTCAAGATGCTAAGGTTAATTTAATTAGCAAAAGTATTTACTTACGCTCTCATACTTGAAAAATCTACCCTTCCCCAGAATCCTACTTAACGAAGCTCCTTCAGCATTCTTCAAATCCAGTATCCAGTTTCATGGAAAAATGTTGTTTTAGATAATTAATGCACCCACGTATCCTATAAAGATGTGTGAGTGTCCGTGAAATGTCGTGATATTCTAAACTAACATTAATATTCGTCTAAATAAAAAAAATTGTCATTAAAAGGTGGAGGTAATATATTCCTGAAAGGAAATACGCTAATGACATAGAAATGTTCACCTCATGTTTCACTTTTTAGCAGATTTCCCTTAAGGGAAATCAGCTATTGAGGTTGTACTCATGACGCGATTTTCGAAAATTTTCTTCAAATGTCCATCGATCCTACCCAGGAGATGACGAAAATGAGGTCCGTTCAAAACTGTATACATATATATATATATATATATATATATATATATATATATATATATATATATATATATATATATATTTGTCTGTTACCGCTCTAGCGGTCGCAATTATTGTTTAATCGTCACCAAACTCGAAATTTAGTCGTTTAATGTAAAAAGAAAGATCAAGTTTGTTAACGGCTGAAATTGGACCAGGGAGAGGAGGGGTTTAGAGGGGAGGTTTTTTGAAAATTCGAAATATCTTCGTTACCATACGTCGGATCAAAAAAGTATATAAAACCAATCTCATTGAAAATTAAATTTACTATAAATATTGTTCTATAAATTTATTCTCTATCTTGAATATTAACCGAGATATTTGCATTTTTATTAAATGCGGGCCGATAACGAACGCTTCCCGCCAAAAGCTAGTTCGGCCGTAACTGTTCGGTTCTCGTATAGAGATTTCTCTTTGGTATATCTTCACGTGGGAAATCTGCTTAGTTTACGCAGCCCCTGCGTGACGGACTTTTTGTTCTTATTTTTGGAAACAAAATTGAAATTTATGTCAAATTATTTTTAATTAATTTTCATTTGAGCCACTCAAAAGACATAATGAATGCGAAAAATTAGGTCAGATTTGCTAAATATGTACAAATAGTCTTATATTCAACTCCAGTTAACGAATTCTTAAGGCTGCTTTAAAAATGGTCTGGTTTTAATTTAACTTAGTGGTCCTTCTATTGGATCAAATAAAATAAAATCCATTAGCCAGACAAGGTGAAAATAATATTTCAATTAAATTAAAAAGCAAATTTAATATTTAAAAAAAGTGAATTCTTACAGACAATGTGACTTTAATATTTACTTCACAGCAGCTTTTAGGTTAAATGTATAAATAAAACACTGTAAAAGTAAGCTAATGTCTTTATGATAATTTTTGTTTCAATCACATAAAATTAATCTTATATTGGCAAATAAATTATACTTATCCTTAATGAGCTGACAAGGGGAGTTAAAAGAATATTTTTATGTCTAGAGCTAGAAAATTTTTAATATCTTTATTAATTGTAAAATAAAATAATATCAAATAAATTAGTAAATTCAAATAAAACCCATTAAAATATTATTAAAACATCTGCGATATTATGGACAATTGTTATATACTTATGATTTCAATTTATAATATGTTACTTGTATAATATTAAATATTTCCTTATACAATTACATTTGACAGAAAACATTAGATTTTTTTTTAAATATATGGAACACACTAAGAATTAAATGCCAATAATTAAAACAACTTTTTATTTATTTATAAATATTAAATAAATACCATAGAAGAAATAAACGTCGGCCCAGCGAAATTCGATCCCGAGATTTCTGGTTACAAAAGAAAGGACCTATCAACTGATCCACGTGGGACTCTTTGGAATATACGTCTTGGGAACAACTCAAGACGTTCAGGCAAACTTTAACAATTTTTTTTTAGACGAACGCTTGAGAAGTGAGTTCTCTCGCTTTGTTGCGATATGGCTGCGGCGATAGGCAGTGGAAGCTGTGAGAGATGATAAATCCCACAACCAAATCACTAACAAGAATTTAGGAAGGGCTCACCAACAATCGACTATAGTCAAAATTTAAATATATATAAATTTAATTATAACTAAATCTTCACCTATAATAAATATAAAATGATAATGAAGAGGCACCCTTTAATAATATAATGGGGGACACTTATCTCTACTTATACCACATTACAAATAAAACACTAAGCTGTTTTAATAGAAGTTCAGACTCTGCCGTGAGACATGGTGCAGGCGAGAAGTAGTCTGGCTGAGGCAGGCTGAAGGATTAGCAAGATGTCCTGGACCAAGGTCTCCTGACGAGAGTATCCGAGATATGACGAACTTTAATCCTTCGCGACTGGGCAATTTTATAGGCATTGTCGATCCCGCAATTTGAACCCGACGATCAAAATATGCTCAAAAAGTATATCTAAGGGGAAATTATTATCTAAATTCATCCGTATTATTAACTAGTGTATCGACGGTAAGAGCTCTGAATATAATTATAAAAATCCATCGGCGTTATCTACTAAACAACTAGAGCACATAGTGACTTATCTCCAAATTGGATATAACTCTTATTTAATGGTAAAAACTAACATTCATGAATAATAATCTTGATGTTGTCTGTACTGGCAACTCAGAATATAAAATATATGGTCATTTGTGATGGATTTATGTAATGCAACGTCAGATTCACTACAGCTTTAACAGAATTGGTTTTTATTAGGTACTAAACACTAACAAATTTAGATTCAAATCGGTGGGGGGAAGGTCGTGAACTCCCCATGTAGTAAAGTAAAGAGTTGATGAAATTAATTTAGTGAAAAATTCAGAATTAATGTCCCCAATAAAATAAGATGTCGAGTGCTAAGATGTTAGTATATTATATAGTTAGTTAGTTGTGTCTTTTCTGACAGATGTGACGTCAGATTGCAGGTAAATTAACAGAATTTCAAACAAGTTATTAATAGTAAAATTAGTTAATATAGTCTCATTATTCAGATCTCGATAGTAATGATTTATGAATCTCCTAATATCATTCATAATCCAGATTATCAAGTAAGGATTTATTATTATTCAAATGTCATTCATACTCCAGATTATCAAGTAAGGATTCATTATTATTCTAATATCATTCATACTCCAGATTATCAAGTAAGGATTCATTATTATTCTAATATCATTCATACTCCAGATTATCAAGTAAGGATTTATTATTATCCTAATATCATTCATACTCCAGATTATCAAGTAAGGATTTATTATTATCCTAATGTCATTCATACTCCAGATTATCAAGTAAGGATTTATTATTATCCTAATATCATTCATACTCCAGATTATCAAGTAAGGAGTTATTATTATTCTAATATCATTCATACTCCAGATTATCAAGTAAGGATTCATTATCATTCTAATATCATTCATACTACAGATTATCAAGTAAGGATTTATTATTATTCTAATATCATTCATACTCCAGATTATTAAGTAAGGATTCATTATCATTCTAATATCATTCATACTACAGATTATCAAGTAAGGATTTATTATTATTCTAATATCATTCATACTCCAGATTATCAAGTAAGGATTTATTATTATTCTAATATCATTCATACTCCAGATTATCAAGTAAGGATTTATTATTATTCTAATATCATTCATACTCCAGATTATTAAGTAAGGATTCATTATCATTCTAATATCATTCATACTCCAGATTATCAAGTAAGGATTTATTATTATTCTAATATCATTCATACTCCAGATTATTAAGTAAGGATTCATTATCATTCTAATATCATTCATACTCCAGATTATCAAGTAAGGATTCATTATCATTCTAATATCATTCATACTACAGATTATCAAGTAAGGATTTATTATTATTCTAATATCATTCACATCCAGATTATCAAGTAAGGATTTATTATTATTCTAATATCATTCATACTCCAGATTATCAAGTAAGGATTCATTATTATTCTAATATCATTCATACTCCAGATTATCAAGTAAGGATTCATTATTATTCTAATATCATTCATACTCCAGATTATCAAGTAAGGATTTATTATTATTCTAATATCATTCATACTCCAGATTATCAAGTAAGGATTCATTATTATTCTAATATCATTCATACTCCAGATTATCAAGTAAGGATTTATTATTATTCTAATATCATTCATACTCCAGATTATCAAGTAAGGATTTATTATTATTCTAATATCATTCATACTCCAGATTATCAAGTAAGGATTCATTATTATTCTAATATCATTCATACTCCAGATTATCAAGTAAGGATTCATTATTATTCTAATATCATTCATACTCCAGATTATCAAGTAAGGATTTATTATTATTCTAATATCATTCATACTCCAGATTATCAAGTAAGGATTTATTATTATTCTAATATCATTCATACTCCAGATTATCAAGTAAGGATTCATTATTATTCTAATATCATTCATACTCCAGATTATCAAGTAATGATTTATTATTCTAATCATTCATACTCCAGATTATTAAGTAAGGATTCATTATCATTCTAATATCATTCATCCAGATTATCAAGTAAGGATTTATTATTATTCTAATATCATTCATACTCCAGATTATATGGAATTATTATTCTAATATCATTCATACTCCAGATTATCAAGTAAGGATTCATTATCATTCTAATATCATTCATACTCCAGATTATTAAGTAAGGATTATATATTAATCATTCATTCATACTCCAGATTATCAAGTAGGATTCATTATCATTCTAATATCATTCATACTCTACAGATTATCAAGTAAGGACCATTATCATTCTAATATCATTCATACTCCAGATTATCAAGTAATGTATCCATTATCATTCATACAGATTATCAAGTTGAATCATAGAACTTTATACTAATTCGATACATTGATTATACTAATATCAATTCATACCTACAGATTTATCAAGTAAGGTTCATTAATCCTAATATCATTCATACTCCAGATTATCAAGTATTCTTTATCCTAATCATTCATATCCAGATTATCAAGTTGAACCATAGAATTCTAATATCATTCGAAACATTGATATTCTAGTATATTGAATTCATACCTACAGATTTATCAAGTAAGGATCTATATCGCTAATACAAATATCTCATACCCAGATTATTAAGTATTCATTATCCTAATCATTCATACTCCAGATTATCAAGTAAGGAATCATAGAATTTCATATACTAAGTCGAAAGATTGATATAATAGTATATTGAATTCATACCTACTCCATTTATCAAGGAGATTCATTATCGCTGATACAAATCTCTCTATCCAGATTATTAGTATATTGTATCCAATCATTGCATAAGATATCTAGTTGAACCATAGAACTTCCTATACAAAGTTGGAAATCTTGACATACTCGCATATTGAATTAATACCTACAGCATTTATATTCATTAAGAACCATTGAATCGCTAATACAAATCTCTCTACCTAGATATATTAGTATACTGTATCCAATTGTTTGCATAAGATATCTAGTTGAACCATAGAACTTCTTATACTAAGGTCGAAACCTTGACATACTCGCATATTGAATTAATACCTACAGCATTTATATTCATTAAGAACCATTGAATCGCTAATACAAATCTCTCTACCTAGATATATTAGTATACTGTATCCAATCCTTGAATAAGATATCTAGTTGAACCATAGAACTTCTTATACTAAGGTCGAAACCTTGATATACTAGTATATTGAATTAATACCTACAACATTTATATAGAAGAACCATTGAATCGCTGATACAAATCTCTCTACCTAGATATATTAGTATACTGTATCCAATCCTTGAATAAGATATCTAGTTGAACCATAGAACTTCTTATACTAAGGTCGAAACCTTGATATACTAGTATATTGAATTAATACCTACAGCATTTATATAGAAGAACCATTGAATCGCTAATACAAATCTCTCTACCTAGATATATTAGTATACTGTATCCAATCCTTGCATATGATATCTAGTTGAACCATAGAACTTCTTATACTAAGGTCGAAACCTTGATATACTAGTATATTGAATTAATACCTACAACATTTATATAGAAGAACCATTGAATCGCTGATACAAATCTCTCTACCTAGATATATTAGTATACTGTATCCAATCCTTGAATAAGATATCTAGTTGAACCATAGAACTTCTTATACTAAGCTCGAAACCTTGATATATTGGCATATTGAATTAATACCTACAGCATTTATATAGAAGAACCATTGAATCGCTGATACAAATCTCTCTACCTAGATATATTAGTATACTGTATCCAATCCTTGCATAAGATATCTTGTTGAACCATAAAACTTCTTATAATAAGCTCGAAACCTTGATATACTAGCATATTGAATTAATACCTACAGCATTTATATAGAAGAACCATTGAATCGCTGATACAAATCTCTCTACCTAGATATATTAGTATACTGTATCCAATCCTTGCATAAGATATGTTGTTGAACCATAGAACTTCTTATACAAAGCTCGAAACCTTTATATACTAGCATATTGAATAAATACCTACAGGAATTATATAGAATAACCATTGAACCGCTGATACAAATTGTTCTGCCGAGATATATTAGTAAAGGGGACAATATGATTATGTCAGATAATATATTTATATCGGTCTCCTATATCATGGTGCGGACGCAAGTGAAACAGGTTGTTGCGAATTTGGAATATTTATTTTTTACTTACATGGTTAGCTTTTATTTTTGTGTGTTCGTCTGTGTGTCGGGCGTATGTCTTATCACATACATGCATGCTTAGTTATGTGTGGGTTTCTCTCATCATGAAGTTATCTATATATATAATTGTAACCTCTGTCTGTACATTGATTTTTTCTCGATATTTCACGATACTTTTTCGTTTCACATGTCATTGACACCATAACTGTATTGTTTTTCTATCGTATATGTTTGTTTGTTTATTTGTTACCTTTTCACGCATAAACGGCTGAACCGGATTTTATGAAACTTGGTATGTATATTACTAGTAACCCAACTTAGACTTTACGCTATTAACACGTTAAGGACGGCACGGGGTCAATTGACCCCGTACGTAACTGTCTCCCAGGACGGGTCGGTTTTGAAGATAAATGTTCAAAAAATACTTTGACGGTTTTTGCTTTGTACTAGTAAATATAATTAAAAATAGTACGTTTATGCATTTCAAATCCAAAAAATACGTCGAATATCATTGAAAAAATGCATGGGGCTTTATGACCCCGTGCCGGCCTGTGGAGTGGTATTTGGGCTCTAGTCCGGCACGGGCTCATATAGCCCCGTGTTATTTCACGTGCTTTTCCTGTGAACCGCTTGTTCTGTTATTTACATAGCTTATGTAAATGACAGAATGCGTCCCTCCCATTTCAGTTTACTTTTTGCTGTCGTTTCGAAACATTAATCTGTATAATGAGCAAATCACGTGGCCTATAATTAGTGGATTTAGCTTTATTAAAAAAGTGTTTCGGGTGTTTCGAAAACTTAAGAAAAACATTGTCTTCTAAAGAAGCAGACAAAAAAGTTATAACGAATTGTGAAGAGTGCAACATGAAGTCACTTTGTCTACAATGCTTCAACAACAGCCATAAATCTATGTCCTTACCATTGTGATAATGAAGAATTGTTAATTACAAAATAATTATTTGTTTATTCATATTTTTTCTTTATTATGTTTATTTTCCAATTATTTGCTTAAACTCCTAGTTCCTAGTTTGTTTTTCTCGTTATGTAATTTTATCTTTATAAACTAATAAATTTTGATTCTAATGTGTCGTAATTTAAAGTTAATTCATATTCACCCATTTTAAAGTATAAAAAAAATTAAAATCCTTTGTTGATCACCAAAACTATCACTCAAAGGAGAAAAACAGTTCCCAACAACATGAAATATTCATTTCTAAGTCACGAAACAAAAAAATGATGAACACACGGCCTGCGACTGCCATATATTTTTTGATGTCCAAAGAGTAAAAAAATGTTTGAATATAGCAATTTAGTTCATTTTTCGAGTTGTAGTAGCGCATTAAAAGGGGACATAAGTACGGGGTCGATTGACCCCGTGCCGTCCTTGTGGATAGTTGCACCACGAGGTCAATTGACCCCGTGCCGTCCTTGTGGATAGACCACATTTTTGAAGTCCGTCCTGAACGTGTTAATGTTCTCTGAGACGAACAGGAGTGGGGGTTATAAGGTAGGCCCGAAATTAAAAAAAGCGATATTTCGTTTCCTATTGGTTTTTCTATAAATATGCAGAAAACAAAAGCTGATCATTTTGTTATTTAGAGTAACCTTTGTTATATACACTTTTGCCCTTTACGGAAGTATAAATGAGTTATACGCTAAAAACTGTTTCGGGAATCAACAATTTTTTTTGGTATCAAAGACTCAACGGAAATGAACAAACCACCGTATGTGAATTAGCACTAACTCCTTCATGATAATAAGCTGTGCCATCATTTCTAAGGACAAGCAGGAGTCGGGGTTGTAGGAGAGGTCTGTAATTAAAAATAGAGATTCTTCGTTTCCTATTGGTTTTTCTGCAATTATGCACATAACAAAAGCTGTTTATTTTGTTATTTAAATTAACGTTTGTTATATTCACTTTTTTATATAACAAAGTATAAACGAGATATACACTAAAAACAAAGCGGGAGCCGACAGTTTTATTGGGCTCTAAAAATTGAACGGAACTTAAGAAAACACGGCATGTGAATTTGCATTAATTCTTAAACGATTATAAGCTATATTATATTGTTTAGGTTCAGTCGGGAGGGGGGGGGGGTATAAGCCTGAAATAAAAATTCGCGATATTACATTTTCTATTCGGTTTTCAGCCACTTTTGGTCTTTGTACCGTATCAAGGCACAAGTTTTATTCAAACATAGTTTGGGGGACAGAATTCTTCTATGATCATGAATTATATATAAAAAAAA
Organism: Riptortus pedestris; assembly: GCA_019009955.1. Lineage (NCBI taxonomy): Eukaryota > Metazoa > Arthropoda > Insecta > Hemiptera > Alydidae > Riptortus > Riptortus pedestris. The sequence goes on along the minus strand of CM032231.1, from coordinate 8,637,525 downwards.
ACTCCATGCACAGGAGACGAGAAATATAAAAATATTGTGGACAGTGAAGCCTTACATAACAAATAATTTTATTATTAACATATCCACAGCAACGACGGGTATACATCGGGAAATGTTAAAAAAATATTGTGGAAAGTAAAGGTTTGCCAAAAAAAAATACCATCTTCATTCAGCCTCAAATGAATTCCCGAGCGAAGCCGGGTACCTTAGCTAGTATATATATATATATATATATATATATATATATATATATATATATATATATATATATGAATGCTTATGTCTATGTGTCATCTCTCCTGCAGTCCTCCATATAATACAATTAAAAAAAAAATGACTGTCTTGGGGATTTCTTGTGATAAATTTTATAAAATGTAACGCGTGTATATTAATCAGGTAAATTCACTCATTAATTTATTTCAGTAATAAAAATATTAAATTTAATATTATGACAATAATAAAACTGTTCTCTACCTTTTAGTAGTATTATAAATATTCCTCTCTTACAATCAAGATGGTGAGTTATTGTGTTCGGGAAGAAGGAACAGCTTTCATGACTAGTACTCACAAGTTACACACTAAATCACACTGGAAGACTTTTATTCCCGCGAATTATTTTTCCTAAGTGTTTGTCGTATGTTTTCCCACTTTTTTCCGTACAAAAGGCAAGATGGAGGATTACAATGCCCAACGGTTTATTTTTTTGTCCATTGTAAGAGTAGGGCCCCTTTCACTTTGATGAATGGGGCTATAACTCAACTCACAAGATTTTAAATTTATAATTTTAGCTTTCAGTTATCATTGGTGCTATTGTTTTAGGATTTTCGCTGAGAGGTTGGAATCTCCCATTTGTTTTGACGTATTGAATTTTGGGGGCCAGAGTTTTAATAAACATTTTATTAATAGAACATCTGAAGGGAGTGGAATTATAAAACGCCCCAGCTCAATTACTTTCCTGTTTCGTATTTAAAAAGATTATTAAACAAAAACGTTTGTTATTTCAATTTCCCTCAAGGAACTTCTATAAAATTAATATTATTTAAATTTTCTAAATTTCCACATATAAAACAATTTTAATTTTAATAAATGTCAGAATGGCAAAACATGACAAGCGTATGGCCACTAAAAGCAAGAAATTGTCTCAAAAGAAAACCAAGGAGATTATTTCTCAAATATTTTTAGTTACAATCTTTTACCGACATTTTTTCATTTGTGAGACATATGCAAATACGTTCTGTTACTCCCCCCTCGTTCTTTTGTTCTTTGATTACTAAAATTTAACTTAGATAAAAAGTGACTGAGGTAAAACTTTAAGCTTTAGTAAATTGTTTTCAATAAAATTAGTATATTATATTCAGATATATTTCATTAATTGTTTGTCTTTCTGGCCTATCTATCTATTCAGCGCTACAAGGTTGGCTGGCCTGCTTCTTTACAATTCAGCCACTTTCCGTTGTAGAGATTATTAACATGTATAGTAAATTGACTGAAAGATTTCTCATTACCGTAAGTATTTATTCACTTAACATTCACGGTAGTTTCACATGTATGTATATTTATCTATTTCAAACCTTCGCGTGGGGAATCTGCTTAGTTTACGCAGCCCCTGCTTGACGGACTTTTTAGAATTTAGCATTCAATCAACCCCCACTTTTAGTCATCCCTCCATAACGATAAGTGATTATATCATGAAACGTCTTATGCAAAGCATAAATACCAAATATTGTTTTCGACAGATTTTTATTATGTGATATACATACAAATAGTGATTACGTCATCAATTCCCTTTTAAGGGAAATCTGTTAAAAAAAACATGGTATTTATGGATTAAAGAAATAATAAAACAAAAATTACGTTATGAGAAGGCATGTATTCTTTTATTCATTAAGATAATGGATTCTAAATTTGGTAAAAGCCTGAAGTAGGTTATCGAGAGAGAAGGCTATATCTTGATAAGAACAAGTTTCCTTGATTATGTCCGTGTTTTAAATTGTTAGCATTTTCCTAACTCCTTAGTTCCCATAGGGAAAACTCATTTATATTTCCGTTGGGGTTTACTTTAATCTCAACATGTTCTTGTAGATGAAGGGTAACGTTTAAAGGCTCCTTTGCCTCTTGAAATAACTTTTTAGTATGAAAGGGCGAAGAATGGTCTGCGAAAAATATATGAAATAACCACAATTTTATTTTTAGGGCTGTTGTTTTTTTTGATACTGTAAACGAAAACTAGACAAGACTTGTAAAAGTAGTTTATATGCGAAGCAGTGCTTAATATAAAATATACACTTTTTCTATTTCAGCAGATTTCCTTGAGGGGAAATCAGCATTGAGTCGTTGCTCATGAAGCCATTTTCGAAAAATGTTTTCAAGTGTCCATGGTTCCTGAAGTCGCTGAAAACGATGTCCTTTCACAATGATATATATTTGTCTGTCTGTACTCTAGCGATCAAAACCAAACTTGGTATTTATTCGGTCCACGTGAAATTAATATCACGTCCGTTAATGGCTATCTTAATTCGATAACGAGCCAGAAGGAGGAGTTTAGAAGAACCGACGATTTGAAATAACATCGTTATTATGAGCCGGAACAAAAGATATTATGAAATCAAACAAATATAAATTGGGGGCTCCGGTTGGCCGTGTGAGTTAAGGCGTTTGTCTTGATCTCGCGTGGTAGACCTAGAGTGGCGGGTTCGATTCCCGCCCTGGGGAATAGAAATATATTTGGTGACGGACTCATTAAATGAACTCCTTGGGGCCCACCCTGGCTAGAAAAGGGTGGTAACCTGTAGATAACCCGTCCCGATTAGCCTAGTAGCATAAAGTGGACGTAAATAATAATAAACATAATAAGCAAATATAAATTACTATCCTGCAATTCTAATATTAACTAAATAATTGGAGTTTTAGCAAATTTACCTTAATGTGAATTTGCTATTGAGGTCGTACTCATGACGCTATTTTCGAAAAATTCTTTCAAATGTTCATCGTTCCTACGTAGAAGATGACGAAAATGTCGTCGAATATATATATATATATATATATATATATATATATATATTTATTAGTTTTATTTGTTTCTTTCCTATAGTAACCCTATAAGAAGGCCGTTTATTTGTTTCTGCATGTCCCATGCAAGTTAGCATATCACATGCATTTGTAGTGGGTTACAATTTATTTATACATAACTTCTTTCAAAAGTATGATATATATATATTTATATATATATATATATATATATATATATATATATATATATATATATACATATGTAAAGAATTAACAATAACAACGTTAAATTAAAGTAAAACATATGAAGAGAAGAATATTATTCTTAAAAAGAAAAAGAGAAAAGAAATAATGAATATCCATAAATGTTTTAAGTATGGTAGTTTTATTAGCTATAATAAGTAGGTATTCAACCGATTAATTGAATTAAAAGCATGTTTTGCGAATATTTCAAAAGCATTATTATATTTTAAAAATAAATTGTCTTCTTCTATTGGAAATTTGCCTTTTTTTTGTTCTGTCTTGTTAGCAGATTTCCCTTAAGGGAAATCAGCTATTGAGGTCGTACTCATGACGCGAGTTTCGAAAAATTTCTTCAAATGTCCATCGATCCTACCCAGGAGATGACGAAAATGAGGTCCGGTCAAAATTATATATATATATATATATATATATATATATATATATATATATATATATATATATATATTTGTCTGTTAACGCTCTAGCGGTCGCAATTTTCATTTGATCGTTACCAAACCTGACATTTAAACGTTTTATACAAAAATAAAGATCAAGTTCGTTAATGGCTGAAATCGGATCAGTGGGAGGGGGGGGGGTTTAGAGGGGAGGATTATCGAAAATTCGAAATATCTCCGTTACTATACGTCGGATCGAAAACTTATATAGAACCAATCTTATTACAAATTTAATTTACTATAAATAATGATGTACACATTTATTCTGTATCTTGAATATTAACCGAGATATTTGCATCTTTCTGTTTTCAGCTTCTGAGATGAGATCGGCTAACTTCAGGTCTAGTCGTGAGTTTCCGTCAAGAGCTAGTTCGGGCCGATCCCGTAATTGTTTGACTCTCTATTCTGAAATTTCTCTATTCTAAAACTTCACGTGGGAAATCTGCATAGCTTACGCAGCCCCTGCGTGACGTACTTTTTTTAGTTTTTGTCGTTCGTTAGTCAGTAGTCTGCAATCGTATATTAGGTGTTGACTTGTGGAGTTGAGTAATCACAGGGGCAAGTATTGTTGTTTTTTATGTTAAATCGTTGGTAGTAAGAATTTAGTGTACCATGTCCTGTTACTAATTGTGTAATGTAAAAGTCTGTCTGTATGTATTTGCTGTTGAAATATGTGTTAATGTTTGGAATGAAAAGTTTTAAATGTTGTCCTTTATTAGTTACAGTCCATTGTTGTTGCCATTTTTCAGTTAGATGAGCTTTTAACATATATTTTACATGGGCTTTGGAGATTTTATTGTAACATTCTGGTAATTGGGAATCTTTTGAAGCAGGCCAATTCATTTCCAAAATTATCAGAATGTGCTTTAACCCATGAAAAGTATATGTTAGTATGATTTAATTCTGCTATAAGTTCTCTGATTTGTGTTGTTAATGGGTCATAGGTTGTACGGTTCTGTAGTTTTTGTATCGTTAGTTTACTGTCGGTGTATATACAAAGTGTATTATGTTGTGTATGTCCAGTTTGTATTTTTTGTAAGGTTTTCAGTATAGCGTATTGTTCTGCTTGAATGTTTGAGCATCTGTGTCCCAGTCTAAATTTATGTATCTCTGTCAATTCCTGATCAATGAATATTACACATGCGCAGCCTACATTTTCCCCATCTTTACTCCCATCTGTATATATTTCCGTTTTAAAAGGTTTATTTCGTTGATATATTAATATATTAGGAAATTTGCCGGGGTGATACCATCTTTTGTATTCCAATTCTGATTCAAGAAATTCAGCTTGAATATCGTTTGAATTAATAGACTTTTTAAGAAGGTTATATTGATCAACAAAAGTATGTGCTAATAAATCGACGGGGACTATTTTAGCTAGAACGCAGGCTGCATCATAAGAAACTGTTTTAAAACCCTTTATAATTTCGATTGCCATCAGTCTTTGTAATTTCTTTAAGTTAAAGATAAAGTTTGTTAATAGCAGAAATCTGACCTTGGGGGGGGGTCGAACATTCTAAAAATTCCCATTAGAATACGTCGAATCGAAAAAGTAAATAATACCAATCTTATTGTCTATTTCATGTTCTATGAATGTCGTTATACAAGTATTTTTCAGTGTCTTGATTAAAGCAGATATTTACATTTTTTTAGTTTTTTGCCTTGAGTAAACCCTAACTCCTACTCATTCCTTATTAGCAATGAGCGTTTATATCATGAACTGCATTATTCTAGGGTTAAATACCAAATATTGTTTTCAAGAGACCATTATTATGTGAATTTGTCGCGTGATGGCGTCATCAATCAAAATATTACGCTCTTGATTCGAAAATATTTATTTGATCTATACCAAACTACATATTTAACCGTTTCTGTCAACACTAAATATTATTTATTTATAAATGAATTTATTTATTATATATAAATGAATGTTTGTTTGTATGTCCTTTATATAATCGTAAACGGCCGAACCGAATTTTATGAAACTTGGTAAGTATATTACTACTCAAAATAGGTTAGGTTTCTTGCTATATTAATACTCTGAGACAAGCAGGAGTGGGGGGGGGGGCCTGAAGGGAGACCTGAAATTAAAATTAGCGATATTTCGTCTCCTATTGCTTTTTCGGCAAATATGCACATCAGAGTTGGGCAGTAATTAAATACTTTTGTAATAAACTACTTTTTCAACTAATAAATACTAGTTATGAAATTGCAACTACAGCTACAAAAATGTAGTTGGTAACTGTAGTTGCATTTTTTTGGTTTCGCAATTACAGTAATTGTAGTTGGTATTCACAAATCCAACTACTAATTGAAATAAAAAGTAGTTATAAAAATAAGTACAATTAGTAGTTGTAATTGTAACTGTAGTTATTGAGTAATAACTTCAACTACGTATAGATCAGCTGTTTTTTACCTTCCAAAGAGCGAATATATTTTGATCGCCTCTATATAAATATTTACATTCGTGGTGGTGATGAATGGATCATCTGAGACGAGCCACGTTCAATTGGTGCACAGAATATGTCAAACAGAATATGTCAGAATAACTGAAGATGGCCGCTCCTTTCAGCACACTCTCTTGTTGCGGGGATCGCATCTCGTCACTCTCGCGCAGGCCACTCCAGTCGGTCTTCTATATCTGGCACCAGTCCTTGGTGACCAATAGTGTTTTGAAACAAATTGCAATCAGTAGCAGTGAAAGTGAGAACGAGAACTCCTTATTTTTTTGTGCAGAGCAGTAGAGAGATTATTTTCTATTGCCGCGATGGCAAAAGCCCCAAAACCAAATAGCCTGTCTTACAAAAATTCTGAGCTAAGAGTAATTTAAATGGCTAATTTGTTTAAATTTTTAAGTTTAAAAGTATTATTTATTTTCATTCAACTCATGAAAATATTAAAAGGAATTTACTTATTAATTTCGTTAATTTTCATTTATTTGCATTAAAATTATTTTCAGTTATTATAATAATGTAGTATATGTAATATAATAAACTTTTGAATATAAAAACATGGATGTAGTTATTTCTTTTTTCGTCTCATATTCATAAAAACAACCAAAACAAAAACCTCTTTCAATAAGACAAATAGAGAACACAAAAGATTTTAATATTTTAAGCACACCTCTTTACACTGAAAGACATTTAAATACACCACTTTGGAGAGTAAGGAACATAAAAATTGATCTTAGTTCGACAAAGTACAAGAAATCTGAACCTCTTTTTTCTCAATTTTATAAAACTATTTTTAATTCAATCATTAGCAATAATCAAAATTCGTTATTTGTCTACACAGACGGATCAAAAACTGAGAGGGACCGGTGCAGCTGCGGCTATAGGAAATGTAGGTTATAAAATACGATTACATAATAAAGCCTCGGTATATTCAGCCGAGCTTGAGGCTATAATTCTTGCTCTATCAAAACTAGAGCGATCCCCCATCACCAAAATACTGCTGTGTACCGACTCTCTTTGTTCCTTACTCTCCGTAGGAAATCTTTACAATTCACACCCACTTATTACACGACCCCCTATCACATACCAACACAATTACAACATAATTATGATGTGGCTACCGGGACATACAGGCATAAAGCAAAGTACTGACATCGACAGACAAGCTAAATTAGCAGCCAGGAAAATAACTGTAGACACAGACAGGCTGACTGCACAAGACATGAAACGTGTAACTAAAACACAAGTACTCAATGACTGGACAACCGATTGGCCACAAACTGACAACAAACACTGAGAAATCCTAGACAACCCAAACAAAGGAAAATCTCTGGAAAATCTTACCAGACGAAATCAAGTGGTGTTTACTAGACTTGGAATCGGACATTCACTACTTACACATTCATAGCTCATACACCGAAAATATGGACCTTCATCCACTCACTGTAACACAATACTGACCATTAAACATCTCCTGACTGACTGTAGACTACGTGAACATCTCAACTCACCCAACGACTTGTACGAAGAAGACGCAGAATAATAACAGAAATATTAACAGAAGGTAGCCCGCAGGAAGACGCAGTTCAGAAGAACTGAAGGCGGACGCTCCTATCAGCACACTCTTGTTCCTGGGATCGCCTATTGTCACTCTCCCGCGAAATATTAACAGAAGGTAGCCCGCAGGAAGACGCAGTTCAGAAGAACTGAAGGCGGTCGCTCCTATCAGCACACTCTTGTTCATGTGTTCGCCTATTGTCACTCTCCAGAGAAATATTAACAGAAGGTAGCCCGCAGGAAGACGCAGTTCAGAAGAACTGAAGGTGGACGCTCCTATCAGCACACTCTTGTTCTTGGGATCGCCTCTTGTCACTCTCCCGCGAAATATTAACAGAAGGCAGCCCGCAGGAAGACGCAGTTCAGAAGAACTGAAGGCGGACGCTCCTATCAGCACACTCTTGTTCTTGGGATCGCCTCTTGTCACTCTCCCGCGAAATATTAACAGAAGGCAGCCCGCAGGAAGACGCAGTTCAGAAGAACTGAAGGCGGACGCTCCTATCAGAACACTCTTGTTCTTGGGATCGCCTATTGTCACTCTCCCGCGAAATATTAACAGAAGGTAGCCCGCAGGAAGACGCAGTTCAGAAGAACTGAAGGCGGACGCTCCTATCAATACACTCTTGTTCTTGGGATCGCCTATTGTCACTCTCCCGCGAAATATTAACAGAAGGTAGCCCGCAGGAAGACGCAGTTCAGAAGAACTGAAGGCGGACGCTCCTATCAACACACTCTTGTTCCTGGGATCGCCTATTGTCACTCTCCCGCGAAATATTAACAGAAGGTAGCCCGCAGGAAGACGCAGTTCAGAAGAACTGAAGGCGGACGCTCCTATCAATACACTCTTGTTCTTGGGATCGCCTATTGTCACTCTCCCGCGAAATATTAACAGAAGGTAGCCCACATATAAAAAAAGTCCGTCACGCAGGGGCTGCGTAAACTAAGCAGATTTCCCCTGTGAAGTTTTACAATAGAGAAATCTGCATACTGGTAACACAATACCACCGTGATTAGATAATGAGAAATCTTTCAGTTAATTAAAATAAATACCCAACTGAAACGGCTTCTGAATTGTAAGAATAATTTATATTTTAATAACTCAAATTTTAGTTGTCCAAGAACTAAAGAAGGGGGGGCGGATGAACAAAACGTATTTGCATAAATCTCACAAAGTAAGGAAGGTAAGGTAAGGTTAAAAACGCCAGGTTAAAAGAAGCTTCCGCCTGAGCCGAGAAATGACGAAGATGGCCGACATAATCCGAACTATACCCCACCACAGACTTCATAAAAATGCAAATATCTCGGTTAATATTCAAGATAGAGAATAAATGTATATAACAATATTTATAGTAAATTTAATTTGCAATAAGATTAGTTCTGTACAATTTTTCGATCCGATGCATAATAACGGTGATATTTTGAATTTTCGAAAATCCCCCCCCCCGTTAAACACCCCCCCCTCCCTCTGGTCCGATTTCAGCCATTAACGAACTTGATCTGTCTTTTTATATAAAACGGCTAAATATCGATTTTCGTAACGATCAAAAAAAAATTGCGACCGCGAGAGCGTTAACACACAAATATATATATATATATATATATATATATATATATATATATATATATATCATTTTGAACGGACCTCATTTTCGTCATCTCCTGGGTAGGATCGATGGACATTTGAAGAAAATTTTCGAATATCACGTCATGAGTACGACCTCAATAGCTGATTTCCCTTAAGGAAAATCTGCTAACACTCTTAAACCACTTGAAGACACAGACATTTACAACAAACTTTAAAACTCTCCTGCCCTACTCATTTCCTTCGCTTTATATCTCTGTATAACACAATTTTAATCTTGTGTCTTAGACTTCCATCACCCTCATGCCAGGATTTATCTTAAAATTTATAGTATTGCATAGCTTTATTTTAACATTTCCTTAATTTTATTTCCATATATTTTATACTATGTTTTAATAATTTCGAAAACAATTTTTCTTTATTTTAAAATTTTAATTTAGAGAATTCAAATAAATGGTACTGAGCGACATCGCCAAGTTGCGGAGCTCTTCAAATAAATAAAGTCAATTAACAGCCTCAACTACTTCAATCAGTGTTTCACACAGTTTTTTTAAAGTAACTACCCAAGTAACTGTAGTTGCAACTACAACTACAGCTACAATTACTAACTGTAGTTGTTTTTGGAACTACTGATGTTCTCAACTACTAACTGTAGTTGTGAAATTTCCATTTCAATTACTTTAGTTGAAAAATGTAGTTGCCCATTACCAATAACTAATTACATTAGTAGTTGTAATTGTAACTATATTTCATCTGATGTAGTTATAACTTCTAACTTGTAATTGCACATAACAAAAGTTGTTTATTTTTTTATTTAGAGTAACTTTTGTCTTACACCGAAGTATAAATGAGTTATACGCTAAAAACAATAGTGGGAGTCAACAATTTTATATGGCACAAAAGACTAACTGAATTAAATAAAACTTCGTATGTGATTTGGTAATAATACCTCACTGATTATAAGCTATATTAAAATTTCGAGGTACGAACAGGAGTGGGGGGGTTATAAGGGAGGTGTGAAATATAAAATCGCAATATTTCGTAATCTATTCATTTTTCGACAAATGTGCATTTAACAAAAGTTGTTTGTTTTGTTATTTAAAGTAACTTTTGTCATATACACTTTAGCCGTATAATGAAGTATTAATGAGGTATACACGAAAAATTATGGAAGGGGTCAACAATGTTATAGGACTCGAAAGACTAAATCGAAATCAACGAAACTCCGTACTTTTGATTATAAGCTATATTAACATTTTTAGGAGGGGGAGGGGTTGTTAGGGAGGCACGAAATGAAAAATCGTAATACTTCGTTTCCTATTGTTTTTTTGGTGAACGTGCACATGACAAAAGATGTTTTATTTGATATTTAGAGTAACTTTTATTATATACATATTTATTGTAATTTATTATTTTAGTTGGTGGCGTAGCAACGTGCGCAGGGTACAGCTAGTTCATTATATTATATGGCAAGGTTCAAAATAAAATCCTTTCATTTGCCATGGAGGCTGGGGGAATGAACGGAGGGAAGAAGAGCTTTATATTTAAGAAGGGATAGCCCCTGAAGACGTGGCAAGTAAGCCACGAAACATGTAGGGCAGTATCAATAAAAATTTCGTTTGCCATAAAATATGAAGACATATAATATATATAAATAATATTTGGTTCAAAATAAGGAAACTAAAGATTATTGACAGAAATCGAACGTGGATTAGAGGGGGAGGGATTCACGAATTCAAAATATTTCCCCTATTATGAGTTGAATTATAAAATGTTATTGAACCAATCTTGTTAAACTATTATTGATCTATAATTAAGGAGGTCTAAGTAAATAGGGCTGATAACTGAGAACGTAGTATTGAGATATTGTGAGTGCAAAATTTCACTTGTATATATCGTTTAACCTGGAACTTGTGCTACTTGAACTTCCAGTTATTAAATTCAGTTCATTTTTTGGTGATCTAAATTATGCAGAAATAAAAAAAAATCGTTAAAAATATTAAATAAACTCCTTTTAAATATTACCTTGCATACGCCCTTTTTCGGGAGATGGCTAGCAGTCATGTTTTTCATAAGCCCATGTTACATAGATATGCTTTCATAGACATTGCACTTAAGATCTGATAACATTGAATAAGAACTTAAATTTAAAAAAAAAAAAAAACATTTACAGCTATATGTAGAAAGTTAGTTTTTTAATTTAATAGTACTGTTTAAGAAACGTTACTGTGTGGGATCTTCTTTTCTCAGTGAAATTAATACCAGAAAGTATTTTTCCCTGAATGACACGAAGGCGTTTCCCCGAAATTTGGTAAAGGCTGAGTCACAATTTGAGAGAACATTAATAGGAGTTCCGCTAAATTTTACTGAATAGTTCCACGGTATCCCGCAAGAAGTGTGTCTTGTTGCACTTTACCACAACCATAAAAATGATAAAACAGAATCTCTTACTCATTTGCAGTAAGTTTAATTCGACAGGTTTGTTTACAACAATTCAATATCGAGATAAAGTTCGTACTATCCATCCTTAATCAATTCTTATTGTTTTTGCGATCTTGAAAAGATTCATTTTTCCTTCTTTTTTTTCAAAGTTTTGAAAATACGTTCATCACTAATAACTTCTTCCAAATTGCTCATTTTTAAAAAAGGACAGCAACAAACAAACCTAGCAAAATACAACCTCAGAATTTAACTCCACTGATTCAAACAGGCGGTTAAAGGTGAAGCAAATAGATATAAACACGCAATTTCGTACAGGTATAAAAGAGACCACAAGGAATCTAAAAAAGTCCGTCATGCAGGGGCTGCGTAAACTAAGCAGATTTCCCACGTGAAGTTATACAATAGCGAAATCTCCATGCGAGAGCCGAGCAGTTACGGAAAAGGCCGACCTAGCTTTTGGAGGGGAACTCACTCGTGCATTACCACCCACATTTAATAAAAATGCAAATATCTTGGTTAATATTCAAGATAGAGAATAACTGAATAGAACAATATTTATAGTAAATTTAATTTGCAATAAAATTGGTTTTTCACAATTTTTTTATCCGACGTATGGTAACGGAGCTATTTCGAATTTTCGAAAATCCCCCTTCTAAATCCCCTCCCACTGGTCAGATTTCAGCCATGAACGAACTTGATCTGTCTTTTAGCCTAAAACGTTTAAATACCGAGTTTGGTAACGATCAAACAAAAATTGCGACCGCTAGAGTGTTAACAGACAAATATATATATATATATATATATATATAATTTTGAACGGACGTCATTATCGTCCTCTCCTTGGTAGGATCGATGGTCATTTGAAGAAATTCTTCGAAAATCGCGTAACATATGTTTATATATATATATATATATAAACATATGTTACTGTAAAACCCCGAAGTGTGGTAAATGTCAGGACTTACCAGTAAATCCTAGGATTCACCAAGAGCACTGGTTAAAGTCCGAAATCTAGATGAAAATCGAGCTTTCAACGCTTGGCAGTCCCCGGATTTACCGTCTGGCTTGGTAAATGCCCGAAAAACGTTACATATACTACATTATTATAAAAACAGAAAATAATTTTAATGTAAATAAATGGAAATTAATGAAAATAATATGTAAATTCCATTTTATATTTTTTGGGGCGTTTTCCATCGCGGCAATCGAAAATAATCGCTCTACTGCTATGCTCCAAAAAATAAGGAGTTCTTGTCCTCACTTTCACTGCCAGTTATTGTAATTTGTTTCAAAAATCTTTTCGTCACCGAGGACTGGTGACGGATATAAAAGACAGGCTGGAGTGCAGAGTGACAAGAGGCATCCGGCAGAACAAGAGTTCTGTGCACCAATTGAACGTGGCTCGTCTCAGATGATCCTTTTATCACCACCACCATCTCTATATATAAATATTTATATAGAGGCGATCAAAATATATTCGCTCTTTGGAACGTAAAAAACAGCTGATCTATATGTAGTTGAAGTTATTACTCAATAACTACAGTTACAATTACAACCACTAATTGTAATTATTTTTATAACTACTTTTTATTTCAATTAGTAGTTGGATTTATGAATACCAACTACAATTACTGTAATTGCGGAACCAAGAAAATGCAACTACAGTTACCAACTACATTTTTGTAGCTGTAGTTGCAATTACATAACTAGTATTTATTAGTTGAAAAAGGAGTTAATTACAAAAGTATTTAATTACTGCCCAACTCTGGAACTCAATAGCAAATTTTACTCGAGGGAAATCTGCTAATAGACTAAGCAGTCAGTATTGGGATAGGGTTGGAAACAGTGCTGCTCCCTTGCGGCAACTAGCGGAGACTTGCTCAGTTTCCAGCCAGTTGCCGTCCGGCTAACACCTCTATTCGGGCTCCGTCTTCAACATCGCGCCGTGTCTTCAACTAATTCCGTCAAACTCCTGCTTGCTTCACCAATCACCATCAAAATAGCCAAAGGTCAGTAATCAATAAGTAATATATTAATACAATCTAAAAAAAAACATTTATTTTTTTGGAGAATAACAACACTATTCATCGATATTAAAATCCATAAATTCTAAAATTCATGTTCGTCAACTCATATTATATATATATATATATATATATATATATATATATATATATATATATAATAGGTACGTGAAACAGACATATTTGAGTTACTTTTTAAGGAGAACAAAAACCTACTTTTTTAAAAAAAATTTCTATAAGTTGAAGAAATATTCAATACCGAAAACTTTCTTTATTAAATAATATCGGGTGTTACTCGTCAGAAATATGCCAAAAATAAAAAATAAAATACATTTTAAGGCCTCATTTCAATTTGAAACCGGCCCCTAAAATTTTATTAAGGCTTAAGGAAAATACTATTATTTTGCAATAAATTTGCGTTAACTTCAGTAAGCTGTCATTTAGTAAAAGTTTCACTAATTATCTACCTGCTTTGATTTAAAAAGTTTTCATTCGGCAATATAAACTCCCATTTATAATCTGTCTTTATAATTCAATTGCAGAAATAAAATCAAAAAATAATATTACATTAATGACTAAAATCCTATTATTAATCAATAACATACTCACCTTTCTATAAACTGCAATTTAGAAAAAGTTTCGCAAATTATCTGTCTCTATTGAATGAAAACTTAATCAAACGTTAACATTTTGCTCCCATTTATAATCTGTCCTAATAATTCAATTTCAGTAATAGAATCAAAAAACAATATTACATTATTCACGAGAATCGTATTAAATATAAATAGCTTTCTCACCCTTCAATAAACATCCATTTATTTCATGTTTCAAAGCTCATCTGCAAGAACTGATGAACTGTTGAACATATTACTGTCCTTCAGCATTCCCTCCCTAGAATAAATTATCTTTAAAATTCGGTTTCTGAAATACAATCGAACATATTATTACAATATTGGCAAGAATCATATTGTTTTTCAAAGGCATACTCTGCCATCGATAAATTGCCGTTTAGTAAACATTTCGAAAATTATATTGAAATGTTCACTTTAAACTTAATACTGTCTTCTAACATTACATCTTACAAATATATCAATAAAATTAAATTTTAAGGATGGGAAAAAAGAGTGATGAAAATCCTGTTTTTTCCCCACTAACATTCTCTGTCGTCACTTCTCCGTCACGAATTCTATTTTAGTAAAAGGTTAGAACTTTAACAGACATAAACTCAATTTTCAATTAAATTCTTTCCTATAAATAACCATTAATCGCAGTCAAAGTCATAAATATTGAGATATATAAACGATAGATCGTGTGAATTTAATACCGATACAAACAATTTCAGAACAATATTTATTATGTATAAATATTTTATTTTCCTGTAACATTCTTTTGGATTGACATTAAAGAAATTACTTCTCTCGTACTCTCTCTGAATACTCTTACTTTATTTTCAGAAATAGTTTATAAAATAAACCTGCAATATTGTGGTTAAAACATTATTTTTCTGTCTAACTTGATAACATTGTCAGTCCTTAATAGTTTGTAGTTCAAAATTGTGAATCAATATCTATGCAATCAATAGGTATTATTTTTCTCCAACCTTGTCCATCGTCAATAATCAGCCATGGCCTTCTAGATTAGATCACTGTTTTAAAAATTGTAGTCAACCATTTGCAATGCAACATTAAACACATCTTTTTCAGTGATTTAAACTTCTTTCAATAGTCCGACATCGCCTTTTATTTTATGTATGCACTCCTTTGTAATGCAATAAGAATTTTAAACCTATCATTATGTATTACATTCCATGCTTTCAATAGAACGTCATATCATTCCACTTCAAATATTTGGTGTCAAATATTTATTGAAATATTTTGTTGCATTGTATCATTTTCTATAACGTTCCCGGAATACTTAAGCCCGATTCTGCATTCTATTTTGGGATATATATTCCACAATTTGTGCATAGATATGAATAGTATCAGTATTAATTTTATACAACATTGTCTACCGCCAAACACCAGTCATGGGTTCCTATATTACAATTATGCTCTAAAACCCAATCGTAAACCCATCGTATTTTAAATATATCGTCCAAAACTGTTATTGCAATATTTATGATAACATATCATTGTTTCATTTCAATATCCCGTTACTGCTTTACATTTAGGATATATAATCCAACAATTGTATTGCATTATTGATGTTAAACGTAACATTATGAATAACATTCACAGTTCTCAAAACATTCACGGATATCTAAATCTATTTAAAAATATTGTCCTGTTTAAAAATATTGTTGTAATTATACTATTGTGGTTAAACGAAATATTCTACATAATATTCATGGCCTTCACTTGTCTAAAATCCTATTATACATTTTTTTCCCGACATTTGTGCATAGATATTGATTCTAAAAATATGATTTTGCTACAAAATTATCTACCACCAATACTTCGTCACTGCCTTTCTATATTATAGTTAGATTCATAAAGTCAAGTGTTATTGTATTTCATAAATAAATTCATTAATTAGTTGACAATATAATACGAATATATAATAAAACACGCATGGCATCCTATTTTAAATATTTATTCCGATATTGTAATATATTTATAAAATATTATCTATTGTTAATAATCAGTCGCGGCTTACTAAATTTCAATTATGTCTTAAAATATATTCACAAAGCTTATGATAATCAGTATCTGTAGCATTCTCACCCTTCAATATTAGGTCATCACATCCAATTTTAGATATGTATTCCGAATATTAAGTTTCGATAATGTATTATTTTTATAGAACATTACTTCTGTCAATAATCAGTTACAACTAATTATATTTCAATTATGTATTATAGTTCATTCATAATGCTCATGATAATCAGTTTCTATAAAATTCTCACAATTCAATATTCTGTCATTGCATTCTATTTTTGATATGTATTCCGAAATTTCAGTTTCTATATTGTATTATATTTATAGAATATTACTTCTGTCAATAATCCGTCATGACCTACTATATTGCAATTAGGTTTTAAAATTATATCACAATATTCGTGATAATCAGTTTCTATAACATTCTCTCCATTCAATATTCTGTCATTGCATTCTATTTTTGATATGTATTCCGAAATTTCAGTTTCTATATTGTATTATATTTATAGAATATTACTTCTGTCAATAATCCGTCATGACCTACTATATTGTAATTAGGTTTTAAAATTCTTTCATAATATTCATGATAATCAGTTCTATAAAATTCTCTCCATTCAATATTCTGTCATCGCATTTTATTTTTAGATATGTATTCCGAAATTTCAGTTTCTATATTGTATTATTTTTACAGATCATTATTTACTGTCAATAACCACTCACGAACTACTATATTGTAATTATGTCTTAAAATATATTCATAATTCTTATAATAATCAGTTTCTATAACATTCTCTCCATTCAATATTCGGTCATCGCGTCCTATTTTAGATATGTATTCCGAAAATTTAGTTTCAATATTGTATTATTTTTAAAGGAAATTATCAACTCTCAATAATCAGTCACGGCCTACTATATTTCAATTAGGTTTTAAAAAAATTCATTCTAAATGCTCATGATAATCAGTTGCTGTAACATTCTCTCTCTCTCTTCATTATTCCGACATCGCATCCTATTTTAGATATGAATTCGGAATTTTGAGATTCGATATTGTATTATTATTATAGATACGGATTCTGAAACTTGTGCTTCATTTTTCATGCGATATAAATAATTTTTCAACAATTCTACGTGACCGCATTCTATTTAAGAAAGCTAGTTCTTAATTGGTATTACTATTTAATTAGCTGCCCTTCAACGAAGTCTAGTTTTGAAATATACTCCAAGATGGATGTTAAACGTACCATATTATTTTCAACTATCTTCTTTTAACGCTGTTTACTTTTGAAATATAGTCCGAAATTGCTATTTTAATATGGATGATAAACATATTATTTTCTATTAAATTTCTTGCCCTTAACGCAGTATACTTTTGAAATACAATCCGAAATTGTTATTTTAATATTGAGATATAAATATTTATGTTAAGCACTAATTTCTATTAAGCTCCCGGCACTTAACACAGTCTACTTTTGAAATATATTCCGAATTTTGTATTTCAATATTGAAGTTAAGCGTATTATATTCTATTTAATTACCTTCCCTATCTGATCATTCAACACAGTGTACTTTTGAAATTCAATCCGGAATTGCTATTTTAATATTGAGATATAAATATTGATATTAAACACTAATTTCAATTAATCTCCCTTCACTTAACACAGTCTACTTTTGAAATATAGTCCGAAATTGCTATTTTAATATGGATGATAAACACATTATTTTCTATTAAATAATCTGTCCTTAACGAAGCCTACATTTGAAATATAATCTGAAATTGCTATTTTAATATTGAAATATCAATATTGATGATAAACGTATTAATTTCTATTTACATTTGAAATATAATCTGAAATTGCTATTTTAATATTGAAATATCAATATTGATGATAAACGTATTAATTTCTATTTAAGTACCTGCACTTAACACAGTATACTTTTGAAATATAGTCCGGAATCGCTATTTTAATATGGATGATAAACATATTATTTTCTATTAAATTTATTGCTCTTAACGCAGTCTACTTTTAAAATATATTCCGAAGTTTGTATTTCAATATTGAATTTAAGCGTATTATATTCTATTTAATTGCCCTTTCTGATCATTCAACGCAGTCTACTTTTGAAATATAGTCCGAAATTGCTATTTTAATATTGAGATATCAATATTTATGTTAAGCACTAATTTCTATTAATCTCTCTGCACTTAACACAGTCTACTTTTGAAATATATTCCGAATTTTTTATTTCAATATTGAAGTATCAATATTATATTAAGCACTAATTTCTATTAATCTCCCTGCACTTAACGCAGTCTACTTTTGAAATATATTCCGAATTTTGTATTTCTATATTGAAGTCAAGCATATTATATTATATTTAATTACCTCCCCTATCTGGTCATTCAACACAGTATACTTTTGAAATATAGTCCGAAATTGCTATTTTAATATGGATGACAAAGATATTATTTTCTTCTAAATTTCCTGCCCTTACCGCATCCTACTTTTGAAATATAATCCGAAATTGGTATTTTTATATTCAGATATTAATAATGATGTGAAACATATCATTTCTATTGAACTACCTGCAATTAACACTGTCTCTTTTTGAAATATAGTCCAAATTTTGTATTTCAATATTAATGTTAAGCATATTATATTCTATTTGATTATATAATAATAAAAAAAATAATATTTTCTATTAAATTTCTTGCCCTTAACGCATCCTACTTTTGAAATATAATCTGAAATTGGTATCCTTATTGATGTTAATCATATTATTAATACAGTTATTTTCCCCGAGCAACATCGCCACAGATGCGAAGCTAAAAATCAATAAATAAATAAAATCTTATTATTTTCTACTGAATTGCCTCCTCTATCTGGTCCTTCAACACAGTCTACTTTCGAAATATATTCGAAAGTTGGTATTTCAATAATGGTGTTAAACATTTAAGTTCTATATCATTCCCAAACTTTAATAGCCCGTTACCGCTATTTACCCCATTCTGTTTTAAATATTTAGTCCAACATTTTTATTGCAGTATTGATGTTAAACATATCATTCTGAATTGAATAGTCTAATTTTGAAATTCAATCCGTATATGGTATTTCGGTATTGATGTTAAACATTTTATTTTGTATTAAACTTCTTGCAAAGTCTACTTTTGAATTGTGTCCCGTTATTTTTATTGGATAAATAATATTATAAAAATAAATTTCTACATCAGTTACATGTATGAATATTTGGTGCTCGTATTCTATATATGTTAAAGAATAAAATTTTCTATGACATTCGGTGCCTTCAATCGCAACTTTTTGATGTATAGTCCACCATCTGTGCAGCAATATTAAGGTTAAATAAATCATTCTCCACTTTAGTAAGTGCCTCATTCTATTTTAGACATATAGTCCAATATTAAGATTAATCATATAGTTTTCATTATCGTTCATAACCTTTAATAGCAAATTACCTTATTGCATTTGAGGTATATAATAAAATGTCTGAAGTTAATCATATGATTTCTTATATCATCAGGTGCTTTCAATAGTCGGTTACCTTATTTCATTTTCGATACATATATATTTAATATATGACTAACAATATTTAGTGTAATCACAAGCTTTTCTATATCATTCTGTGCCTAGAGTCCCATTTTATCATTCTGTGCCTTGAGTCACCTTTTACCTTATTCTGTTTTAGATATGTAGTCTTAGTTTGTATGTTTTATTTATCGTTCTTTTCCATCAATAATCGGCTATTTTATTATATTTTTGAGCCGTAGTCCAATATTTGAATTGCATTATTGATGTTTACCTTATGATTTCCTGTATAATTGGGTGCCGTGAATCGTCAGTTACCTTATTCTATTTTAGATATATAATCCATTATTTTAATAGCAATATAGAGGTTAGTCATAAGATCTTATATATCGTTCGGTGCCTTGAAATGTCCGTTACCGTATCCTATTTTATATATACAGTCAAATATTTGTAAAGCAATATTGCGGTTTACCTTATGATGTTCTATGTAATTCGGTCCCTTGAATTGTTTATATATATATACTCGCACAAATTCATATGGTACTTCATCACATTCTGTTTTTCAAGATTAAACATTACAAAATTTAAAAAAGTATACTTTTGCCTTCTTTCAAAAGCCTATCAGTCATTTTTATTTTATTAATATGTTCCAAAAAATTAATAGCATTATTATCGTTACATATATAAATGGTCTTTAACATACACAGCCTTTAATAATATGTCAATTAATTCAATTTTTTTGTGGTAATCGTATTAAATTTTACTATTTTGGATACTATGTAAAAGAAGTGTCATTAACTAGAGTTCTTGTAAACATTGTTATTGGTATGTTCGAGTGTTTTTTCATGAATACAGTAATCATTGTATAGCACTCCGGCAAGAATAATGTAGCTAATTATAATGTAGCAATTCATTCATAAATTAATAAATAACATCTATTGTCACATCGCTTAAATAATTATTTATGATAAAATACACAAGGTTATAGTTTTTTTTTTCAAAATATATGACAAAAGCAAGCCATTTTAAGTTTCACTGTAACTACAAACATCTTAATGGAACTTTAGAAAATAATAGCTATGTTAGTAGCAAGAACAGCATACATTTCATAAGTCTGATTATGAAAACAAGGGGAGAAATGTACAATTCGAATTACTCGGTGTGTAACAATATAATTTATGACTAAGCTCTCTCTATAGTATGCATAAATAGAAGAATACATTTCATTTAAATAGCTGTATGTCCAGTACTTGAGGAATTCAGAAGGCTATTTCTTGGTTCTACGAAATCAAGTCGCAATGATTATATTTTATTTTCGATTGGTAAAGATTGGCAGGCATTTTATAAGTATTTGCGTGTCTCACAAAGATACCGAAAATTCCTAACTGGTAAGTACAATAATTAAATATTTTCTCTTTTGGACTTTGTTAATGTATGAATGTATGAAACCATGAATGAATAGGTGAACTCAACATACGGACTTCATAGTCCGTTGTGTATGTTTGTGTGTATATTTTAGAAATATTCTTTTTACTTTTATTATTTCAAAAACTTGTAAATTATTTTGCTAATGTTCTAAATAAACATACTTCATCATTGTTTTGGTGAGGTTTATACTCAGTATAACTGACATAGGTTTCGGATGTTGAATAAATACAGCCTGGCCATAGATGAAATCGGATGGTGCATTCTGGCTTTCGCCATCTCCGTTCTTATGAGTCTATCCAACTCATCAAGAGCAGTGTCAGACCATTTTATTATGCCAAAACTATTATTTATTAACGTACACTTTTTGCAACTAAGGCTAATTGGGGCGGGTTATCTACAGGTTACCACCCTTTTCTAGCCAGGGTGGGATTTAGGATGTTATTTAATGAATTCTGTCACTAAATAATTTCCTTTACCCAGGCGAGAATCGAACTCGCCACTCTAGATATACCATGTGAGATAAAGGTCAACGCTTTAACTCACATGGCTAACCTGAGCCCCGCCAAAACTATAGACATGAGATGGTTTCGCCCATGTATTAACTGCTTTTATTTTATATCGGCTTGAAAGATAGCTGTTAAAAATAAGACGCAAGTGCTTAGTAAATTCAGTTTTCAATTGGTCTTTTACATCATTCGCTATTTTCAGATGCTGTTATTATTATTATTATTATAATTATGGTTTTTGACAATTTGGGGGGAGGGAATTACACCCAAATTTTATCGTGAGTAGGAGTCGACACCTATTGAAATTATCTGGTTGGAGAGGTTGTTCTAAGATTGAAATGTTGTTCAATTCAACAGCAATGTCTTAGGTTTCATCAAATTAAGTGCTAACTGCAATGAATTCAGGGATAGTTTAAATTTAATTTGAACAACTTAGAAACTCTTACTATAATTAATAATTGTTGCGGCTAAAGTGCATTTTAGTTACCCCCTAGCCGCCATCTTGTTACGTCACTGTCCGACATCTTGTTTATCTTGTTTGTCTCCGCAGTCTAAGGATCCAACAAATTAGGTGAGTTAACAAAATTTAAGTTAAAATTACCCCCCCCCCTCCCCCTTCCTCTCCCCCCTGGTTTTAACTGCTGATGGTGTATTTTGGAAATTTTAAAGTGTTAAAAAAGATAAAGTAAGAAAAAGAAAACCCCCACCCTTGGTGTTAGAAAAACAAGATGGCCGCTGTCATCATCGTGCGCCATCAAGGGGGGAAATAAAATGCACTTTCACCATTGTTGCTTGTTCTAGTTTTATGAGTTTTCTCCAACAGAAAATAAACAAAAAAAACTGTTCTAGTACGTTAAGAAATGCTTCTATCAGAAACAGATTCAATTTGGGATCGTATTAATAACCCAATACACTGTAATATCATATTCAGTTTCTATGCAGTTAGTCAATAAGCAATCAAAAATAATTATCTTACTTAACTTACCTATGGCAGAAAGCCAAGAAATAATTACAACTTGAAATGATTGTTCAAATCATTTTTATTTCTCAACTAGTTTCGAGCCCATCTGACGCCTCATCAGGAGAAGTTCTGCTTCACAAAGCAACTGAACTAACTGCTACATCTTTCTCTATGACCTTCCACTAGCCGAACCAGTTGGAGAATGGCTTACAAAGTATGGCGGCTCGAGTCAGCTGATTTAGATCGATACGTCACGAAATAAAAAATATATCGATTATCCTTAATGTAGTGTAGTCTAAATCGTAAATGAGAAATGTAAAATTGATTAACTATCCTAAATATTCCCAAGTGATATGTACAATAACTTTACATATCGATATAATCTTCCTGGCTACTGCGAGGTTGTAATTCAATGGACAGTACATAATTTTTAACGATATTTTTTATTTGTAAAATTAGTATCCATTTGGTTGTCTAAATGTATATTTATATTTTCCTTAGCCACTATTTTATTTTCAGTTTTATTTTTACAGAAATGATTAATTTTTGTTCGTACAAAATTTATTTTCTTGAGATTGGTAATAACGCCACCGTCAGTATCATAGTCAATACGTTTTCCTTTTCAATAAAAATGATGTTCTTTTATTTTAGCAATGTTTTGCAATTGGTTGTGAAAGTTGTCAAAAAATTCTTTTAAAAATTTAAAAAACAGTTGGATCGAAGGAATACTTTTCATCTTCTTTCTTGATTACAGTTGATCTTTACTATTGTATTAGTTAGATTTCTCAGCTTTCTTGATTTGATTTTCAATTAGTTGGTAGCTATTTTTTCTGATTATCTGCCTTAATTTGTTCTTTATGTCATTATAGTACTCCGGGAAGGTTTTAAGAAATGTTGTTAATGTTCTATTGTAGAGTAAATTCTTCTAGAAATATATTGGATGGCTTGAAAAATAATTTATCATTCTTCCCAAAAAACTATTCTTTCCTTTTAAATTCCATCTTATTTTCAATAGTTCTACTGATTTCAACATACAAAAAGACCAAAGTGTTATCTATTTCAACTTCTTTAGTACATTTTAAATTGCATTTTACGTTAAAAATATTAAATAATCTATCTATATAAACATTGTTTATGGACTTTAATAAATCTTCCAGGCATTTGTAAGAAATTATTGAAGCAATTGACATCCACATTCGATTTATTTACAAATAAAGTAGTATTTCCGTTACTATAAGTCGGATCGAAGAATTGCATAAAACCAGTCTTATTGCAAATTAAATGGTCTATAAATATTGTTCTATGCATATTTTCTGCATCATGTGCATTAACCGAGTTATTGGGGTTTTACAGTTTTCGGCTTTCAGTAAACCCCCACTCCTACTCATGTCATATTAATATTCAGCTGTTATATCATGAGCTATTTCATTCCAAGGTAAAATACCAAATATTGTTTTCAATGGCTTTTATATTTTGAGACATAAGCTAATACGTTCTGTTGACCCCTCATGACGCGATTTTCGAAATTTTTCTTCAAATGTCCATCGATCCTACACAGGAGATGACGAAAATGAGGACCGTTCAAAACTGTTTATATATCTATCTATCTATCTATATATTTGTCTGTTACCGCTCTATCGGTCGCAAATTTTGTCTTACCGTTTCCAAACTTGATATATAATCGTTTTATACAAAAGATCAAGTTTCTTAACAGCTGAAATCGGACCAGAGGAAGGGGGGTTTAGTGGGGGAGAATTTCTAAAATTCTTCATATCTCCGTTATTATGAGTTGGATCGAAAAATTGTATAGATCCAATCTTATTGCAAGTGTAATGTTCTATAAATGTTATAATGTACACTTTTTCATTAGCTTGATAATTAACTGAGATATTTTCATTTTTTAGTTTTCAGTCTCCAGTAAAGCCCCACTCCTACTCATCTCATATTAACAATATTCTATTATGTTATGAAACACTTTATTTGAAGCTTATATACCAAATATTGTTCTCATTGAACTTATAAGTTTTGAGATAAATGCAAATACGTGGCGCATGTGGGAAATATGCTTAGTTAACGCAGGCCCTGCGTGACGGGCATTTTTGTTCTTGGACTAATAAAATTTGAGTGATTGAGATAAAAAATTATTCTAATTATCTATTCAGCTCTGCAAGGTAGGCTGACCTGTTTGTTTACAATTTAGACGCTTTCCGTTGTGGATAATATTGACTTGGCTGTGTAAATTGGCTGAATCATTTCTCATTACCGTTTGTATTTTTTCACTTACTATTCACGATAGTGTTACCTATATATTGATTTTCCTATTGTAAACCTTGAGGTGGGAAATCTGCTTAGTTCACGCAGCCCGTGCGTGACGGACTATTATTTTATTTACAGTCTTTCTACTAAGAGATTTCTTTGTTTTTCTAATTATTTATAGATTTGTTTTCATCACTTTTTCAACTTATTCTCCATATAATTCTCATTGATTCAATTTTCATTTAATTAAAAATTGTTTATATAATTGAATAACTTACTTAGTCGAAACATATGTAATAATACCTATAAATAATTCAGTCAACCTGTACCAACTTTTACTAATTTTTTCGAAAATCGCCGGATACAACCTCATAAGGTGACTTCCCATAATTTAATAATATTTACTTGAGATACATCTAGAATGTCAATTCATCTTTAAACGGGGGGGCAATATAATATTACAAAATTATATGAATGTTGAAAATATACGAAATAAATACAATGCACAAAATTAAATATAATATGTTACTATATTTAGAACATAAGAAAGAAAAAAAAATATATAAAAAGGTAAATTGGAAGGAGGACAATCTTCCACAAATACAGTGCCTACTACATTAACTTTTATATAACGATAACTAATAGCTTATTTATTTCAACAAAAATCCATTACTTTTTAAATACTTAAACCCATCATCTATAAATTAGCTACTACCGACTAGTAGTTGGCATGAATTTCTGGGCTATGGCTACAATATTACTTGTGTGCAGTCAGTTAGTATGTGTTGTACAGTCAGCGATCTACTGCAGTAGCTGCATATAGGTTCATCTTGTCTGCTCATTAGATATGAATGTGTTAGTCTAGTCTGCTCTCTGTCTAGGGTGTGTAAATACAATTTCTTATTTTCTAGAGTTTCTATTACTTGAAGTCCAGTTGAGCGTAATCGATTTGATTTCTCATCAAAGTTCACTGTCAGAGTAATATCATAAATTATTGCAATCCAGATTCCCATTAGGGGAAATCTGCTAAAGTGGGGTGCAGCTATTTGGAAGTACCGCTTATATACAAAGACGGGCAACACAAGTAATTAAATATAAATGGAGAGAATGGCAGCTTTGTCCGAGCCTTGAAAGGGGCTGTGCTCAATTGAAGGCGCATAACGAGTGGATGTGTTTGTTCAATCCGTTCTCTCTCTCTCTCTCTCTCTCTCTCTCTCTCTCTCTCTCTCTCTCTCTCTCTCTCTCTCTCTCTCTCTCTCTCTCTCTCTCTCTCTCTCTCTCTCTCTCTCTCTCTCTCTCTCTCCCCCTCTCTCTCTCCCCCTCTCTCTCTCCCCCCCTCCCTATTAAATTTAATAATGTTATGTCTTAAAAAAATCTTCTTTTAATAACGCAAAAAATAACATTTGTTATGTGCACGTTTGCAAAATACAAATAGTAAACCAAATATCGCGAAAACTTGGTACGCAAAAAGAAAAGGAAAATATGAGAGAAGGAAAAGAAGACGTTTTAGTTCTATGATTATCTGGTAGAATGCGCAATACACGTCCTTATAAACAAACAGTTGTAGACCAATCATTGAAATAAATCAAAACCCTCAACAATAATAATGCAAATACATAAATATAAATAAAGAAAAGAAAATAATTGCAACATTCAAAACAAATTAAAATAAATTTGGACAATAAATAACAATGTCTGAAAGTGAAAACCTCTCGCAGCTGAAAACATCTTTATTTAGATGACATAATTAAACTCTAAGGACATACATTAGACAAACATATTAACAATTCATTACATTTCCAATAACCTCGCCCTTCGCCTTTCGACCGGAGACCTGCTCCATCTGCCTGGCCGATCTGCGGCGCTAAACCATCCGGGGCGTCACCCGAACGCGAATTTAAAAATTCAATCAAATCGGTCCATCCGTCTAGGAGGAGTTCAGTGACATACACACGTACGCTAGAATTATATATATAAAGATAGATGTGTATTAGACTGTTAACGCTCTAGCGGTCGCAATTATTGCTCGATCGTTACCAAACTCCGTATTTAAACGTTTCATGTTAAAAGACGGATCGTGATCTTCAACGGCTGGAATCGGATCATTGGGAGGGGGGATTTAGAGGGGAGGATTTTCGAAAATTCGAAATATCTCCGTTAGTTTGAGTCTGATCGAAATATTGTAGAAGACCAATCTTTTTGCAAATTAAAAGATCTATAAACGTTGTCATGTATCTTTTTTCACTGTATTTAATATTAACCGAGATATCGGCGTTTTTTAGTTTTTGGCCTTCAGTAAACCCCCACTCTCGTTCAAACTAAAAAAATTTAGTACAGCTTATAACCATGGTAGAACTAATGCTAATTTACATACCGAGTTTTGTTCAGTTCGGTTCAATCGTTGGTGCCCAATAAAATTGTTGGCCCCTCTTCACTTTTTTAGTGTATATCTCGTTTATACTTTAATATACGACAAAATTGAATATGACAAAAGTTACTCCAAATAACAACATAAACAACTCTTATCCTGTGCATATTTGCCGAAAAACCAATAGGAAACGAAATACGGCTATTTTTAATTTCAGGCCACCCTCACGACCCCCACTCCTGCTCCATCTGCCTGGCCGATCTGCGGCGCTAAACCATCCGGGGCGTCACTCAAACGCGTATTTAAAAATTCAATCAAATCGGTCAATCCGTCTAGGAGGAGTTCAGTGACATACACACGTACGCTAGAATTATATATATAAATATATACTATTTACGTACATTAAATTGCAATACTCTATATAATTTCTAACTTATATTTATAACGTAATTTACCTTTTGTTTTTTATTTTCAACACTTCTGCAGCATATGATTTAAATGCGCAGAAAATTTCTTCTGTTTCGTCGAGTTTGTTGAGGGTAGAGGGAGGCCATTCAAGCAAAGAATATTCTCCTGCTAATTTTCTTCTCTTGTTACAATAGAGATGACAATGAAATAGAATATGCTCGACATTTTCCTCTTCACCGCATTCGCAATTTGGATCTGCTCTTCTCTTGATCGTGTTGAGGTATTTATTCAGATCGCCGTGTCCCGAAAGCTGTTTTGACCAAAAGTCAGGTTTGAACCAGCTTGCGTTGAGTCTCTTTTCCACTTTGGAAAAGGAAGCATTAGTGAGTCGCCCGATCGATCCCACCTTCGTTACCGCTCTTCATTTGCAGCATTTCGTATTCAATTTTTCAATTCTTTGTCAATTTTTATCGCTGTAAAAACACTGCTACCAACTTTAGCGGGTAAGCCTCTTTTTATATTATAGCTTGCAATTTTTATTTCTAATTCTAAATCTATTGGCAATACACCTCCAATGACTTGAAGGGCTTCAGAAGGAACAGTTCGGTAAGCTCTAGTTATTAATATTAGTGCTCGTCTTTGAATACCGGCAAGTAAGGAACGCTCTTTTTTGCTCAGACTATTTCCCCAGGCCGGTGAAGCATATGCTATTATAGGGATGAAAAGTGCTTTGTACAGGATAACACGATTTTTATGGTGTAATCCCCAGGTGGTTCCTGCCAATTTATTTAGACACGCATACCGTAGGGAGACTTTACTCTTTAATTCTTTTAGGTGGTTGTTAAAAGAGAAACGTTCGCCGATCACAACTCCTAAATATTTCACTTCTTGCGGAGGCCGGTTAGTTATCCCTCACACTTTGACGATTGGAGGTGAATTCGATGAAATTTTTCCTTTTAACAACAATGTTTTTGTTTTGGAGGGATTCAGTCTTAATTTGTTAATTTCACACCATTCTAGCATAATATTTATCACAGCTTTAGCTTTTTCTTCTATAGAATTTCGAGAGTTGGCTTCGAAGACAACTGCGAGGTCATCAATATAGGCTAAAGGTGTGACATCTTCTGCTTCTAATTTTACTAGCAATGGGTTGATGACCAGATTCCAAAGCATTGGTCCAAGTACTGAGCCTTGAGGGCATCCTCGTTGGGCCCGTTTAGTAATCTTTTGGTTACACAGTCTTATAAAAGAAATCCTATCCGAGAGGTAGTTCAGTAATAATTTATAAATATTTTTGGGACAGTCTATATTCTTTAGCTCATGTAGAATTGAAGGCCACCATAAACTATCAAAAGCTGCTGCGACATCGAAGAAAACGCAAAACACGTATTTCTGAGTAGAGCAACTGGCCAAATTGTACATAGCGTCAGTCGACGATCTATATCTAGTCGATCCAAATTGATGGGGGGACTGTGCTCGTATCACTAATGGTTCCAGTGACTCGTATATCAAACGTTCTAGAATTTTTACTTTTTTTAAGATTTGGGAGGAGGCTAATTGGTATGTAGAACTGGCAGAGATATCTCTCTCTCTCTCTCTCTCCCTCTCTCTCTCTCTCCCTCTCTCTCTCTCTCTCTCTTCCCCCCCCCCCCGCTCACTCTCTCTCTCTCCCGCTCACTCACTCTCTCCCCCTCCGCTCTCTCTCTCTATCTCTCTCTCTCTCTCTCTCTCTCTCTCTCTCTCTCTCTCTCTCTCTCTCTCTCTCTCCCCCCCTCTCTCTCTCTCTCTCTTCCAAATATGGTTCTTATTGCACTTTTACGGTTTGAGACAGAAAATGCACATACGTGACGTGGCGCCCGTGGAAAATGTGGTTCGTTTACGAAGCCCCTGCTTACGCACTTTTAGCAGATTTCCCTTACGGGAAATCAGCTATCGAGGCCGTACTCATGACGGAACTTTTGAGATTTTTCTTCAAATGTCCATCGATCCTACCTAGATGACGAATATTTGTCTGTTACCGCTTTAGCGGTCGCAATTTTTGTGTGGTCGTTACCAAAGTTGACATTTAGTCGTTTTATGTAAAAAGAAAGATCAAGTCGAAGAAATCGGACTTTTCCCCCCTCCTCCCCTTGGGGAGAGTTTTGAAAATTCGAAATATCTCGTTACTATAAGTCGGATCGAAAAAGTGTATAGAATAAATCATATTAAAAATTAGATGTACTATAAATATTGTTATATGCCTTTATTCTCTGTCTTGATTATTAACCAAGATATTTGCATTTTTCAGCTTTCAGTAAACCCCCCACTTCTACTAGTGTGACATAAACAATGCTCTGTTATATAATAAACCACATTATTCGAAGCCTTAATACCTAAAATGGTTTTCATTGAACTTTTACTTCGGAGATATGTGTAAATACGTTCTGTTGACCACCCCCCCCCCTTCTTTTGTTTTTGGATTACTAAAATTTGAGTGATTGAGATAAAACTGATCCTGATTCATTATAAATTACCGCACTAGCTTTAGTAAATTGTTTTCAATAACATTAATATGTTATATTCAGATATATATCATTAATTGTTTATGTTTCCGGTCTACCTATGCAGCACTACGAGGTTGGCTGGCCTGTTTGTTAACAATTCAGCCGCTTTCCGTTGTAGACATTATTACTTGTAAATTTTCTGAGCATTCACGATAGTGTTACCTGTATGTATATTTATCAAATGTAAACCTTCGCGTGGCAAATCTGCTTAGTTTACGCAGCCCCTGCGTGACGGACATTTTTCTATCGAGGGTGGTAATGACTTTATTTTACCCTCCGTCGGGCGCGTGATCTCTCAGATACACGATTTCTAGAAAAATATTAGCCACTCCTCCTAGCAGAGAGTGGTGGTGTAGTGCTTCGAGTTATAGGTGTGCGTTATAGGTCCCACCCTCAAGGTCAGTAGTGTCACTGTGTTTGATGGAGTCGTGTGTTTCACATGTCATTCAGTTTAATCTCCTAGATACAACGCGCCCGATCTCGGAAGTTTTTTTGAAATCTGTATTTCATAAATATATACATCAATTAACTTTCTCTTTATTGAATGTAATTATATAAACTAATTTTTCTATTATTTTGCTCATACATGAGCTTTCAGAAGAACTTATTCAAGAAAATATTGTATGACGCAGTGACAACAGTAGACGTTTACCAACCGAACTAGAGACGAAACTTGACGAGTACAGAGACTCATTGGACCATACATTGAACTCAAGTACAGAACAGCATAAAAAAAGTCCCTCCACTACAACGAACTAAAGCAAATGATGTGAACCAAGCAAAACTGAAAAGAAATGTAGGTTTACTCATTATTCTTGTGAGATTTGCAAAAGCAAAATTTGTTTACAACATAGTTCCACGCCTTGTCCTAATTGTAATGCAGCTCTGCAAAAAATAATAATAATTAAACTGGTATTTTTAAAAGGATAGGTACATTAAAATTTAGATGATTTTTTATAAGTCTTATCTAAAAGTGATTTCGTGCTACTTATTTTTGAATGAAGTTATATTTAGATATTTTGTTTATATTGTTCACAAACTGAAATGAATTATGAATAATTAAGACATGTGCATTTAAACTATTTCTTTTGGTATTTGTATGTTTTAATTATATTTTAAAAATGATCGTCCACGGTTTTAATAACAATGAATCTATAACCAACTTGGTTATATTATCTACCATGATTTTTTCTATTATAGTACGTGTCAATTTTGAAAATTGTTTACTTCTTTCAAACAAATACTTCCTCAAATATGATTTCTAATTACACACTGAACATTTTAGTGCAAAATATATATTAAAAAACTGTATTTCCGTAAAAACGGTTGAGGTTGTATCTCTGAGATACACGCGCCCGAAGGTGGAATATTTTTGACGCGCCCGACCGAGGGTTAATGTGTAAGACACAAAATTAATTCCTATTTGACCCGGCTGGAATCGAACTCGGCACTCTAGGTTTGCCATGAGAGACTATGACAATTGCCTTAACTCAAACGGTAAAACTGAGTCCCAAAGAAAACTGTAGCGCGATGTTGCATAATGGCAAATCGACATTTAATCCGACAATGATTTCCCCAAGTTTTTGGCCGATTTGCCATTATCCACGAAACGGTTCTTCTATAAAATCGTTGTTCAACTTCCATAGAAGTTGATTACACTTAATTAGTTTTAAAATGTCTGTTGTGGATATTAGACATATTTATTTTTAGCTGGTGGAGAGGGTGATGAATGGTTAAATACAAAACTTTTTATGGCTCCTCACAATTTTATTTCTTATAAACGCTGAGCGCTTTCGGGGACAAAATCCCCATCCTCAGAGCTACAAAACGTGTAACGCCATAATAAAGGAGTCTAGAAATCAGTTCCTAAAAATGTTTTACATAGTTGGTCATATAACAAACAGTCTATAACATTATACAATTTTTTTCCAATAATAACACCTATATTCAAAAACACAATTACAATTAAAATATAACAAATTAATAATTACTATTTAAACATTAAAATAATATTATATGCAAAATTACCGTCAGAGTATATGGCGATCTTATAGACTTGCTACACGGCTAAACCCTGCCGATGCACTGAGGCCAAGGGGATCGTTCAAATATATTAGGGGATATTAGAATTAAGGCGTGGGCAGAACACTTATGGTGCCATGAAATGAAAACTATATATTTCCATAAAATGTTAAGATAACATAAAAGTTTACATCAATTAACTTTCTTCTCTATAAACAATTTTTTATTATTTTGGGGATTACTTTCCTTACACATTATTGAATAACATTTATAATCATATCATAAATTCGTTATAAAATTTGGTCACATTTTATGATAACAGTTTATAAAATACTTCAATTTAAATAAATATATAGAAAAAATTTACTTCATTAACACTCTTAATACTAATCTAATTATATAAAATACATTTTTTCTGCAATTGAGATTGTACTTACGACGGGATTTTCATAATATTTTTTCAAATGCCAACCGATCCTACCCAGGGGAAGACGAAAATGAGGTCCATTCAATATATATATATATAGCGGCCGCAATTATTGTTTAATCGTTACCAAAATCGATATTTAGTCGTTTTATGAAAAAAAAAAAAAAGATACACTTCGTTAATTTAGATAATTTTAAATATATCCGTTTCTATACGTCGGGTCAAAAAATTGTATAATAATTATCTTATTGCGAATTAAATTTAAAATAAATATTGGTCTATACATATTTTTCGTATAATGAGTATTAAGCGAGATATTTGCATTTTTCAGTTTTCAGCCTTCCCCGCTCACCACCTTTAATTAATGTATTTATTCCCTTAAAATTCAGGCTAGTGATACCAGTATGTAGATTTATCTATTATAAACCTCCCTGTGGGAAATTCGCTTAGTTTACGCAGTCCTTGCTTGACGGACTTTTTTTTTCCTATCTTGAATAATAACTGAAATATTTCATTGTTATTAGTTTTGGGGCTTTAGTAACCTCCCCCCCCCCCTCCTGCTCATCTCAGTTTAAAAGTAAGCTGTCACAAACTAATGTATTCGATGCATAAATACCAAATATTGTTTATATTGATATTTTACTATGTTGGACACATTCAAACACGTGTGAAGAAGACATCAGTTTTACGGTCTCAACTTGGGAATGTTTATTTTATCTAAACCAAATTCGATTAATCCAAAACGTACTCTTACGGTTAATAATGGCTGGTATTGGACAAGAAATAGGTGGGCGAGATTAAGGGGTGAATTATTTGATATTCATAATTTCGCCGTTTTTATGAGTCGGATCGAAAAATTTTATAGAACCGTATTTACGTAGCTTAAATATTAAGCAAGTTATTCCTACTTTCTTGTTTTCAACCTTCAGTGTTCAGCAAATCGCCAAATCTACTCTTAGGATTTTTAGCAGATTTTTCGTAAGGGAAATCAGCTATTGAGATCGTACTTATCGTATTCAGTATTTTCAACAAATTTCTTCAAATGTCCATCGATCCTACCCAGGAAATGAAGAAAATGAGGTCCATTCAAATTATATATATATATATATATATATAATTGTAAACTCTGTCTGTACATTGATTTTTTTCGCGAAATTTCACGATAACTTTTCGTTTCACATGTCATAGACACCATAGCTGCATTTTGTTTCTTTCGTGTCTGTTTGTTTGTTTGTTTGTTACTTTTTCACGCATAAACGAACCGAATTTTATGAAACTTGGTATGTATATTACGACTAACCCAACTTAGACTTTAGGCTATATTAATATCCTCTGAGACGAACAGGAGTGGGGGTTATAATGAAAGCCTGAAATTAAAAATAGGAATATTTCGTTTCCTATTGATTTTTCGGCCAATATGACGTAACAAAAGTTGTTTATTTGGTTATTTAGAGTAACTTTTGTTATATACACATTTTCGTATACCGAATTATAAACGAGATATACGCTACAACCTATAGCGGAAGTGAACAATTTTATTTGGGACAAAAGACCCAACCGAAATAAATAGAACTCGGTATGTGTATTAGCACTAACGCTTTCATTATAATAAGCCATACCAACATTTCTAGGGACGGGCAGGAGTGGGGGTTGTAGGGGAGGCCTGAATTTAAAAATAGCGGTATTTCGTTTTCTATTCGTTTTTCGGCAAATATGAACATAACAAAAGTTGTTCATTTTGTTATTTAGAGTAACCTTTGTGATATTCTTTTTTCTCTTTTAAGAAAGTATTAACGAGATATACTCTATAAACTAAAGCCGGAGTTTTAGGTGCGTGGGGGAAATTTTATTGGGCGCTAACGATTGAACCGAACTTAACAAAACTAGGTATGTCAATTAGCATTAATTCTTCCATGATTATAAGCTATATTAAAATTTTTAGGTTAGAGCGGGAGTGGGGGTTATAAGGGAAGTCCGAAATAAAAATTCGCGATATTTCATTGTCTGTTTGTTTTTCGACAAACATGCACATAACAAAAGTTGTTTACTTTGTTATTTAGATTAACTTTTGTCTTATACATTTCTCCAGGAACAATGTGTGGAGCAAGTAATTTGCGTAGAAATATTGATGTGCTCAACAATTCATTCCAGTTTGAACTATCAGGTTCCTCACCTGGAAAAATTAATTCAAATCTACGTTAATATTTTGTCCTTAATAACTGAAATCTATGCATAGTGCACAGGAGACGGGAAAGAAATTCTAAATATCTTCATTACTATACGTCGGATCAAAAAATTGTATAAAACCAATTGTATTGCAAATTAAGATGTGGTTGTATAAGTACATATTTTTATGTATTATGAATTTTAACTATAATATTTGGATTTTATAGTTTTGGGCTTCCAGTAAACCCCCACTCCTACTCATGTTATATTAATAATAAACTGTGAAATCACGACCCACTTCATTATAAGGTTAAATAAAGAATATTGTTTTCATTGAACTTTCAATTTGTGAGATATATGCAAATAAGTTCTGTTGGTCATCCCCTCCCTTCTTTTGTTCTTGGATTAATCAAATTTAAGTAATTGGGATTAAAATTATTCTGATTCTTTATAAATTACTGCACTAGCTATGGTAAATAGTTTTCTATATAATTAATATATAGTATTCAGATATATCTCATTAATTCTTTCCGTTGTAGAATATTTCTTTCTATCTATTAAACTCTGAGAGCTTGGCAGACGTGATTGTTTAAAATTGAGGCTTTTGCGTTCTATAGATTTTTAACTTGTTACTTGATACACAATTTTCCCATTACAATTTGTACGTATTCACTTAACACTCTTGGTGGCGTTACCAGCATGTATGTTTATCTATAGTAAATCTTCACCGAGGAAATCCGGTTAGTTTACACAGCCCCTGCGTGCCAGACTTGCTTTAAGAAATTGAATCATATTGGTATTTTTTACTTGAGTATTTAATGAAGTGCATGATTAGAGTGTCGAGGTGCAAAGGAATGCCAATCCACTCGCTTTACATTTCCGCTAAAACTCTGTGTTAAAAATAACTTCCTTATTTCCAAGTTCTCTATTATACATTTAAAATGTATTCTTAACTCCTTAAATCGTTTTCAGTTTTTTCCTACTAAATGAATTAAAATTGTAATTTCCCGACTTTAACACCTAAATTCTTTGTTTCTATTAGCTAAAAATTAAATTAGCTTGTAACAGATTTTCTTAAAGGATATATATCTTAATGTATATAATTGTACTGTACGTCTGAATGTTACTGAACTCGAAGTGAATTTTTTTGTACGCGTTTGGGTGACGCCCTGGATGGTTTAGCGTCACAAATCAGCGCGGCAGATGGAGCAGGTGGTCGTAAGGGAAGCCTAAAATTAAAAATAGCGATATTTTGTTTCCTATTGCTTTTTCGGCAAATATGCATAGGTTAACCGTTGCTTATGTTGTTATTTAGAGTAACTTTTGTTATATTCACTTTTGTCGTAAAACAAAGTATAAACGAGATATACACTAAAAAAGTAAAGTGGGAGCCAACAATTTCAATGAGCACCAACGATTGAACCGAACTTAACAAAACTCGGTATGTGAATTAGCATTAATTCTTCCATGGTTATAAGCTATACTAAATTTTTTAGGTTCGAACGGGAGTGAGGGTTTACTGAAGGCCGAAAACTAAAAAACGCCGATATTTCGGTTAATATTGAAGACAGTGAAAATAGGTACATGACAACGTTTATAGATCTTTTAATTTGCAAAAAGATTGGCTTTATACAAAATTTCGATCCGACTCGAACTAAAGGAGATATGTCGAATTTTCGAAAATCCTCCCCTCTAAATCCCCCCTCCCAATGATCCGATTCCTGCCGCAATCTGTAATTAGATTTAATAAATATATCATGTAAGTAGGCACTCATTAATACTGTATCATATAGAGCAGTGTGAACAAAGTTTGAGCTATACACACACACACACACACACACACACACACACATATATATATACAGGCTGCACCGCTGGAATGTATTTTCGTTGGGAGGACTTCGGCTATCTGCTCCTGCGGTTGGAATGTTTGTTTGTTTTACAAAATTTCCATGGAAATGACAATTCAGGCAATATATATGATTTGAATAGCTACTTTAATTAATCATATGTTTGGGAGTTTAATTAATAATTTATAAGCCATACTAAAATGAAACTCCAAAACATATGATTAATTAAAGTAGCTATTCCAATCAAATTTATTGCCTGATGAAAATGGACGCATTTCCATCGAAAATTTCCAAACCAACAAACATTCCAACCACTGGAGCAGATAGCCCAAGTCCTCCCAACGAAAATATATATATATATCAAATATAGTTTTATAATCACGCCATGTTGCCAACTCACCACCCGATTATCTTATTGATAATCATAAATCTCCCCACAATTATCCTCTAGCAGAAGAGAATGATTTTCTAGGCCGACGTGATAAATTGCTAAGTGCTGAAAGCTAGTATTTAGTAAAATAACCATAGTTAAAGCTGGACTGAGCATTAGCCTGGGCGTTGCATGCTCCAGAAAACGACTACACCCTTTTTAAATCTTGAGCAATATTCCTCTGTCTAGGAGAAGTTGAGGTTAGACATTTCACAGCTACTAAGTTTTCTTATAGAACTGCTCAGTTTCAAAATGGTTTGTGTCATTTCGATATTTATTAAAATGAACTGAATGAATGGCCACTGCATCACGCGTAGACGGCTGGACCAATTTAGATTACTCATATTTTAGAAGATTTTTACTGTTAGGAGAAGGTTCTTATAAAAGATAAAATTAAGGAAGTTGAAAATTTTAAGAAAACTACGAAAACATTGGAAAAGTTTTTGGAGAACATGAACATAACACAAGTTGTTTATTTTAGCAGATCAGCTATTGAGGTCGTACTCATGATGCGATTTTTGAAAATATTCCTCAAATGTTCATCAATCCTACCCAGGAGATGACGATAACGAGGTCCGTTCAGAATATATATATGTCTGTCAACGCTCTTGCTGTCGCAATTTTTGCCAAACTTCTTATTTAATCGTTTTATGTAAAGAGAAAGCTCATGTTCGTTAATGGCTGAAATCGGACCAGTGGGAGGGGGATTTTGAAAATTCGAAATATCTCCGGATCAAAAAATGGTGTAGATTCAATCTTATTGCAAATGGAATGATCTATAAATATTAATCTATATATATTTTCAGTATCATGAATATTAACTGAGATATTTGGGTTTTATAGTTTTCCTCTTTCAGTAAACCCCCACTCCTACTCATGTTAAATTAATAATAAGCTGTTATACAATGAACCACTTCATGGCACACTTAGATAAGGAATATTTTCTTCATTGAACTTTTACTTTGTGAGATAAATACGTTCTGTTGATTCACCACCCGTCTTCTGTTCATGGATTACTAAAATTTAAGTAATTGAGATTTAAATTATTGTGATACATTTCAAATTACAGCACAAGCTATAGTAAATAGTTTTCAATAAAATTAATATGTTACATCCAGACATATTTACGTTGTAGAGTTATTATCTTCTGACTGAAAGATTTCTCATTACCGTTTCACTTAATATTTGCGGTGGTGTTACCTGTATGTATATTTATCTATTGTAAACCTTCGCGTTGGAAATCTGCTTAGTATAAGAAGCCCCTACGTGATGGAGTTTTTATATTTAAAGTAACTTCTGTTACATACACTTTTGCCGTATAACGTAATATGAACATGATATACACTACATGATATTTCAAGAGGCCAATTTTATTAGTTCTTAGTTTATCATAGAATATTAGAATTTTATTGTAAATATGCTCGTAGACTTCCACGGTCCTGGTCATTAATACTATTAAGGTCTTCGGGTCTTGACCGTGTCTTCATTTTGGTTACCAACGTTTCGCTATGCTTCTAGCTTCCTCAGGGCTATCTCTGAGACTGAAGAGTTGTATGTTCATCTCTGGTATATATTTGAGTCTTGTCCGGTTTCCTTGGGCGGAGTCTTCCCTTCCAGGTGTCTACGGATACTTCTTCCGGTGGTCGTTCATCGCCTATACCGTCGTTTTCATTTATTATTCGAGGTCTCTGTGGAACGACCGGCGTCCCGAGTTTTCTGACTCGGTATCCATCCTCTCTGTTAATTGTTTGGGCATTTTCCGAGAAGCTATAGAAATAGCGTTGGCAACCGAAATGAAGACACGGTCAAGACCCGAAGACCTTAATAGTATTAATAATTTTATTGTAGTATAGTTTATTATGTATTGGAATATTATGACAAATGATGCATGTTTTTAGACTTATATGATTGTTTTAAGTATTATACGGTGAAGTTTGAAATTTCTGCCCCCACTCCCATCGCATTTGTTATTTATTTTTAGTAGAAAATAACTTTGTTATTTCTTTTCAGTAGAAACGTAAACCATAAGAGCATTTCCATTATTAACTTTTATAATGTATTATTAAAGCAAAGCCGTGGTGAATTTGCACAATGTCTGTCAGTGGATGCTGTGGGGAATCGAATTCTTTAAATTTGGTATATATTTTCCTCCTATATTTTGACCTTTATGAAATAAATATGTACTATGTATAACTATCAAACTTGGTAACCGGTTACTTTGTAATTTTATTAAGACAAAATCCGTTTAAACTCAATATATCTGCTTAAAGTGTTGTTAAGTTGTTATATTAAGACATGAACTTAACCAGTAATTTTATGTAACACTTATATTTGAAATAATAAAAGAAATAAACACATGCTAACACTATAACCTATAGTTGGTTATCAACCTCGACCCGGCTGGTGTAGTTTTTGTAAATATAATATGTGACTCACTGGTGCTAGAGGCGGCTAAGCGTCCTTGCAGGCGTTCCACTCATGTTCACTACAAATTACATTTAACGGTCAAAGCGGGCACACAACAGTTCCTTTTTTAAAATTTTTCTTAGTTTAGGCTCTCGTGAGATACACGCACTTTTTGATGGTAACCTAGCAATAAGATAACTTTTTTATATCATGTGTTTTTTCAAGCAATGGTGTTAATTTTATCTATCATATGTTTTTTTATTTTTTAAAAAAATAACCGCTACAGTGTTATTAAAGTAGCCTTGATATAAGAATACCATCATTATTATTCAGTCAACAATGATTTCCTGGGCATCGCCGAGCACTTAGGCTAGTTTTTTAAAAACTTAAGTGGATTGTGAGTTAAGGCAACGACCACGTCGTCTTAAAAGCATAAACTGAGAATTACTGAACTTTTATAGCTCATAACTCCTGGGAAACATCGTTCATATGCTTACATTTTTATGAAAACTGTACTTCCTTATTTAACCCCCCAGAACTCGCGGGTGAGAATTTTTCTCACACCACCTAATTCCCTCAAAAAAAGTTGGTAAGTAAAATATTTTCAACAAAAAAAGAGTTTATTTAATATAAACATCAAATACTAATATAAAATAATAATATGGTTCAAAATTTATCGTACTAGTATTCTGTTTTGAAGAAAAATGATGTAATGCAACTTAAAAAGCTACCTAACTAATTAAAATTTTGTTCTCCACAAGAATGACATACAACAAAGGAATGTCCATTAAACAGTTTTTCTACATGTTCGGCAACTCTATTTTGACATTTTGTTTTTTATCCTCGGACAATAGGCACAAAACTGTGACGAAGTACTAGAACCAGAACAAGTGGTTGCCTCATTTTGTTTCTTTCTAATAGGGGCATGTTGGTCAGTTGTGAACGGTTGATCAGGTGAGGTTTGATAAGTTCCAGAGCCAAAAAACAGCTTTCGATAAATCACCAAAGCACTCGCTTGATGAGAACAACTCTCGTATTAAAAAGAAAACTTCCACCAGAACTCGCTTGATGAGAACAACTCCAGTATTAAAAAGAAAACTTCCACCAGAACTCGCTTGATGAGAACAACTCTAGTATTAAAAAGAAAACTTCCACCAGAACTCGCTTGATGAGAACAACTCTAGTATTAAAAAGAAAACTTCCACCAGAACTCGCTTGATGAGAACAACTCCAGTATTAAAAAGAAAACTTCCACCAGAACTCGCTTGATGAGAACAACTCTAGTATTAAAAAGAAAACTTCCACCAGAACTCGCTTGATGAGAACAACTCTAGTATTAAAAAGAAAACTTCCACCAGAACTCGCTTGATGAGAACAACTCTAGTATTAAAAAGAAAACTTCCACCAGAACTCGCTTGATGAGAACAACTCTAGTATTAAAAAGAAAACTTCCACCAGAACTCGCTTGATGAGAACAACTCCAGTATTAAAAAGAAAACTTCCACCAGAACTCGCTTGATGAGAACAACTCTAGTATTAAAAAGAAAACTTCCACCAGAACTCGCTTGATGAGAACAACTCCAGTATTAAAAAGAAAACTTCCACCAGAACTCGCTTGATGAGAACAACTCTAGTATTAAAAAGAAAACTTCCACCAGAACTCGCTTGATGAGAACAACTCCAGTATTAAAAAGAAAACTTCCACCAGAACTCGCTTGATGAGAACAACTCTAGTATTAAAAAGAAAACTTCCACCAGAACTCGCTTGATGAGAACAACTCTAGTATTAAAAAGAAAACTTCCACCAGAACTCGCTTGATGAGAACAACTCTAGTATTAAAAAGAAAACTTCCACCAGAACTCGCTTGATGAGAACAACTCTAGTATTAAAAAGAAAACTTCCACCAGAACTCGCTTGATGAGAACAACTCTAGTATTAAAAAGAAAACTTCCACCAGAACTCGCTTGATGAGAACAACTCTAGTATTAAAAAGAAAACTTCCACCAGAACTCGCTTGATGAGAACAACTCTAGTATTAAAAAGAAAACTTCCACCAGAACTCGCTTGATGAGAACAACTCCAGTATTAAAAAGAAAACTTCCACCAGAACTCGCTTGATGAGAACAACTCTAGTATTAAAAAGAAAACTTCCACCAGAACTCGCTTGATGAGAACAACTCTAGTATTAAAAAGAAAACTTCCACCAGAACTCGCTTGATGAGAACAACTCTAGTATTAAAAAGAAAACTTCCACCAGAACTCGCTTGATGAGAACAACTCTAGTATTAAAAAGAAAACTTCCACCAGAACTCGCTTGATGAGAACAACTCTAGTATTAAAAAGAAAACTTCCACCAGAACTCGCTTGATGAGAACAACTCTAGTATTAAAAAGAAAACTTCCACCAGAACTCGCTTTATGATAAACAACTCTATTATTAAAAATAAAACTTCCACAATTACTCGCTTGATGAGAACAACTCTAGTATTAAAAAGAAAACTTCCACCAGAACTCGCTTGATGAGAACAACTCTAGTATTAAAAAGAAAACTTCCACCAGAACTCGCTTGATGAGAACAACTCTAGTATTAAAAAGAAAACTTCCACCAGAACTCGCTTGATGAGAACAACTCTAGTATTAAAAAGAAAACTTCCACCAGAACTCGCTTGATGAGAACAACTCCAGTATTAAAAAGAAAACTTCCACCAGAACTCGCTTGATGAGAACAACTCTAGTATTAAAAAGAAAACTTCCACCAGAACTCGCTTGATGAGAACAACTCTAGTATTAAAAAGAAAACTTCCACCAGAACTCGCTTGATGAGAACAACTCTAGTATTAAAAAGAAAACTTCCACCAGAACTCGCTTGATGAGAACAACTCTAGTATTAAAAAGAAAACTTCCACCAGAACTCGCTTGATGAGAACAACTCCAGTATTAAAAAGAAAACTTCCACCAGAACTCGCTTGATGAGAACAACTCTAGTATTAAAAAGAAAACTTCCACCAGAACTCGCTTGATGAGAACAACTCCAGTATTAAAAAGAAAACTTCCACCAGAACTCGCTTGATGAGAACAACTCCAGTATTAAAAAGAAAACTTCCACCAGAACTCGCTTGATGAGAACAACTCCAGTATTAAAAAGAAAACTTCCACCAGAACTCGCTTGATGAGAACAACTCTAGTATTAAAAAGAAAACTTCCACCAGAACTCGCTTGATGAGAACAACTCCAGTATTAAAAAGAAAACTTCCACCAGAACTCGCTTGATGAGAACAACTCTCGTATTAAAAAGAAAACTTCCACCAGAACTCGCTTGATGAGAACAACTCTAGTATTAAAAAGAAAACTTCCACCAGAACTCGCTTGATGAGAACAACTCCAGTATTAAAAAGAAAACTTCCACCAGAACTCGCTTGATGAGAACAACTCTAGTATTAAAAAGAAAACTTCCACCAGAACTTGCTTGATGAGAACAACTCCAGTATTAAAAAGAAAACTTCCACCCGAACTCGCTTGATGAGAAAAACACCAGTATTAAAAAGAAAACTTCCACCAGAACTCGCTTGATGAGAACAACTCTCGTATTAAAAAGAAAACTTCCACCAGAACTCGCTTGATGAGAACAACTCCAGTATTAAAAAGAAAACTTCCACCAGAACTCGCTTGATGAGAACAACTCTAGTATTAAAAAGAAAACTTCCACCAGAACTTGCTTGATGAGAACAACTCCAGTATTAAAAAGAAAACTTCCACCAGAACTCGCTTGATGAGAAAAACACCCACAGTAAACCAAAAAAACGTACCTAGAGAGAGCAGCACTATCGCCGAAGATGTTTGATAATAGATATAACTTTTAGCAGATTTCTCTTAAGGGAAATCAGCTATTGAGGTCGTACTCATGACGCCATTTTCAAAATTTTTCTACAAATGTTCATCAATCCTACCTTGGAGATGACGAAAATGAAGTCATTTTGCCCCAATAGTAGGGTAAAACCGGGCACATGTGTTTTTCTTATGGGAAAATAAAAATGTAAAGATTTTTAATCAAATTAATGTTTTTTTGGCAATAAAAAACGTTTTTGATGCATTAAAACATACCCTCCTTTTGGGAACAATACAAAAAAATAAAGTAAAAATTTAAATTATTTAGGCATTGTTCTATCTAGTTTAGTAGAGTATTCATATTTATTTATAGCTGGTGGTGAGGGTGATGAATGGTTAATCACAAAAACTTTTTTATGGTTCCTCACAATTTTATTTCTTATGAACGCTGAGCGCTTTCGGGGACTAAATCCCCATCCTCAGAGCTACAAAACAATGTAACACCATAATTAGGAGTCTAAAAATCAGTTGTTAAAAATGTTTACATAATTGGTCATATAACAAAAACGTCTATAACATTATAAAATTTTTTACAATAATAACACCTATATTCAAAAACATATTTACAATTAAAATATAACAAATTAATAATTACTATATAAACATTAAAATAATATTATAAGCAAAAATTACCGTCAGAGCGTAGGGCGATCCTATAGACTTGCTACCAGGCTAAACCCTGCCGATGCACTGAGGCCAAGGGGATCATTCCAAGCCGCTAGGGAGGGGGCAGAGACAAGTCTGGACATGAGAGACGCGTTTG
The DNA here is from genome assembly GCA_019009955.1 of Riptortus pedestris. NCBI lineage: Eukaryota > Metazoa > Arthropoda > Insecta > Hemiptera > Alydidae > Riptortus > Riptortus pedestris. The sequence goes on along the minus strand of CM032231.1, from coordinate 8,593,142 downwards.
TGTCAGTCTGCACATTTACATTGTCTTTATTTATGGCTTTTTCAAGTTTTATTTCCATAGCCTCCACCATGTCCAACAGATAACCCCTAACATCACTATGAATTAATTTTATCCGGTGGTCTCCAGCATGGTGGTTGTGCTCCTTGCAGTGTGCATAAAACTCTGAGCCTGCTCTCATGTGTTCCTTAGCCCTAATCCTTACTTTCCTCTCTGTCCTCCCAACGTAGCTGGCTTCACACATCCCACACTTCATCATGTACACCCCTGATCTGTCTCCTAGAGGAGTAGCATCCTTGACTTTAGAAATAAAATTCTGAAGTGACGCCCTCTTTCTGTAGGCTATTCTAATGCCCTGCCTGTTTAGTTTCCTTCCCAGGATTTCTGATAGCCTGCCCAAATATGGCAATATTCCCCAGGATTTAACCTCTTCCCCTCCACCCCTAAAAGTCTCCCTCATCAATTTTTTAGAAACCCTCCTGTCATATATTTTCCTTATAAATTCCCGACTGTGGCCATTCCGTTCTCCTAAGTGGTAAATATGGCATAATTCTTTTCGGTAATTTTCATCGTCCATTGGAACAGATAGGAGCCTGTCAATGAGATATATGAATGGGGTTTCTTTTACTCTGGGGTGTTGGAAAGACATTTGGTTTATAATTATGTCCGTGCATGTGGGCTTTCTATAAATTGAAAACTTAACTCCCTCTCCGCTCCTATAAATGTTTAGGTCCAGGAAGGTTATTTTTCCTGCCTCATCTTGGTCCAAAGTAAATTTTATGTTGGGATGTTGCGCATTTAAGTAGTTGTGCATCCTTTGCAAGTCTTCAGTTGAACCATCAAAAATACAGAAAGTGTCATCGACGTAACGTGCCCAGAATTTAATTTTGCTTTTAAAGGGGTTTCTGTCCGACATTATAAAACAGTGTTCGAACCAATTCATGAATATATCGGCCGCTAGGGGGCTGATCGGATTTCCCATAGCAAGACCTTTCTGTTTATAATATTTGCCTTCGAACAGACAGTAGCCCTGCGAAAGTATAATCTTTATTACATTCGAAATTTCCAAGGAAATTATAGGGTCACATTTTTTATAATATAGCGCCTTATCAAAAAGCGACCACGCTTCCTGGGGGGGTATGTTTGAATACATATTTACTATGTCAAAGGACACCATAATGCACGTTTTGCTTAAATGTAATTTACCTAATTTTTCTATAAGTTGAGAACTGTTGTTAATAGTGAATGCTGGCTTAAATTTTGTAATTTTAATATCTATTTAGCTCAAGAACGTATTGTTAAAGAAAAGAAATATATAATTAACAAGAAGTTTAGTAATCTTAAGCATAGAGCTGGGATTAGGAGAGACAATAACAGACAAGGAACTCCTAATCCTTCTTGTGATTGTGCTCCTAGAGTAATAAACTTATCCGATGTACAATTTACAAACGTAGAAATGTCTGTCATGGAAAAAGGTCTGAAATATTGCCCTCTGAATCCTATATCGAGAAATGAAATAGTAAAACTAGCTGCCTCCATAGACTGTTTGAGAATCGATAATGTTATAAAAGGCGAATGTGCAACAGTCATAAATAGATTTATAAGAAATAAGGTAGCTCGTCAATCCACTTCCAACTCTGAGCATAAAATTATTAAAGGAATTAATCACAAATTAAAATTAAATGATCTTTTAATCATAAAAGCAGATAAAAGCCAGGCTGCCGTGATAATGAAAAAGGATACTTATCTGAATAAAACTTATTCATTGTTAATTGATGAAAAATGTGAAGAGCTGGAAGTGGATCCTACTAATACATTCAATAAAAAGGTGAAAGAGGCAATATTTAATTGTAATGTATTGTTTAAACCGGAGGAGCGTAGTGGCCTCATTAATAAAAATCCCCTGCCTCCCAAATTATATTGTGTGGTAAAAGTACATAAACAGGGATATCCTCTGCGGCCCATCGTTTCAAATGTAGGATCACCTACAGAACTGCTTGCCAAAAGAATCATTTTTTGAGTTTAATAAAATTACAAATTTTAAGCCAGCATTCACTATTAACAACAGTTCTCAACTTATAGAAAAATTAGGTAAATTACATTTAAGCAAAACGTGCATTATGGTGTCCTTTGACATAGTAAATATGTATTCAAACATACCCCCCCAGGAAGCGTGGTCGCTTTTTGATAAGGCGCTATATTATAAAAAATGTGACCCTATAATTTCCTTGGAAATTTCGAATGTAATAAAGATTATACTTTCGCAGGGCTACTGTCTGTTCGAAGGCAAATATTATAAACAGAAAGGTCTTGCTATGGGAAATCCGATCAGCCCCCTAGCGGCCGATATATTCATGAATTGGTTCGAACACTGTTTTATAATGTCGGACAGAAACCCCTTTAAAAGCAAAATTAAATTCTGGGCACGTTACGTCGATGACACTTTCTGTATTTTTGATGGTTCAACTGAAGACTTGCAAAGGATGCACAACTACTTAAATGCGCAACATCCCAACATAAAATTTACTTTGGACCAAGAGGAGGCAGGAAAAATAACCTTCCTGGACCTAAACATTTATAGGAGCGGAGAGGGAGTTAAGTTTTCAATTTATAGAAAGCCCACATGCACGGACATAATTATAAACCAAATGTCTTTCCAACACCCCAGAGTAAAAGAAACCCCATTCATATATCTCATTGACAGGCTCCTATCTGTTCCAATGGACGATGAAAATTACCGAAAAGAATTATGCCATATTTACCACTTAGGAGAACGGAATGGCCACAGTCGGGAATTTATAAGGAAAATATATGACAGGAGGGTTTCTAAAAAATTGATGAGGGAGACTTTTAGGGGTGGAGGGGAAGAGGTTAAATCCTGGGGAATATTGCCATATTTGGGCAGGCTATCAGAAATCCTGGGAAGGAAACTAAACAGGCAGGGCATTAGAATAGCCTACAGAAAGAGGGCGTCACTTCAGAATTTTATTTCTAAAGTCAAGGATGCTACTCCTCTAGGAGACAGATCAGGGGTGTACATGATGAAGTGTGGGATGTGTGAAGCCAGCTACGTTGGGAGGACAGAGAGGAAAGTAAGGATTAGGGCTAAGGAACACATGAGAGCAGGCTCAGAGTTTTATGCACACTGCAAGGAGCACAACCACCATGCTGGAGACCACCGGATAAAATTAATTCATAGTGATGTTAGGGGTTATCTGTTGGACATGGTGGAGGCTATGGAAATAAAACTTGAAAAAGCCATAAATAAAGACAATGTAAATGTGCAGACTGACACAAACGCGTCTCTCATGTCCAGACTTGTCTCTGCCCCCTCCCTAGCGGCTTGGAATGATCCCCTTGGCCTCAGTGCATCGGCAGGGTTTAGCCTGGTAGCAAGTCTATAGGATCGCCCTACGCTCTGACGGTAATTTTTGCTTATAATATTATTTTAATGTTTATATAGTAATTATTAATTTGTTATATTTTAATTGTAAATATGTTTTTGAATATAGGTGTTATTATTGTAAAAAATTTTATAATGTTATAGACGTTTTTGTTATATGACCAATTATGTAAACATTTTTAACAACTGATTTTTAGACTCCTAATTATGGTGTTACATTGTTTTGTAGCTCTGAGGATGGGGATTTAGTCCCCGAAAGCGCTCAGCGTTCATAAGAAATAAAATTGTGAGGAACCATAAAAAAGTTTTTGTGATTAACCATTAGTAGAGTATTGTATAATTTTAATGCATTTTAGGGGATAACAAGACAAATAATTAATCATTCGCATAAAATATCTTGTTTTATGTCTAGTTTAATCAGAAACACAGTTGTGGCTCCTCGCAATTTATTTTTACAACCGCTTAGCGCTTTCGGGAATTACAGACCCATTCTCAAGGCTACAAACAATAAAGCACCATAACTAAGGAATCTAAAACTATTTTTTCTAAAAAAAGTACATAATTGGTCATATAATAAAACAATTATTAAATTAATAATGGCTTACTTACTAAATTTATTATATTTTAATTATAAATATGTTGTTTTAGATGCATGTTATTGTAGTAAATTTTATAGTTTTATTGACTAGTTTTGTTATATGACCAATTATTTACGTTTTTTTTTTTTAAAAATAGTTTTTACTCCTTAATTATGGTGCTTTATTATTTGCAGTTCTGAGGAAGGGAATGTAATTCCCGAAAGTGCTAAGCGTTTGTAAAAATAAAATTTGCGGAGTCACAAAAGTGTTTCTGATTAAACTAGACATTAAACAAGATATTTTATGGGAATGATTAATTATTTGTCTTGCCATCCCCTAAAATGCATGAAAAAATTATTCAATACTTCACTAAACTAGATATAACAATTTCTAAATAATTCACTGAGACAAAGAACAAATTGACAACCATTTTTAATGAAAACAACTATGAGGAAGAAATTACAGAAAAACAAATAAAAAAAAATCTCAGCCGAGCTTGCATTTGTTTTTGGAGATTTTAATTTTCGTAACGATCTGTTTAAAGAAACAACCAATAAAGCTTTTTAAAAAACGACCTGACGCCGGTGACAAGATAAAAGAAGGACGAAAAAGAAGAAAATTAACTCAGGACGTCAATGCTGATGGCAGCTCTATGATTAAACTTAGTACTGGGAAACGGAAAATGGCTGACGCAGAAGTCGATAATGAAAAAAATAAAAATAAAAGCTAAATTAAAACAAAGACTCACACAGTCGAAGGCCGAGGAGTTTTTCACTCAAGAACGATGAACTGAACAGCAATGAGAAGTGAAGAAATATTAATAAACAAGCACTTATACCAGAAAGTTAGAATTCAATATGAAAATCCACAAAAATACAAAATAAACGACCAACTAAAGAAGTTTGTCCCTTTTAGTTTCAATCCAGCAATAGGAAAACACGTTTTGAAAATCTGTAGAGACGTTGGACCAATAGTCTGGACATACGGGATAAAATCAGTGTCATTTTCAAAAGTTTCAGCTGTATAAAATATAAATTAAATGCAAGGAAACAAAATACTATGTGTTTAATATACACTGGTCTTCGGGTGACAAATTTTATATAGCGAAGTCAGCGCAGACTTTAAATAAAAAAAAAATGAAACAGCTAAATGCTGAAATTTTGCAAATAGAACCTCTATCATTCTTTGATATTTAAGCATAAATTTAATTTTGGTGAAGTAGGAATTATTGATGACAGTAACGTAACCAAGCGGAATATAGAAGAAAATATCCACATTATTAAAAAAAAAAATATGAAGACATGAACAAGAAAACTCTTAGGACATTTCATATATACACTGACGGAAGTAAATACAAGGATGGTGTTGGGTGTGCGTACATTATTTTAAAATACGGCAATATTATACAGAGAGGACAATACAGACTATCACCACTATGTACAAACAATCAAGCAGAAAACTTTGCAATTATTGAGGCACTCAAAACACTGCACGACATTTCAAGTGACAGAGAGACTAGTATAATCTATACGGACAACAAAATTAACATAGACCGCATTTACAATAACGAAAACCATAACGAAAAACTGAACAGATCAGAGAGCTAATTAAACCATGTAGACAGAAGAATTTAATAGTGGCAATAACATGGATAAAAGGAGACTCCGGAAATTTAGGAAATGACGCAGCAGACCAACTAGCAAATACAGCTTCAAGAGGCGAAACGATACCTATTACATATTCTAAACTGACGAAACAGACCATTAAAACTAATTTAAGAAACTAATCTTATAAAAAATGGAACTAAAGATAGACAAACACTACTAAAGGACGACAATTACATAAGTACATACCAACTATATACCAGAGACAAAAAATAACACTTAGCAATTCTAAAAAAATAGAATTTATATCAGGACATGGACCTACGAAGAGTTACTTGTACAAATTTAAACTAACAAACACAAATACATGTAAATGTGACGATGAGACTGAACAGACATGTGTCCACCTCTTATATGACTGTACATTACTTGACGGACCAAGAACAAAACTAATCAAGTACATTGCCTTACAAAACGGAACTTGGCCGACGGACAAACCGAAACTTTTACTTAAATTCAACAAGTAATTTAATGCACATATACAAGAATTGGACACCATTTTGTAGATCTACACCTACTGTTTATACACATGTAATGTTTAAATAAATTTTGTTTTATTTGTTTTTTTTATTGTTTTTACAATGTTTATAATTATTTTATACGAAATATTATAATGTAACTAGCTAAGATACCCGGCTCCGCCCGGAAATCATTTGAGGCTGAATGATGATGGTATTTTTTTGGCAAGGCATTTAAGGAGAAACTGACATTTCTGTTTAATTAATGTGAGGGAAAGAGGGGGGGGGGAGGCACGACATTCTCTGGTCTTCATTGGACCTGATAATGGCAAATTAAGTTAAGCAAAGTGTATTAATCCATCGAGGTACTAAGTTGAATACATTCATACATGGATATGCATTGATGACTATAACAAAACGTCTATGCAAATTGCTTCCTTTAAAAATTACTATAAAGATGTCTATATTACAAAAGTCACTCTAAATATCAAATTAAACGTTATTTGTCATGTGCACGTTCCCCCCCCCCAAAAAAAAAAAAAAAAAAGGAAACGTAATATAATTTTTTTTCATTTCATGCTTCCCTAACAACCCCCACTCCTGTTCGTTCCTAAAAATGATAATACTGCTTATTGTAAAAAATACGAAGTTCTGTCGATTTCGATTTAGTCTTTCGAATCCCATAACATTGTTGCCCCGTCTAAGTTTTTCGTGCATACCTCATTTATACTTCGTTATATGGAAAAAGTCCATATATCAAAAGTTACTTCAAATAACAAAATAAACAACTTTTGTTATGTGCATAATTGCAAAAAAGAAAACAATAGGAAACGAAATATCGCTATTTTTAATTTCAGACCTCCCTTATAACCCCCACTCCTGTTCACACCTCGAAATTTTAAAATAGCTTATAATCAGGGAGGTGTTAATACCAAATCACATATTGAGTTTCGTTTAGTTTGGTTGAGTTTTTTGTGCCATATGAAATTGTTGACACCCACTATAGTTTTTAGCGTATAACTCCTTTATACTTCGGTATACGGCAAAAGGGTGTATGACAAAAATTGCTCTAAATAACAAATTAAACAACTTTTGTTATGTGCATATTTGCCGAAAAACTAATAAGACACGAAATATCGCTATTTTTAATTTCATGCCTCTCTTATAACCCCCACTCCTGTTCGTTTCAGAGAATACAAAATAGTCAGAAACCTAGCCCGAGTTAGTAGTAATCTACATAGCAAGTTTCATATAATTCGGTTCAGCCGTTTACGAGTCTATAAAGGACATACAGACAAACTTTCATTTATATATATATATATATATATATATATATATATATATATATATTACTGAAATGTGTGTAGTATCCAAAGGATGGAGCACACAACATTTAAATAAAATCCCACGTTTGAGGGATACTCTCCGTGGAAAACAGGAACAGGAAGAAAACTGTTTATAAGAAACTCATATGGTATATAAATCAATTATTTAAACCAATAGTCGATTAGATGTAGATGTAGCTATGCTTCTTCTGGAATCGATTTTTAAAAACTACAAAATTTTAGAGAATCGGTTTTTACATCGATTTCTTTATCATTATTATTATCAGCGAGGTAGTTGATACTGAGGTTCTCGAAATAGGTTAAGTCAGCTGACTACAAATCAATTATTTACACGTTGACCTTGAACTCGATTATTTCGCGACAAAATTTAAAATCAATTATTTTATTTTAAGATAAATCGTTATAGAATATATTATTGATTTATTCAATCATATATTCAATAAAAGGTTTGGCTTCAGTCCGACATTTCCCGAAGAGAGTATTCAACATTTCTATTAGTCCCTCCAAGGGAGAGCGATTAAATATTTCATTCTTCCATTTAATGTTAAAGTTTCCCTTCATAATGAATTCCAGAGCCCAAAACTTCTTCCATTCCGTCCTTCTTGGAATTTCCATGGAGTTCATTCCATGTTAAGAGAGGAGCTGACCTAGGTAGATGTACTCGTAGACATAATCCAGAACCTGGTTAGCTGTGGTTTTTCCAGGTGAGGTACCTCATAGGTCAAATTGGAATGAATTGTTGAACATATCAATATTTCTACGCAAATTACTTGCTCCACACATTGCTCCTGGAGAAATGTATAAAACAATCGTTAGTCTAAATTAAAAAGTAAACAACTTTTGTTATGTGCATGTTTGTCCAGAAACAAATAGACAATGAAATATCGCGAATTTTTATTTCAGGCCTCCCTTATAACCCCCACTCCCGTTCTAACCTAAAAATTTTAATATAGCTTATAATCATGGAAGAATTAATGCTAATTGACATACCGAGTTTTTTTATGTTCGGTTTAATCGTTAGCGCCCAATGAAATAGTTGACTCCCGCTTTAGTTTATAGTGTATATCTCGTTTATACTTTGACAAAAATGAATATGACAAAAGTTACTCTAAATAACAAAATAAACAACTTTTGTTATGATCATGTTTGTCGAAAAACGAATAGACTACGAAATACCGCTATTTTTAAATTCAGGCCTCCCTCACAACCCCCACTCCTGCCCATCCCTAGAAATATTGGTATGGCTTGTTATAATGAAAGCGTTAGCGCTAATACATATACCGAGTTTTATTTATTTCGGTTGGGTCTTTTGTATCAAATAAAATTGTTCACTTCCGCTATAGGTTTTAGCGTATATCTCGTTTATAATTCGGTATACGAAAAAAGTGTATATAACAAAAGTTACTCCAAATAACAAAATAAACAAATTTTGTTATGTGTATATTTGGCATAAAACAAATAGGAAACGAAATATCGCTATTTTTAATTGCAGGCTTCCTTTATAACCCCCACTCCTGTTCGTATCAGAGAATATTAATATAGCCTAAAGTCTAAGTTGGGCTAGTAGTAATATACATACCGAGTTTCATAAAATTCGGTTCAGCCGTTTATGCGTGAAAAGGTAACAAACAAACAAACATACACGAAAGAAACAAAATGCAGTTATGGTGTCTATGACATGTGAAACGAAAAGTTATCGTGAAATTTCGCGAAAAAAATCAATGTACAGACAGAGGTTACAATTTTATATATATATATATATATATATATATATAATTTTGAACGGAGCTAATTTTTGTTGTTCCTGGCTAGGATAGAAAGAAATTATCATAATAAATCATGATTACAACCTCAATCGCTGATCCCTAAGGAAAATCTGCTAAAATGCTGTGTTATTATTATTCTGTCGGTTCTGCCAGAAGCTGGGCTAGCTGAATACTTGTCTACTGCCCGTGACAGGGCCCTCATCTCTTGATGGATACAATATTCTACATTTAATGTTTCATGGAATACATTTAGTTGTATATCAAATGGATGGCATGGGTTCTGGCAAGGGGTGAAATATACGGTTTATCTTCCGATTTATGTCTTGAGTCAGAAATATTACCCAACCTATCGAAGTTACTGGGGACCTACGGTAGAAATTGCATGGTGTTAGTACCTAACTGCATAACAGGCCCAGCATAAATTTCGATTATGCACGACGGAAAGAAAAAGTCCGTCACGTAGAGGCTGCGTTTACTAAGCAAATTTCAACCTACGTCACGTATTGCATTTATCTCAAAACGTAAAAGTTTAATGAGAACATAATTGGGTATTAAGGCATGAAATAAATGGCACCATAATATCACAGCTTATTGTTAATATGAGTTGGGAGTGGGTCTTAAAACAAGTGTGTGTATGTACATGTATAGAACATAACATTTGCAATTAGATTGGTTCTATACATTTTTGTTTTTCAATCTGACGCATAATATCGGAGATATTAAGAGTTTTCGAAATCCACCCTCCCCCTCTTAACCCCTTCTCACAGATCGGATTTCAGCAATTAACGAACTTGATCTTTTTGTTTCTGCATAAAACGTCTCCAGGAGTTAGAATCAAAAGCCGGTTATCACAATTCGCCTTCTATTCTCTATATCTACCGAATAAAGATGCCCAAATAAACAGGTATTTAAAAGTATGCCGGATATTTGAGCAGATTTCCTCTAAGGGAAACCAGCTATTGAGCTCTTAATCATGATGCGATTTTCAAAAAACTTCCTCAAACGTCCATCGATGCTACTCAAGAGATGACAAAAATGCTGTCCGTACAGTATATATATATATATATATATATATATATATATATATATATATATATATAATTCAACTGTACGTGTGTATGTCACTGAACTCCTCCTAAAAGGCTGGACCGATTTGAATATAACTTTTCTTATATTCGCTTTTGTCGTATAGCAAAGTATAAATGAGATATACACTAAAAATTTAAAGTGGGATCCAACAATTTTTTTATTGGGCACAAACGATTGAACCGTACTTAACTTATTTAAATTAGCAATAATTCTTCCATGATTATAAGCTATATTCAATTTTTTAGGTTCGAACGGGAGTGGGGGTTATAAGGAAGGTTATAGAAGAAAAATTGACGTTATTTCAAAATAAAGATTAATGAAATAATTATATTATTTTTTTTTTCATTTCATACTTTATTTAATATCCTAATCGCTTAAAATATCATACAGGACAACCTCTGTCGGGTACGCTAGTATATATATATATATATATATATATATATATATATATATATATATATAAATCAATTGCAAACTCTCTATTTAAAATTTTATACTGAAAGTGAAGATGGAGTTGGTTAACGGTTAAAATCGGACCAGTGGTAGAGGGGTTTAGAGGGAGGGAATTGATGAAATTCGAAATATCACCGTTTTTTTCATTATCCTGATTATTAACCCAGATATTTGGATTTTTTTTTTTAGTTTTCCGTAAACTCCGACTCCCACACGTGTCATATTAACAATAGGATTTTATATTATGAAGCTCATCATTCAAAGCTTAAATACAAATATTGTTCTCATTAAATGTTTACGATTTGTGATAAACGGAAATTTGTGACGCACGTGGGAAATCTGCTTTGTTAACGCAGCCACTGCGTGACGGATTTTTCGCTATCTCCTGGGTAGGATCAGTGGAAATTTGAGAAATGTTTTCTGAATAGCAGATTTCCCTCAAGGAAAATTTGCTGATAGAGGGCGAAATATAGAATAGAAGGAAAGGTGAGATTATGTCAGTTGAGGCAGGCTCTCCTTGAGGGGCCTTCTATTGTCGTGCTCGAAATCTTTCGGTAACATTTCGTTGGCTGTCACTACCTGGTTAGGTTTATTCTTTAAGTGACGTTGCTGTTCATGTCATAATTTATTACTTTACTTATCTTTGGATATAATTTGGCCACGAGAGAGAGAGAGAGAGAGAGGAGTATTTCTGGGCGGCCATTAAACGAGCTAAGGATTGGCATGAGAAGAGGCCATAAGGAGGCCTACATATCCCTGGCTCTGCTAAATCTCAACCAGGGGTCACGCTATCTCTGAACCAGCTCTCAGCGTACCAGCCTAGCTATCATCTATTGATAGTACTATCAATACATACATACTCTCTTATCAGTAATATCAGTTGTATTCACAACATCTCAAATTGCACTTCAGTCTTATTTACACTTCAGCCTTTTGGCAAATATCCCTTAAGGGAAATCAGCTATTGAGGTCGTACTCATGACTCGATTTTCAAAATATTTCTTCAAATGTCCATGTAACCTACCCAGGAGATTATGAAAATGAGGTCCGTTCAAAATTACATATATATATATATATATATATATATATATATATATATATATATATATAATTTTATAATCTAGTGGACGTAATTTTTTTTTGATCGTTCCGAAACTCAATCTTTGAACGTTCTATGTAAAATGAAAGATCAAGTTATTTAATGACTAGTATCGGACAAGTGATAAGGGGGATTTAGAACATACGAACTACCTACGTTACTGTACGTCGGATTGAAAAATTGTATAGAATCAATCTTATTGAAAATTACATTTACTATAAATATTGTTATTTACATCTATCCTCTATCTTGAATATTAACCGAGATATTTGCATTTTTCTATTTCAGTCTTGAGAAAATCTCCACTTCTACTCATATTACAAAATCAATACTCTGTTATATAATAAACCACTTTATTCCAAGCATGAATATAAAATATTGTGTCCTAGAGACCTTCATTATACGAGATACATGCAAATATGTTGATCCTTTCTTCGTCTTAATTTCTTGGGATACTAAAATTTGAGTAATCCAGATAAAAATTATTCTGATTAATTTCAAATTACAGCAATAGCTACAGCTAATAGTTTTCAAGTAGACATTATTAACTTGTAAATCGACTGACATATTCCTCATTACCGTCTGTATTTATTCACTAAATATTCATGGTGGTGTTACTAGTATGTAGATTTATCTATTGTAAACATTCATGTGGAAAATCTGCTTAGCTAACTCAGAACCTACGTGACGGACGTTTTACTTCTTGAACTGTGTGAAATGGCAATGTGATTTCTACTATTATTTCTATTACTATCTGAAATCAGACTACAGTAAAAGCCGTTGCAGCTGCATTGTTGAGGTGTGATAATGCGTTTAATCCTAATCGCAATTATACTAAACAAAGGTTGAGATAATGTTATTATCTCATTCATGTCAGGCGATATTCATTCGAAGCTTAGAGCTAAGCCATTTATTCGGTTTCATTGGATTTATTCAGACACTCTGGTTGTTAACACGGCCTTTTCCGGATATATATTCACTCAATAAGTCATATTCATCTCCATTAAGAAATTTCTACTAATGGAAATCATCTATTGAGGTTGTACTCCTGACGAGATTTTCGAAGAATTCATCAAATGTCCATCGATCCTACCCAGGAGATGACGAAAATGAAGTCCCTCGAAGTGATGTTTAACAATAGAGAAATCTTCATACTGGTAACGCAACACCACCTTGCATATTATGTAAATAAATACAAACGATAATAAGAAACCAACAGGCGGGAAGCTGTGCCAACTTCCCACAGGAAAGATAAACAATTACTGAAATATATCAGAATATAACATATTAATTTTATTGAAAACTATTTACTATATCTAGTACTCTAATTTGAAATGGATCGCAATAATTTTCATCTCAATCAATCAAATTTTAGTAGTCCAAGAGCTTAAGAAGGAGGGGGTCACAAGAACATATTTGCATGTACCTCGTATAATAAAGGTCTCTGGAAAACAATATTTCGTCTTAAAGCTTCGAATAATGCGGTTCAAAATATCACAGAGCATTGTTCACTTAACACGAGTAGAAAAAAAGGTTTACTGAGGGCTGAAAACTGGAAAATGAAAATATCTCGGTTTATGTTCAAGATAGAGAATACAATATATAACAATATTTATAATAAATTTAATTTTCAATAAGATTGATTTCAAAGAATTTTTCGATTCGAAGAATAGTAACGGAAATATGTCACATTTTCCAAAATCCTCCCCTCTAATCCCTCTGGTTCGATTTTAGCCATTAACGAACTTGATCTGTCTTTTAACATAAAACCTTTAAATTTCGAGTTTGGTAACGATCAAACCAAAATAAAGAGCCCACACATATATAAATATATCTATATATATATATATATATATATATATATATATATATATGTATATATTATATATATATATATATATATATATATATATATATATATATATAATTTTTAACAGACCTCCTTTTCGTCATCTCCTGTATAGGATCGATGGACATTTGAAGAAATTTTTCGAATATCTTTCCATGAGTAGGACCTCAATAGCTGATTTCCCTTTCATGGGCGATGGCTTTCCAGTCCGCTGGGTAGACCTCAGTAGCGTCCTTCTTCACTCTGCCAACCCATCTCATGTTCGGTCTCTCTCGTGGCCGGCTACCCACGACTTTCGCATTCATTGTCTTGTATAGGGAGCTTTTTTGGTTGCATTTTACCACATGTCCCGACCATTGTAACCTCTTAGCTTTCCTCTAAATCCTTCCTTCTCGAGAGTCCTAAGTCACCAATCCACTTCAGGCCTATTATGGCTCTAGGAACCTTACGCTCAAACCTTTCATCGTTTGCTGCCAGGGTATCCTACAAAACCCATGTCTCACACCGATAGAACAGCACAGGTTCGATAATGGAGTATAGACCCTTACTTTAAAATCTTGTGAGATTTTCCCAGATCTTAAGTCACTAAAAAACGAGAAAAAAATACGGTTGGTACTAATTATTCGTAGGTAGATTACTGTAATCTGTTTTTTGTTGATAGAGGTTACATAGCAGTATATATATATATATATATATATATATATATATATTTATATATTTCTATGTATATTTGAAGCTTTCTCGTTTATCAACGAAACTATACAGCTGAATAAAACTACCAACATTTACTATACAACTGTAGACTATTTACACGACAAAGACAAACCTTCCAGGCTGAATTATAAATAAAATAGGAAAAATGGCCTGTTTGAGGAAAATAAATCATTCTACATGTGTAATAAGGCACTAAATATATTTGCTGAAGAAATTTATAAATTACTGGGAAACTTGAGAACTTCTTATGGATATGATTTCTCAGCAGTTCAAAAAGTCACTCTAAGTCATCTCTCAGATGACGTGCGATTACTGGAGTGTTAACTCTAATCTTGCCACAAATAAGCACTCATAAGGTAAAACTGGTAAAAGTTCGAAGTGGTGATACAGAATCAGAAAACATGACAGATATAGTGTTCGTTGCCAAAGTTACATGGTCAATGATAAACGAGAACTTTAATAAATGGGTCTTCACTTCTGAATAGCAGAGATAAAAATGTCGAACTTTTCTTCCCGTCCATAGAAGTATGAGATTGATGTTACACGGATGTTATCGGTTGTTTACTTAATCAAGATATCGATAGTTTCTTCAAATCCAAGTCTCTTTCCTCCAGTGAAATGTACTTCAAACGAAGACCGGTCTCTAAAAAAATAAAAAAGTCCGTCACGGAGGGGGTGCGTTAACTAAGCAGATTTTCCTATTGCGCCATGTACATGTATTTACCTCAAAATTTAAAAGTTCAATGAGAAGATCAATATTTGGTATTTAGGATTCAAATAAAGTTCTTATTGTTAACCCTTTACAGGCAAGGTTGGGTCGCCGATGACCCAGAGGTTGGTAAAAATAATATTCTAAGTAAAGTAAGGGAAGGAGGGAAGGGGGAGTGCTAGGTACCCCTCCCCTCCTTCCGAGAGTTGATGAAAAAGAAATTGAGAATCAGCCTGGATCCAGCACTTTACGACGTCGGTGTGCTTTTTGTGAAAAATCAAGAGATCGTAAGGGTACATCAAACTGCGCTCATTGTAATCGCAGCCTATGTGCTGAGCATAGGCTAAGTATTTGTTCTCGATGCATTACCAGAGTCTCACCTGAAGAAGATGAAGAAATAGAAGATTGTTAGATTGTTCTGAGTTTGAAGTATTAGTGAACTTTTATTACTAAGAGTTTATTCCCTTTTTTTGATTTTTTATCCCTCATATTTTCTTATTTTTTTTCCGTAGAGTATTTTTTATATATATATTTTTTCTGTAAGAGTTTAAACTATTTATTTTGATCTGGAAAGTTTTTGACTGTTCAGAGTAGGAAAAATTATTGCTGGACTGCCGGATGAAATGGAAGACTGATAACTTACTGAAAATTATTTAATCACTAAGATTTTATTAAATTTTCTCGTCTTTTATAGCTGGAAATTTCTTATGTTTTCCCTTCTAGGAGTTTACTCGTTTAATTTTTATCTTTTATCCTATACGGATACCAAAGGTCTGGAACTCTACGTTCCTACTAATTTAAGTATAGTTCCTACTAATGTAAGTTTTTGTATTTTTATCATATTATGTATATTGCTAAATAAAATAAATTTTTCAAACTATACTTTCTTTTTTTATATAAAAAAAACAACAACTGGAATATTTTTGTTAAAATGAAAAAAATGTGCTATAAATATGACTGGGTCACCCGTGACCCAGCTTGCCTGCAATGTAATTATCATATTCCTTGTCTGTGAAGGGTTAATATGACATTAGTAGGAGTGGGGGTATACTGGACGCCGAAAAATAATAAAAATGCAAACATTTCTGATGACAGTAAAGAGTTTGAAAAAAACGTACATAAGGACTGTTATAGAACATTACATTTTCAATAAGATTGGTACAGTTTTTCAAACCGACGTATAGTAACTGACATATTTCCAATTCCCCCTGTTAAACCCCTCTCACACTGTCCGATTTAAGTCGTTAAAGAACTTGATCTTAATTTTTGCATAAATCACTTAAATATCAACATGGTAACGATAAACCAATAATTACGACCACTAGAGCTGTAAGAGACAAATATATATATTATAAATATATACAATTTTGTACGGACCTCATTTTCGTTATCTCCTGTGTACGATCCATGTACATTTGAAGAAATGTATCTGAAATCTTATTATGAGTACAACCTCAATAGCTGATTTCCCTTCAGGGAAATCTGCTAACACAGTACACAGTACCTTGAACGACAAAAAGACAAATATTCAATTTAAGAAGATAAACTATTTTCAAAATAGAATGATACAATTAGTAGTAACTAATGCAACACAGGCCATAAAAACATGTATACTTAAGTTGTTAAGAATAATCATTAAATATTAAGGCTAACAATTATCTCGTAATATGTTTTTTAGCAGATTTCCCTCAAGGAAAATCAGCTATTGAGGTCGTACTCATGGCACCTCGATTTTCGAATTTTTCTTCAAAAGTCCATCGATCCAACCCAGGAGATGACGAAAATGAGGTCCGTTCAAAACTGTGTGTATATATATATATATATATATATATATATATATATATATCTATATATATTACTCTCGCAATCGCAATGTTGTGTTTGATCGTCACCAAAAGCGAAATTTAAACGGATCAGTGGGAAGGGGGGGGGGATTTTCCTAAAATTCGAAATATCTCCGTTACTACCGTCGGATCCAAAAATTGTATAAAACCAATCTTAGTGCAAATTAAATGTACTATAAATATTGTTAAATACATTGCTTCTCTATCTTGAATATTAACCAAGATATTTGCATTTTTCATTTTTCAGCCGTCAGCAAACCCCCACTTCTACTCGTGTTACATAAACAATACTCTGTTATGTAATAAACCACATTATTTGAAGCTTAAACACCATGAATTGTTTTCAAGAGACCTTTATTATACGAGATAAATGCAAATATGTTATGGTGACCCCTTCTTAAGTTCTTGGACTACTGAAATTTGATTGATTGAGATAAATATTATTCTGGTTCGATATTAATTACAGTGCTTGATATAGTAAATAGTTTTCAATAAAATTAATATGTATTATTCTGATATATTTCAGTAATTGTTTATCTTTCCTGTGGGAAGTTGGCACAGCTGTATGTTTACGTTTCAGGTGCTTCCCGCCTGGAGGTTTCTTATTATCGTTTGTATTTATTTACATAATATGCACGGTGGTGTTGCGTTACCAGTATGTAGATTTATCTATTGTTAAACATCACTTCGAGGGACTTCATTTTCGTCATCTCCTGGGTAGGATCGATGGACATTTGATGAATTCTTCGAAAATCTCGTCAGGAGTACAACCTCAATAGATGATTTCCATTAGTAGAAATTTCCTAATGGAGATGTATATGACTTATTGAGTGAATATATATCCGGAAAAGGCCGTGTTAACAACCAGAGTGTCTGAATAAATCCAATGAAACCGAATAAATGGTTTCTAATGAATAGATTAATGAGAATTTTCCTAATCTCACCCATTTGGGCTAATCTATAAACCATTTCAATCAATCAATCCGATAGGATTATAGCCAGCATTTAATTTACTTATTTCGTATTCTTTTTTGGATATATTATATAATTTTTATTATTAGCAGATCAGCTATTGAGGTCGTACTCATGACGCAATTTTAGAAATTTTTCTTCAAATGTCTATCGATACTACCCAGGAAAAACGAAAATGAGGTCCGTTCAAAACTGTGTTTGTGTGTGTGTGTGTGTGTGTATATATATATATATATATATATATATATATATATATTTGTCTGTTTCCGATTTAGCAGTCGTAATTTTGTCGTAATTGTTTCCAAACTCGACATTTAGTCGTTTTATGTAAAAAGAAAGATCAAGTTCGTTAACAGCTGAAATAGGATAAGGGAGAGGGGGGGTTTAGAGGGGGAGGATTTTGAAAGTTCAAAATATCCCCGTTATTATACGTTACATGGAAAAAAATGTTTACAATCAATCTTATAGAAAATCAAATTTACTATAAATATTGCTATGTACATTTATCCTATATCTTGAATATTAACCGAGATATTTGCAATTTTCATCCTTCAGAAAACCCCCACTTCTACTCATTCTACATAAACGATACTCGGTTATGTAATAAACCACAACATTCAAGCTTCGATACAATATATTGTTTTCAAGAGATATTTCCTATACCAGATACATGCAAATATGTTCAAGAGACCCCCCCCCCTTTCCGTTGTTTTTGGACGACTTTAATTTTGATTGATTGATATAAAAATTATTCTTACTCATTATAAATTACAGTACTAGAAATAGTAAAAAGTTATCAAATCAAATTAATTCGTTATATTCATATATATTACAGTAATTGTTTTTCTTTCCGGTAAGAAGTTGGCAGAACTGTATGTTTACATTTCAGATGCTTTCCGTCGTTTCTATCATCGTTTGTATATATTCACTTAATATTCACGGTGGTGTTGTGTTACCGGTACGTAGATTTATCTATTGTTAAACTTCACGAGGGAAATCTGCTCAGTTTACGCACCCCCTGCGTGACGGACATTTTACCTATTTCCAATTGCTTACATGATTTTCCCATGCAATTGGGGTTCACCAAAACAGTTACGTTTTGTGGCACCTCAAAATGTATTTCTAAAAACTCTTAGCGCTTTCGGGAATTTACATTCCCATCCTCAGAGCATAGGATGTGCCCATAGAGATGCTACTGGGCTGAGCTCCGCCGATGCACGATATAATATATAATTATAGTTTTTGAACGTCTCGGAGATGCTGCTTTATGTAAGCACATTTCCCAAGTGCGTCAAGAATTTGCATTTATTTCAAAACGTAAATGTTCATTGAGGTCAATATTAGGTATTTTGGCTTCAAATAAAGTGGTTCATGATAAAACAGCCGATTGTTAATATGAATTGAGCCGGAATGGTGGTTTACTGAAGGCTGAAAACTATTAAATTCGAATACCTCGGTTTATAATCAAGACAGTGAAAGATCGCACATAGCAACATTTATAGAACACAGGCTTAGGTACCAGGTTTCGCCTGGGAAATCATTTGAGGCTGAACGATAATGTACTTTTTTTATAACTTTACTTCGTACAATATTTTACATTTTCCCGTCTCAATGCTTAGGATTTACACCCGAGTCCGGCATGCTGGGAATATGTTAATAATAATAGTTATTTATTATACAAGTGACGAAAGTAGATCACTTTACAACTCGAGTGAAACGTTTACCAAGAGAGTTGTAAATTCTACTTTCGTCACGAGTGTAATATTAAATTTTTTCTGTAATTATTATTATATTTAAATTTTAAAATGTATTGATTATTTCCACCAATAATTCATTCACATTTCAATTTATTTTGTTAAAATAAATTCTTACAATGTTAAGAAACATTTAAAAGCATTTAATTTCCAACTTCAAATTATTTTTTAATTTATACATATAACTAATTAAGAAGGCAATTCACTTTCTTCACTCTATTGCAAAATGTTTCACTTTCTTCACTCATTTCAGTTTAGTAATGTTGCCATCATTCAACGATTACAGAAAAAAGTATTTGTTATGTACGTAATTCTACAAAATACACAATATTTGTATATACCCGTTTCCTGTGCATGTATATATATATATATATATATATATATATATATATATAAAACATAATAATAGATTATCATATTATTATAGTAAAAAATACGGAGTTTCGTTGATTTAGATTTAGACTTTCGTGTCCTATAACATTGTTGACCCCTTCTATAGTTTTTCGTGTATACCTCAATCAAACAAAAGTGTACATAACAAAAGTAACTTTAAATAACAAAACAAAGAACTTCTGTTGCATGTACGATTGCTGGAAAAGGAATATGTTGAGAAATACTGCGATTTTATATTTAAGACCTCCCTTATATCCCCCACTCCAGTTCGTACTCGAAATTTTAATATAGTGTAGCAGCTGGGCCGCGTTGCCCCTGGTTACCACTTAACCTAACGCTTATAACAAAAGTTTAGACAGTCAGTTGCTTGTGTACTGCATGAAGAGACCGCTGTTTGTATTATTCTAAAGTTGTATTATTATTTTTGTGACATTTATGAAAATACAATAACCTATTATTTGGAGTCAAGATTTTATTTATTTATAGGGAACACCTTCTGAACATTAAAATAACACTCCCTATAAAACTGGTGACCTCGACGCGATTCGAAATGCTGAATAAGGAGGAATACCTCGCATTAGTTGAGCCAGCGCTCACCCTTCTGCGAGCAGAAGTCGCTGAGCTTCGAATCCGAGCTCGTTCCAAGAGCCGTGAAAGAGAAAATGAAGGCGTAAGATGGCGTCCCCGTCCACGCAGTCCATCATCACCACGGAAAGGTATCTGTTATTACCACAATCGCTTCCAGGATAAAGCTAGGAAATGCACCACACCCTGCAGCTGGAATCAGAACCATTTAAACTAGAAAGGGTGACGGAAGAAGCGGCAACCGTCAATACCCAGTCACTCAGCCGCCTGTTCGTGTACGATAAGTGGTCAAGACTTCACTTCCTAGTTGATACAGGCGAAGCTATTTCTCTAATACCTGTTTCCTAAACGAAAAGCCACAGATTATACCCTCGTAGCCGCCAATAACTCCCCGATCAAGACATACGGTGAAGTAAACCTTATTATAGACTTCGGGCTTCGAAGACCCTACCCATGGCAGTTCGTCATCGCGGATGTAGAAAAGCCCATAATAGGTGCCGACTTTTTATTCCACCATCAGCTTGTAGTCGATCTTCGACAGAAAAGGCTTATCGACCAGAAGACAGGACTCTCCACACTAGGACAACTCTCAAAAACACCACCCATTTTCATCTCTATTATTCCAGGAGACTGTCCCTATGCACACATTTTAAAGGAATTCCCAGACCTGACGAGACCATCTCCAATTAAAGGACCAACTAGGACTGTAGTGCAGCACTATATTAAAACCACAGCCAACCCAACCACTAGCAAGGTCCGAAGACTCCCTGCGGAAAAATATCGGTTAGTAAAGGAGGAAATTGAACGCATGCTGGCAGAAGGAATATGTCGACCGTCCAAGAGCCCGTGGTCGAGCCCTCTCCATGTAGTTGCCAAGAAAGACGGAGGGTTACGTTTGTGTGGTGACTACCGTAGACTTAACGCCCAAACTGTCCCGGACCAATACGGCGTCCCGAATTTGATGGATTTTAATACCAGGTTGGATGGAGCAAAAATTTTCTCGACATTAGACTTAGTCAGAGCTTACCATCATATATCCATAGCGGAAGAAGATATAGAAAAAACCGCCATTGCTACACCATTTGGTCTTAAGGAGTACTTCCGTATGACCTTCGGACTCAGAAATGCAGCCCAAACTTTCCAACGATTTGTAGACACAATGCTGCGCGGTTTGGACTTCGTCTTCCCCTATTTGGGTGATTTCTTGGAGGCATCCAAAGACGAGCAAACGCATGAAGACCACCTCCGACAAGTTATTCAGCGATTAAACGAGTACGGTATGTCCTTAAATCTTGCTAAGTGCGTACTAGGCAAAACAGAGGTAGATTTTTTAGGGTACAGAGTAGATGCCTCTGGAATAAAACCTCTACCTTCTAAAGTTCAGAACATTTTAGACTTTCCTCGTCCAGACACTATTTGCAAACTACGCAGGTTTCTAGGGGTGCTAAATTTTTATAGAAGATGCATTCCAAACGCAGCTAAAATACAAATGCCACTTAACAAGCTTCTACACAATTCCAAGAAACGTGTCAAGACCCCTGTGCAGTGGACAGAAGAGACTATACAGGGTCCGGCATATTAATCTGACGATTTTGTAGTAATTGTTATGTTGGCACCTGACGATTTTTGAGGGATAATAATTAAAGTGTGTTTCGTACAATTAAAACATGTAATATATCAAATTGAAGATCATATTTTGCAATTTACAGTGAATTACATAGTTTACTCACAAAGTTTTTTTATTTGAAGATTATGTCATCCAAATGTTTTCCGTTACTTCTCACACACTCACTTAACCTAATTCTAGATTTTAGAATTAGGCCGAAATCGTTGATGCAGTGCTGGAGGCGTTCTTGGAAGTTCGCATAGACTCTCTCCGACATTGCTCCCTCAACCTGGGCAACTTCCACGCGAATTCCGTCCTTCAATTCGTCCAGAGTTCGGGGCTTGTGTCCCAACCCGACGTGTGTGGTTCCAGCAGGATGGCTAGAGTATACGGCCTGAGGTTATTTTCCACACTTGACTGTCTCAAATGCTATTTTCTTGTGAACCTTATTGCATCAATAAATTTGTTTTTGAGTAAAAATTAACTGTTTTATAACTTTTTAAAAACCGCCCGTCCTTTCTGCCGGACCCTGTATATATATATATATATATATATATATATATATATATATATATATATATATATATATATATACAATTTTGAACGGACCTCATTTTCGTCACCTACTAGGAAGGATCGATGGACATTTGAAGAATTTTTTTCGAAAATCGCGCCAAGAGTAAGATTTCAATAGCTGATTTCCCTTAAGTGCAATCTGCTAATAAATTAGTTTCTTTCCTAAACAGAAACGATAATAAAAATCAATCGATTTAACGCAACCAAAAAAAAACAGACAAATTAATAATGCAAAAAAAAACATTCACAGTAATTCTTTTATTTCTATTCTTCTTACCTTTTTTTTTTTTTTTTTATAAAAAATATTAAATTTATACTGAAAATGATTAAAGTATAATTAAATTACAGAAAAAAATATGGACCATAAAAGTTATGCTTAAATTACAAAGCTAATAATGATGATCTTAATTTAAGCACGGCATTATGGAGCACCATTATGTTTATAAAGCACCATATCGCCTCGGGATGAATTGTAAATTACATCATGGAATTAACTATCATTATCAACTAGAACGATATTATAAATGAGTTTGTTCCCAAATGCTGAGTTAATTGGTCAATATATGGTATATATCCTCTTTCTCAACCATTTTGCTAAAATATCATTTCAGTTGGGTTTTATGGCGTAGACAACGTAATTTACTGTTAACCTGAAATGCTAATAACTAGTGGTTCTACTTTGTGCTATAAATTTATACATTGGTTAATGGAGGTTTATGAAAAGAAATTTGTGAATGTCCTGGGATTACTTGCATATTTGTTAATGGAATATTTTACAGTGATTTTTCTTTGTTCTCTAAATCTCTGGCCAATAGCCGATTACTTAGAGTCAAAACCATTTTCTTTCATAATAATGGATCCTGTTTGTTTCTCTATTCTCTCCCATTACTGACACTGAGGGAAATAAAAATACAAACTTAATTCCTAAGTTGATATATAAATAATTAATAGTTAATTCTAAAAAACTGAAATCATCAACCCATTGTCGACACAAATCAGGATGTCGACGCAAAGTTATAGTGATGAGCGCCTTTAGCTAATAAATTAAATGTATTTTGAATTCTTGGCATTTAATTTTTAACGTGTTCTATATATTTAAAGAAAATTCGAATGCTTTCTGTCAAAAATATAACATGAGGAAATATTTTATATTGTACGAAAAATGTATTACGATCAATTCAAAATAAATTAATTTAACTTTTTTATGGAATACTAATTAGTTGATCATAAAATCAATTAAAACACTAATTTAAGCCAATCATTCTCATCCAATAAATGCAGCTTTATCCAGGTGCTTTAAAAACGTCTGTAGGAAACAAAACTTGATTTTTTAAAATTTATTCACTTTCATCGCAAATTTTCGTAGTAAACCATGCGCAACATAAAATTTCAACAAATATTGGTGACGGGAATTGGTGATGAAGAATATAATGAATTTTAATACAATCATCTCTAAACGATATTTCGCGATTCTGTTCAATCAAATACGAGTAGTTTTGAATACAGTTAATAACAGTTTTAATTTGATGATAGAAATATATGTCAGGATTCGAATTTCATATATATATATATATATATATATATATATATATATATATATATATATATATATAAAACACATTAAAAATGAAATGCCAATAACTCAAACAACATTTTATTTATTCATTAACATTAAATAAACGCTATAGAAATAAAAAATCCAAAAAAAAACAAGTTGTTGCTCCCAGCGAGATTTGATCAAATACACAATTTTTTAGTGCTGAAAGATACATTGTTTTTTCTATTATATCCCCATGATATAATATATTCATAATAATGTGTGTCTCCTACATCATTATTCCCCTGAATTCTCTTATAGCCTGTGTTTTTCCTTGTGGAACTATTTTAACTTCACGATTCTTAGAATATCATATAATCTAAAAAATAAAAAATGCAAATTATTTTTGCACTAAAAACAAAGTCAGACGAACCATGGAGTGTCATTTATAAAAGTAAGGCGGTTAGGCTTTGACAGTGAGTATACCCGAACTAGCCCTGGAGAGTTAGGAATAGGGGCCTAACTGCTAGGTTAAGCCCTCTGCTTTACCTCTATCCTACAACTGGGGAATCCCACAGCCCACTTAGGGTATCCACTAGTCAGATGTAACCCTAGGATATATGGCCTCTCTCCTCTCTATACATACATTACCCTATAATACATTTGGCTCCTTCCTTTAGCCTCGCTCTCCATTGTACAACCCAGCCCGCGTTCTAATCCCAGATGGCGTTCTGTATTCCAGCTCGCGTGCTGCATCCCACCTCGCGTTCTGCATCTGAGCCCGCGTTCTGTATCTCAGCCCGCGTTCTGCATCCCACCTCGCGTTCTGCATCTCAACCCGCGTTCTGTATCCCAGCCCACGTTCTAATCCCAGATGGTGTTCTGTATTCCAGCTCGCGTGCTGCATCCCACCTCGCGTTCTGCATCTGAGCCCGCGTTCTGTATCTCAGCCCGCGTTCTGCATCCCACCTCGCGTTCTGCATCTCAGCCGCGTTCTGTATCCCAGCCCGCGTTCTAATCCCAGATGGTGTTCTGTATTCCAGCTCGCGTGCTGCATCCCACCTCGCGTTCTGCATCTGAGCCCGCGTTCTGTATCTCAGCCCGCGTTCTGCATCCCACCTCGCGTTCTGCATCTCAACCCGCGTTCTGTATCCCAGCCCACGTTCTAATCCCAGATGGTGTTCTGTATTCCAGCTCGCGTGCTGCATCCCACCTCGCGTTCTGCATCTGAGCCCGCGTTCTGTATCTCAGCCCGCGTTCTGCATCCCACCTCGCGTTCTGCATCTCAACCCGCGTTCTGCATCCCAGCCCACGTTCTAATCCCAGATGGTGTTCCGTATTCCAGCTCGCGTGCTGCATCCCACCTCGCATTCTGCATCTGAGCCCGCGTTCTGTATCTCAGCCCGCGTTCTGCATCCCACCTCGCGTTCTGCATCTCAGCCCGCGTCCTGCATCTCAGCCCACGTTCTAAACCCAGATCGCATTCTGTATTCTGGCTCGCGTGCTGCATCCCACCTCGCATTCTGCACCTCTCCCCGCGTTCTGTATCCCAGCACGCGTTCTGCATCCCAGCCCACGTTCTAAACCCAGATCGCATTCAGTATTCAGGCTCGCGTGCTACATCCCACCTCGCCTTCTGCACCTCTCCCCGCGTTCTGTATCCCAGCACGCGTTCTGCATCCCAGCCCGCGTTCTGCATCCCAGCCCGCGTTCTGCATCCCAACCCGCGTTCTGCATCCGAGATCGCATTTTGAATTCTGGCTCGCGTGCTGAATCCCACCTCGCATTCTGCACCTCAGCCCGCGTTCTACATCCCATTCCGCATTCTGCACCTCAGCCCGCGTTCTGTATCCCAGCCCGCGTTCTACATCCCAATCCGCATTCTGCATCCCAGCCCGCGTGCTGCATCCCAGCCCGCGTTCTGCATCCCACCTCGCGTTCTGCATCCCACCTCGCGTTCTGCATCCCACCTCGCGTTCTGCATCCCACCTCGCATTCTGCATCCCAGCCCGCGTTCTAATCCCAGAACGCATTTTGCATTTCGGCTCGCGTTGTGCATCCCACCTCGCATTCTTCATTCCAGTTCGCCGAACCTCCAATATGTTTACAGTCAAACAGGATTTATTGTGTTGATTTTTGACACATTTATTCAAGAATTCAATTTTATCTCCGAAAATGGTAGGTCATATGAATTTTCCAGTCCCATAGGTCTATGACCTGACATATGAGATATATATCTAGATATATATATATATATATATATATATATATATATATATATATATAATTTTGAACGGGCCTCATTTCGTCAACTACTGGATAGGCAACAGGTGTAAAATAACGGAGATATTTCCATTTTTGAATTTCTTCTCTTCAAAACCTGCCCTCCCTCGGTCCAATTTTAACCATTAACGAACTCGACCTTTAGTTTAGTATGAAACGCTTATGTATCGAGTTGGGCAAACAAAGATAGCTATCTGCTAAGAAGAATATGGTTGATTTGAGCGAAAAGAATAAGGCAAACAGGCCGTGACGGCGACTTGAATAAGGCCATTGTCGAGTGAGTTTAATTCAACAGTTTAATTTAACAGTTTCATTCGGTAAATAGAGTCCAGTAATCGGCTTAGGCCGCTCTGTTGACTTGTGTTCCCTCCACCCTAAGCTCACATTTCAAAATTACACTTGAACAAACACAAATTCTTTTCCATTTGAACCAGAGACCAGAGGAATGGATGTAATCAAGCGAGAAATTGAGCAGTCGTTGGAGTCACCATTCTTCAGAATTCTACACAAAGTTTTTAGCAGATTCAAGGAAAAAATTCTCAAATGTCCGTTGATCCTACCAAGGTGACGAAAATGAGGTCCCTTTAGAATATATATGAATATATATATATATATATATATATATATATATATATATATATATATATTGTTGCGAAAACCAAGTACTTGAAAAAGTACACAAAGTTAATCACGTATTTAAGAAGTTCGATGCTGATGAAAATAACCAACTGATGAAAGCGGCAGGACCGACGGCACCAGCTACATTCTAGGCGGACCCAGTCCCCACCTAGACCTGACTTTGCCTTTCGGTTTTGATTTAGCCACCCGTCAATAGAAGCTGCCAAGCTCGCCCGGCAATTTAGTTTGTTCTCAGTTCTCTTAAAGTGAATAACAGTGCGTTTAGTGCCACTTTAGCGAACGGCGCATTTTGTCTCAGTGCGATACAGTGTTTTATGTGAAAATCAGTGTAGTGTCGTGCTTACGTGTAGAGCAGTGCAGTGCCGTGTTCTTTGTGAAGATCAGTGCAGTGCCGTGATTCGTGATCTTCATTGATTTCCGTGATCTTGAGTTACTGTACTGTGCAATTAAGAAGCGAAGTCATCAGTGCATACTTTGAGTAGTAGTTAAGAATAATTTGCCCAGTGTGTAGTGCATTGTTAAATAAATTGTGCCGTGATAAAAATTATAAAATGTGTGTGTTTAATTTTGCAATACAACTATGCAATACTCAGCTAACTATCAAACACTTACTTTGACTGCAGACTATTAACCGACAATACCTTACCCATCAACTTATCATAACTACTACACGTCAACAGCCCATACATTACAAAAGTCATGAAACACCCCAAAGAAACACAATTTTACTACTAGATTTAACATTAAATAATTAAACATTTGACGTTAGAATTAGATTTTTGCTCAGAATTATATCCACTGGAGAAAAAAGTAAACAATATCGTGCTTTTCCCAACGACTGTAGATTTTTTAACCATTTTTTATCTTTTTATGAGGTGGCTTTACATAATAAACTATTTTAGTTTTATAATAAGAAAAAGTGTGAATTGCTTAAATTGTGACGCACCTAACTAAATATATATATATATATATATATATATATATATATATATATATATATGCGTGTGTGTGTGTGTGTCTGTTACCGCTCTAACGGTCTAATTTTTTGATTTTTCGTTGCCAAACTCAATATATAGGAGTTTTCGTCAAAAGTCCAGATCCGAGATATTCGATTTTTTTTTAATATTTTGGCATTAAGTAAACCGCCACTACTACTCTTGTCATATTAGAAATAAGCGGTTATAACATGAACTAGTTTTTAGGAAGATTAAATGCCAAATGTGGATTTCATTGAACATTTCCTGTAAATACATTGTCATATCGTCATCACTTAAGATTGTACTTTAAGAAAATGTTTATTTGATCTATAGTAGACTCGTATGTTTGAGCCGCTAACAAGAATCTGCTAAATTTACGCAGCCCCTGCGTCACAGACTTTATTTGTTTTTGCTCGTCTCCTCCCCCTTTAAGAAGAGCCAAGCAGAGTTGCCGAGATTTCTGTAATTAAAAAATAAACATATTTAATATTGAGCTTTTTTTCCATTTATATTCCAGTTTACAAATTCATTGCTTGTCGACACACATCAATAGCAGAGTGTTGTAGCGGCACTCCTTCAAACTCCATTATACCGACGTGGAATCTAGCAGTGATGGCCTCTCTCGATGGTATATTAACAGGCAAGTCTATAATAAAAGATGACTATAGAATTGGAGGCAGATTTTCCTTCTAAACGAAAGCACAAAGAGCTTTGTAGAAAGAAAAATTGATGGAGTCTTTCATTATTAATATGGCCGCCTCCCTGAAGGGGCAGTGCCACCCCCGGAGGCAGATTCTCTCAAGTTTCGAAGTCGGACCAGGGGAGTGTGTTTCATGACAGATGGTGATCATTAGTTGACCGAGAAACGTCGGGCGTAAGATGAAGCAAGATTTTTACGCAATGCTCTTTAGGCTGACGTGGAAAACAGAAATATGCACGTTTAATCAAAATTTCAACAACATCCTTAGAACTTATAAATTATTTAAAAGTAAGCATTAAATAAAGACATATTACAATTTTTGAAGCGGGCTCTAGGCGAAGGGGAAGACGCAATTTTAAACCTGCGAAGCAGTTGAAATTGTTGAAGCCATTACTCATGAGAGTTGGGATAATTTAGCAGGGGCCGGGAAGAGTGTTGCAGCGGGGGGGGGGGGTTGAGAGGGGGGTTCTTCCCCCTGCGTGTTTCCGGTAATTAGTGGGATGAATTTCAATAAACCCCCCAGCGTTGAAGAGGCTTCGAAAAGATCCTGGAGTTTTCCCTCTCCAACAATTTCTCCAAATAAATCTCACCGCTGAATATTATTATTCATAAATTTTGTTAACCTCGTTATGTACGTATATATGAAATTAATGAACTCTCATCCAAGATTTTGTATAAAACCATTTAAAGAATCCTTCACTCTCTACTAATTATCAATTTACTAACTGGATATAATAAGGGAGGTCGGTACAGTATAAATCAAAACATAACACCTATAAGTGTCATGAAACATGATTTGTGGACTTTTCGAGACAAACTAAGGCACGGTAAGATATTATAGAATCAATTGGTATGGCGTACTGAGGATATTGGGCCAAACAACAAATTAAAAAAAAAAAACTTTTATTTAAAACATCTTTATTTTCACATGTACCCCTTCAAGAACAAGTCATACTTTCGTTGTCGAAACACAATCCTTCTATCTCTATTGACACATTTTATTCTGTAAAATAATATTACGAGATTTAGTGCAAAACAGGAATTTTCTGAGGTAGCTATGTTGCGATCTTGCTGCGGCGGTAGGCAGTGGAAGCTGAAAGAGATGAAAAATCCCACAACCATATCACTAACAACAATTTAAGAAGGACACACCAACAATCGACTCTAGTCAAAATTTAAATATATATAAATTTATTTATAATCAAAATATTTGCCAATATTAATTATTAAACGAAATGAAGAGGCACCTTTTAATAATATAATGGGGGACACGTATCTCTACTTATACTATATTACAATTAAAACACTTAGCTGCTTTAATAGAAGTTCAGACTCTGCCGTGAGACATGGTGCAGGCGAGAAGTAGACCGAAGCAAAGCTGAAGGATTATCAGGGTGTCTAGGACCGAGGTCTCCTGTCTCCAGAAATTGAGATATGCTTGTGTATAATCCTTCGCTTCGGGGTCCTTATATAGGTATAAGCCAGCGCTGAATTTGGACTACCAATCAAAATATGCTCAAAAAGTGTATTACCGGGGAATTATTATCGAAACTCTTCCGTATTATTAATTAGTGCATCGACTTTAAAAGCTGTGAATGTTATTATAAAAATCCATCGGCGTTATCTACGAAAATGCTAGAGCACATGGTGCCAACTCTAAATCGGATAAAACTCTTATTTAAAGGTAAAAACTAGACATTTAAGCATTCATAAATAATAATCTAAATGTGCTCTGTGCTGGCATTATACAAAATATAAAATATGTGTTCATTTATGATGGGTCTATGTAACGCAATGTCAGACTTCTTTAAAAAAAAAAAACACGTTATTATTTAATATTGCAACTTCTAGAATTTATTTGAATGACAAAATGTAATTATAAATGAGAGCTATCCCAAAACTGGACGATGTCATACAATAGCTGGATAAAGCGTTCGTCCCCAGCCGTCACCACATGTGGTGTAAATAAACGATCCCTCACCTTCTGAAAACAAATGAAACTAAATGACTAAAATAACATATGAACAATCAATGGCAATATCAGCGAATAGCTATAAGCGGATTTGAATCTGTAAATATTTTATCTGTAAATAATGAGTGGTCTCCGGCTAACCATTAGGCCAATTATAAATTCTAGTAGTTTTATTTTAATTAATAATAGGATTTTATTTTTATTATATTTTAGTAATTGTCTTTAAAAGGGTGGGCTGCCGATAATCGATAAATATCTACACTAATTAAGAGGCACGACCTTAAAATCGTGGGGCTTATGTGTAAATAAAGATGTTATACATAAAAGCATTTTTTTAAATGTGGTGTTTTGACTCAGAAATTAAGAACTTCTTTGAACAGGAGAGTCATTGGTCAAGAAAATAGAATATATATAGGTATGGAGTTTAAATCAAACACGCACACTAGTGGCAATGAAGCATATTTAATTTGTTCTGGGGCTCAGGTGACCCATGAGAATAAAGGCGTCTTAATCTCATTTGGTAAACCTAGAGTGGCGAGTTCGATTCTCGGCTGGGCAAATAAAAACTTATTTAGTGACGAACTCATTAAATAAAATCCCTAGTCCCACCCTGGCTAGAAAAGGGAGGTAACCTCTAGAAAACCCGTCCCAATTAGCCAAAGATGCAAAAAGTGGACGTTAATAAATAATAATAATATATTTCTGAGTTATTACCTCAATTTGATAAATGTTAGAGAAATACGTATAGTTTGGCGTTCAATCAAAACTGCTCACCTTAATCTGAACTATCAATAGACAGAAAATCACTTGCCGTCACAAATATTGATAATTTGTGCCATATATAATTTTTAAAGACATATTACCATACTATTTGAAGTGTAATGAAGAAATATTTAATATTTATTTACTACTAGCTAAAGAACCGGGATTCGCCTGGAAAATCATTTGAGGCTAAATAATGATGTATCTTTTTTTTTAATGTACTAAATTCTACAAAATACACAATCGCGATTTTATATTTCAGACCTCCCTTATAACCCACTCCTGCTCGTTCCTCGAAATTTTAATACAGCTTATCAGGGAGGTGTTAATACCAAATCACATACAGAGTTTCATTTAGTTCGGTTGACTATTTTGTGCCATATATAATTGATTGACACCCACTAATGTTTTTAACGTTTAACATCTCCAGCTTCAAACAGGACTACTTCAAGGACACACTCCATTTCCGAATGTAAAAGGATTTACCGCTCACTACTTCTCTATGTGCTAACATGTTGATCTGAGGTACTCACAACATGTCCTTATGCAAACATGTAAACCTGAAGGACTCACTGCATCTCCAGGTGGAAACCTATTTAGCTAAAGAACTCCATGAGGTGCAAACATATTAACCTTTAGGACACACTACATCACCATGTGCCAACATTTTTACTTGAAGGACTCACTACGTGTCACGCGGTTCAAAAATGTTTACTTGAAGGACTTTTTGCATCTCCAGCTGTTTACCTTTAGCCCAAGCTGTTATCAAGTCATGTTGTCAGTAATAATGTTGGGCCCGCCACAGCCTGTGAGCTATATGAAGCCCAAATTTTTAATAACTTTTAGTAATTAAGATTTTATGTGCAACAATGGGATTGATAAACATATAACCCATTTGCTGGGTTATATGTTTATATACGTTTTATTATG
This sequence comes from Riptortus pedestris, assembly GCA_019009955.1. Taxonomy (NCBI): domain Eukaryota; kingdom Metazoa; phylum Arthropoda; class Insecta; order Hemiptera; family Alydidae; genus Riptortus; species Riptortus pedestris. Next base: position 8,560,487 of record CM032231.1, on the reverse strand, counting down.
AGAAACTATTGCTTCAAAAATATCAAGGCAAGTTTAAAATTTGGTGCTCCTGTGAAGTAAGGCTTTTCATCAAGTTTTAAAGCCTTTAGCAAAGCGAGATTCTTTTAATGTGATAAGTATACAAATAAAAAAAAATAAAAAAAAAAAAATATTCTGTAATATCAATATAACATACTTTCTGTCTAATAACTTAATGAAATATACAATTAAGGTAATTGGTTGGTTATACCGACTTCATTTTACTAATATAAATCAGGTTTATAAGATTCAAAACATCCTTATTCCTAAAATGCTTATTTATTCAGGGGGATTAAGTATTATTCGAGTAATATAGCTTAGTGCATTAAGGGATTTCCAGTAAAATTATTTATTTAGCCAAGGAAATTTATTTCATATTCAGAAAAACAGTTTGAATTTCTTAAAAATCCTTCCAAGTCATTCCTGTTTAATTATTCCATGGATTATCTTAGCCATTGTCTGTAATGGGGTTTGACTGTATGCCACCATTTATATTCATTGTCAAGAGTCCTCTTCCACTAGAGATAACATTGATCCTTAATGAAGTTCACCTCGGCTCTCGGAAGACAAGGCCTTTCTTCTCAACCGTGTATTTATACATCGTCCCCTCCCTCCACCAGCCTAGAGATTCGAGTTGCTACAGTAACTTTAGCAAGAAACAGTATTTGCACCCCCTAGGCAGAGAGCACACTAGACTAACACATTCATATCTAGTGAGCAGACAAGATGAACCTATATGTCGCTACTGCAGTAGGCCGCTGACTGTAACACATATTAACTGACTGCACACTAGTAATAACGTAGCCATGACCCAGAAATTTATGCAAACTTCTAGACGATAGCAGCTAATTTACAATATTTAGATTTGACGCATAGTAACAGAGATATTTCGAAATTCCTCCCCTTTCTAGGGTTTTCGGTTTAGAGGAGAGGATTTTTGAAAATTCGAAATATCTCCGTTACTATACGTCGGACCGAAAATCTGTACAGAATCAATCCTATTGCAAATTACATTTACTATAAATATTGTTATATACATTTATTCTCTATCTTGAATATTAACCGAGATATTTGCATTTTTCAGTTTTCAGCCTTCAGCAAACCGCCATTTCTACTCATGTTTCATAAACAATACTCCGCTTCATAATAAATCACATTATTTGAAGTTAAATACCAAAAATTGTATTCAAGAGACCTTTATTAAACGAGATACATGCAAATATGTCCTGGTGACTCCCCTCCCCCGTCTTAAGGTTGAGATAACAATTATTCTGACTCATTATTAATTACAGTACTAGATATAGTGAATTGTTCTCAATAAAGTTAATATGTTATATTCTAAAATATTTCATTAATTGTTTTTCTTTCCGGTGTGAGGTGGGCAGAACCGTTTCTTTACATTTCTAACCTAACGCTTCCTGTCGGCAGGTTATTGAAATTGGATGAAACATTTCTTATTTCCGTTTGTATTTATTCACGGTGTTGTTGTGTTACCAGTATGTATATTTATCTATTACTAAACTTCATGAGGGAAATCTGCTTAGTTTACGCAGCCTCTGCGTGACGGACTTTTTTTGTGCCGTGTAGGTTAATATTTGAATATAATTTTTTATACTTAGGTAAATGTTTGAATAATAATAATATTCTACTAATATATGCTTCTTTGCTGATTTATTTCGTAAGTAAAGGTATTACATAGTATGTTATTTTATAATAAATTACATAATATAATATTATACTATAAATACGACTCGTATATTTTTTGCATATTGTTATTTAATATTTCATTTTATGCTCTCATTGGTGACGAGGGGAGGGGGGGGGTACTCACATGCACTCGCACACACTACCACACTATTCGTCTTAACTTTTCTAAAAGTTATTTTGAGACAAGAAGAGTGATTCTGAGCAGAATGAAATGGAAAATATGCATATGGCAGGTAGGGGTCAAGTATGCCACCTACTTGTCAAATTTGTCCTGACTGGGTCACAGCCTTGTCGTTCAAAGGTTAACCTTGACTCTGCAAAAGGAGTAACGCAGCCCCTGCGTGATGGACTTTCAATTTTTGATTGATTATTTATAAAATAACACATTATTATTTATTGGTTTCCCGGCTTTGTCGGCATAACTCAAAGTAATATAGAAGACAGAGCAAGAGCAGCAAAACAATCAACTGAACTTGAACAAATTGATTTTTTGGGCCTAGCTCACAAAGAGGCTTTCTCTGAAATGAGAAATCTCGTAATAAATGATTGGAATAATTTATGGTATTACTCTGACAGTAAACATAGAGAAATTAAATCGAATACGCTAAACTAGAATTCAAGTAACAGACACTCTAGTTGAGAACAAATAGTACTTGCAGAGTCTAGACAGAGAGAAGACTAGACTAACACATTCATATCTACTGAGCAGTCAAGATGAACCTATATGTCGCTACTGCAGTAGATCGCTGATTGTAACACGTATTAACTGACTGCACACTAGTAATAACGTAGCCATTACCCAGAAATTTATGCAAACTTCTAGAAGATAGCAGCTAATTTACAATATTTAGACTTGACGCATAGACAGAGATATTTCGAAATTCCTCCCCTTTCTCCGCCTGGTGCGATTTCAGCCGTTAAACAACCTTAATCTTTTATTTTTACATGAAACGACTAAATATGTAGTTATCTAACAATTAAACAATAATCGCTACCGCTAGAGCGGTAACAGGCAAATATATAGATAAATAGATATTTTTTACAGTTTTGAACTGACCAAATTTCCTTCATCTCCTAGGTAGGATCGATGGACATTTGAAGAATAATTGCGAAAACAGCTTCATGAGTACGACCTCAGTAGCTGATTTCCTTTAAGGGGAATCTGCTAAAATGTGTATTTATATTAGAGAATCCGATTTGGACGCTGTGTCAACGTACTTAATTCAATTAAAGTAACAAATTATATAGATAATAGACAAGCATACCAAAGTCTCAGGACATAATTACTAACTGAAATATGCAAAATACACCCACTCAACAAGTAGTGAAGCCTCCACTTCCTGAACCACAAGTTGTCACGCCAAATAGACAACGTCAAAGTGTCACGGTTACAGTATAATTAGGGATATAGTACATTTAGTCTCTGCCTTCCGCTGTCACTCGATTTACAAACTTACGGGATTCTGATTTTCATTAATTATAAGTGTTGTGGTGGGGGGGGGGGGGGGTGAGGGGGGGGGGAGGCGGGGGGGTGGGGGGGTGGGTGGGGGGGGGGGTGGGGGGGGGTGGGGGTGGGGGGGGGGGGGGGGGCGGGGGGGGGGGGGTGGGTGGGGGGGGGGGGGGGGGGGGGGGGGGGTGGGGGGGGGGGGGGGTGGGGGGGGTGTGGGGGTGGTGGGTGGTGGGGGGGGGGGGGGTGGGGGGGGGGGGTGGTTGTGGTGGGGGTTGGTGGGGGGGGGGGGGGGGGGGGGGGGGGGGGGGTGGGGGGGGGGGCGGGGGGGGGGGGTGTGGGGTGGGGGGGGGGGGGGGTGGGGGGGGGGGGGGGTGGGGGGGGGGGGGGGTGGGGGGGGGGGGGGGTGGGGGGGGGGGGGGGTGGGGGGGGGGGGGGGTGGGGGGGGGGGGGGGTGGGGGGGGGGGGGGGTGGGGGGGGGGGGGGGTGGGGGGGGGGGGGGGTGGGGGGGGGGGGGGGTGGGGGGGGGGGGGGGTGGGGGGGGGGGGGGGTAAATGTAAATTTACTATAAATATTGTTATATACATTTGTTCTCTATCGTGAATATTAACCGAGATATTTGCATTTGTATTCTGCGTGTGGTCGGCCTTTCCGCCGAGAGCTCTGGTGGCCATTTCTGTAACTATTCGTCCCTCGTGAATAGGTTTAGAGGTTACTTACTACTACAGCTGTTATTAGGCAGATTTCTCTATTGTAAAACTTCACGTGGGAAATCTGCTTAGTTTACGCAGCCCCTGCGTGACGGACTTTTATTTATTTCGGTTGGGTCTTTAGTCCCAAAACAATTGTTCACTTCCGCTATTGGTTTTAGCGTATATCTCGTTTATAATTCGGTATACGAAAAAAGTGTATATAACAAAAGTTACTCTAAAGAACAAAATAAACAACTTTTGTTATGTTTATATTTGCCGAAGAACGAATAAAAAATGAAATACCGCTATTTTTAAATTCAGGCCTCCCATACAACCCCCACTCCTGCCCGTCCCTAGAAATGTTGGTATGGCTTGTTATAATGAAAGTGTTAGTGCTAATACACGTACCGAGTTTTATTTAGTTCCATTGAGTCTTTCGCGGCAAAGAAAATTGTTGACTCCCGCTATAATTTTTAGCGTATAACTCATTTATACTTCGGTATACGACGAAAAAAGTTACTCTAAATAACAAAATAAATAACATTTGTTATGCGCATACTTCCCGAAAAACCAATAGGAATCGAAATATAGCTATTTTTAATTTCAGTCCTCCCTTATAACTCCCACTCCTGTTTGTCTTAGAGAATATTAATATAGCCTAAAGTCTAAGGTGGGCTAGTAGTAATATACATACCTAGTTTCATAAAATTCGGTTCAACCGTTTATGCGTGAAAAGGTAACAAACAAACAAACAAAGAATTATTTAGACGTTATTTGGAGTAACTTTTGTCATATTCACTTTTGTTGTATAATAAAGTATAAACGAGATATACTCTAAAACAGTAAAGTGGGCCCAACAATTTTATTGGGCACCAACGATTGAACCGAACTGAACAAAACTCGGTATGTGAATTAGCATTTGTTCTTCCATGGTTATAAGCTATACTAAATTTTTTATGTTCGAACGGGAGTGGGGGTTAACTGAAGGCCGAAAACTAAAAAACGCCGATATCTCGGTTAATATTATAGACAGTGAAAATAGATACATGACAACGTTTATAGATCTTTTAATTTGCAAAAATATTGGTTTTATACAAAATTTTGATCCGACTCATACTAACGGAGATATTTCGAATTTTCGAAAATCCTCCCCTCTAAACCCCCACTCACAATCATCCGATTCCAGCCGTTGAAGAACATGATCCGTCTTTTAACGCAAAACGTTTAAATACGGAGTTTGGTAACGATCAAGCGACAATTGCGACCGCCAGAGTGTTAACAGGCTAATACACCTCTATCTTTATATATATATATAATTCTAGCGTACGTGTGTATGTCCCTGAACTCCTCCTAGACGGATGGACCGATTTGATTGAGTTTTTAAATACGCGGTCGGGTGACGTCCCGGATGGTTTAGCGCCGCAGATCGGCTCGGCAGATGGAGCAGTAGTGGGGGTCGTGAGGGAGGCCTGAATTTAAAAATAGCCGTATTTCGTTTCCTATTGGTTTTTCGGCAAATATCCACAAGACAAAAGTAGTTTATTTTTTTATTTGAAGTAACTTTTGTTATATTCACTTTTGTCTCATAACAAAGTATAAACGAGATATACACTAAAAACTAAAGCGGGAGCCAACAATTTTATTGGGAACTAACGATTGTTCCGAAATTAACAAAAGTCCGCACACACACAATACCACCGTGATTAGATAAGGAGAAATCTTTCAGTTAATTAAAATAAATACCCAACTGAAACAGCTTCTGGATTGTAAGAATAATTTATATTTTAATAACTCAAATTTTAGTAGTCCAAGAACAAAAGAAGGGGGGGGGGCGGATGAACAAAACGTATTTGCATAAATCTCACAAAGTAAGGAAGGTAAGGTAAGGTTAAAAACGCCAGGTTAGAAGAAGCTTCCGCCTGAGCCGAGAAATGACGAAGATGGCCGACATAATCCGAACTATACCCCACCACAGACTTCATAAAAATGCAAATAGCTCGGTTAATATTCAAGATAGAGAATAAATGTATATAACAATATTTATAGTAAATTTAATTTGCAAAAAGATTGGTTCTGTACAATTTTTCGATCCGATGCATAGTAACGGAGATATTTTGAATTTTCGAAAATCCCCCCCTCTAAACCCCCCCTCCCTCTGGTCCGATTTCAGCCATTAACGAACTTGATCTGTATTTTTACATAAAACGGTTAAATATCGAGTTTCGTAACGATCAAACAAAAATTGCGACCGCTAGAGCGTTAACAGACAAATATATATATATATATATATATATATATATATATATATATATATATAATTTTGAACGGACCTCATTTTCGTCATGTCCCGGGTAGGATCGATGGACGTTTGAAGAAAATTTTCGAAAATCGCGTCATGAGTACGACCTCAATAGCTGATTTCCCTTGAGGGAAATCTGCTAAAACTCCATATGCAAATTAGCATTAATACTTCCATGATTATAAGGTATATTACAATTTTTAGGTTCGAACGGGAGTCTGTTTTTCGACAAACGTGCACATAACAAACGTAGTTTACTTTGTTATTTAGAGTAAATTTTGTTTTATACATTTTTTTTTTTTTGGGAACAACGTATGAAGCAAGTAATTTGCGTAGAAATATTGATATGCTCAACAATTCTTTCCAATTTGAACTACCAGGTACCGCACCTGGAAAAATTAATTCAAATGTATGTTAATATTTTGTCCTTAATAATTCAAATCTATGCATAAAGCACAGGATACGGGTAATATGACAATATGGAAGACAGTAAAGTCTTACATAAAAAAATTAATTTTATTATTAACAAATCCACAGCAACGACGGGTGTACCCTAAACACTGGGACAGGTAAATGTCAAAATATTGTGCAATGTAAAGCCTTGCCAAAAAAATACCATCACCATTCAGCCTCAAATGAATTCCTGGGCGAAGCCGGGTATCTGAGCTAGTATATACAGGGTGTCCCCAAACCAAACGGCCAAACTTCAGGGATCGATAGAGGATCGAAAAACTAAGAAAAAAAGTCCTCTGGCATATGCCTCGTTTTCGCTTCGTTTTTGAGAAAATCACAAAAAACTGAAAATAGTTGTGCAAAAAGTGTATTTTTTTTAATAATGTATTTAAATTACAAAAAAACTATTGGCTTTTTGAGTAAGCTTAATTTTTTAATTTACGAGGAGTAAATTTAGAAAACATGAATATTCTCACGCTTTCCTTATCAATAAAACGTCTAGGTTGAGTGTTTAAACTTAAAAAGAAAGGATTAAAATGTTTACTATCATTTTAATCCTTTTTGGGGGGAATCCAGCCTCGCATTCTCACATTAGTGGTGTTGCTAGTACTGTTCAGTGAAGTCAACAAATATGGCTAGATTTACCAACGCTGAATACGCGGACATAGTCTACGTCTACGGATTCTGCGATGGCAATGCACGTCAGGCAGTTCGGGAATATCGCAGACGGTTTCCTGACCGAGAAACCCCACACAGAGGTGTTTTTACCAGCACTTTCAGAAGGCTTCGAGAGACTGGGTCCTTCTCATGTAATCGTCGTGGAAACCGTATGCAGGCTCCGATGGAAGCCGACCTGAGGCGGAGGGAGAGGATACTGAGGCACTTCAATACCAACCCTAACACAAGCGTCCGGAGAGCTGCTTCAGTTCTAAGCATACCAAAGACAACCATTTGGCGCACATTAAGGGCTGACCGCAGGCATGCTTACCATGTACAAAATTTAATACCCGCTGATTATCCCCGCCGATTAAATTTTTGTAATTGGTACAAAGAACAATGGCAAAACGATGTAAACTTAAGTTCGAAAGTAATCTGGACGGACGAAGCGACTTTTACACGTGCGGGCATATTCAATCAAAGAAACTACCACCTTTGGACACATGAAAATCCCCGCGCTGTTAGAGAATTTCACTACCAGCATGAGTTTTCTGTAAACGTGTGGGTCGGTCTTTGTTATAATCGCATAATAGGTCCCGTATTTTTACCTGCTCGACTACACGCTGAAAGTTATCATCTATTCCTGGAGAATGACTTACGGGCACTTTTGGAAGATATCCTTTTGGAAACAAGGCTTGAGAGCTGGTTTCAACTCGATGGTTGTCCTGTACATTACGGAAGGGCCGTACGAGACTGGTTGGACATAAACTACCCAGGTCGCTGGATAGGACGAGGTGGGCCGGTGCCTTGGCCTCCCCGGTCTCCGGACCTCACGCCACTAGATTTCTTCGTGTGGGGATACGTGAAAGAAAATGTCTACCGAGAGCCCGTCCGCACAAGGGATGACCTCATCGAGCGCATCAGAATGGTTTGCAACCAGCTCACCGCAGAACAATGTTTAGATGCAGTGCGATCTGTGAGTACGCGATGTGATGCGTGTATTGCAGCGAGAGGCCAGCACTTCGAACAACATTTACGTTGACGCTTTAGAAATTAACGATGTAATTTTAGAGAAGGTAAAACCTTCAAAATTTTCAGGGTTTTTTTCCTCACTAAGGTAGACCCATATAAAAACTGAAACATTAATATTTTCCAAGTAAGAATATTTAATTATTTTATTAATTTTCTAAATTTTTAATCTTTTTTTATGTTTGAATCTTCAGTTATTGTTCATAATGTTATCTACTTTAAATAGGTAATTTTTTTTATACTATGCATATTTAAATAAAAAAGTATTTATTATTTTTTCTTAATAAAAAATATTTTTTTTTTTCAATTACCTTTCTGTTAGTATAAGATTGAAATACAATAATTGTATTGGAATAACATTTATTGCTAAAATTCATTCAAGGAATAAAATCCGCTCTTCCATTGGCCTTAACTAGTTTTTGCACAACTATTTTTAGTTTTTTGTGATTTTCTCGAAAACGAGGCATATGCCAGAGGACTTTTTGTTTTAGTTTTTCGATACTCTATCGATCCCTAAAGTCTGGCCGTTTTGTGTGGGGACACCCTTTATATATATATATATATATATATATATATATATATATATATATATATATATATATTTGTCTGTTACGCTCTAGCCGTCGCAATTTTTGTTTGATCGTTACCAAACTCGGAATTTAATCGTTTTATGTAAAAAGGAAGATCAAGTTCGTTAATGGCTGAAATCGGACCAGAGGGAGGGGGGGTTTAGAGGGGGATTTTTGAAAATTCACAATTTCTCCGTTATTATGCCTCGGATCGAAAAATTGTATAGACTCAAACTTATTGCAAATTAAATTTACTATAAATATTGTTCTATATATTTATTCTGTTTGCATTTGTATTCTGTGTGTCGTTGGCAGGAGTCGGCTATGTTCGGGACTTTCCGCCGAGAGCTCTGCCGGCCGTTTCCATAACTATTCGCCCCTCTTGAATAGGTTTAGAGATACCTTACTACTACAGGTGTTATTGGGCAGATTTATCTACTGGAAAACGTCACGTGGGAAATCTGGTTAGTTTACGCAGCCCCTGCGTGACGGACTATTGATTAATTTCATGGTTGAAAATAATTGTTCGCAAACGTACGTACTTCCGAACTGAGACATATTGGTTTTACATTTTTCGTCAAAAGCGGAAATTTCTCAGGGCTCACATACGATTTATAAAAAGTTTCAATGTTTACGGATAAAAATACGTTTTTTATATCGGTATTATTCTGCATGTCAATCATTTCCATTTGAAAGTCTTCGGGAACTGTATCCACATCGATATTAAATGGCGAGGAAAACATTTTCATGGAAACCGTTGTCTTCTCAGCTTTGAACCTTTCGAATCGTAATTGAAATTCGTTGATTAAAATGTCTAAATATTGTGCGTGTTTTTGAGAAGTTGTTATGTTTTCTTTTTCTAAATGTGGAAAGTGAGACATATTATTCTGCAAAAGATGCTGTTTCGACAATAATTAATTTGCGCTCAAATCCCTGCATTTTATCATACAAATTGTGAACAAACTGCCCTCTGCCTTGAAGTTCCGTCGATAAGGAACCCAAAATCGCAAATCCATTCTTTATTACCAAAATGAGGAGAGGCATATCCCTTCATATCCACGAACAATTGTATTTCGCTTTTTAAGTTGTATACTCGTTTTAGCATTGCACTTCTACTAAGCCAACGTACTTCAGTATTAAAAATCACGTCCTCATATGCAGTTTCTAAACCTTTCAAGAATTCTTTAAACTCACGGTGATTTAAGGCCCGCGAATTTATAAAATTGATTAGTTTAATTACTGGTACTGTGACATTTGGCAAATACAATCTTTTCGCACACAAATTTTCCTGGCGAATTATGCAGTGGTTAACGAATATATCCCTTCCTGTGACCTTCTTAATGTCTTGAAATAGTCTTCCCGATACTCCTACCTCCATTGCTCGTGCTTCATCTGTCGATACACCAATAATCTTTTCTAATAAGATTGAAACATTTTCCAATCCCAGACTTTAGTTCATCCTACAGGTCTTTGCCGGTTGTAGTCCCTTGCATTGGAATCAGTCAACACTATTCTTCGGTAATATCAAATTTGGTGTCAATACCACGTAAAAATATAGCAAGTTGTGCTGTATCAGTAATATCGCAATTTTCATCAAGTGCCAAAGAACAGTATTCAAATTTTGCAATGCGTTCACGAAGCGTTGTCGCAATGTTCTCGGACTAGTCTTCATTCCTACTTGCAATGGTGAATCTTGATTAACTAATGTTTGAAATAATATTTATTTTATCAGGAAATGCTATTTCTGCAACAGAAGTCAGACATTCTTTTATCATATCCCCATCCGCAAAGGATTTCATTTTTTTTGCCAATATTTGACACTATAAAACTTCACTGCCGTATTTGATAAAATACCTTGATTTTTAAAAATAATTTGTAGTTTTCCCAAGTTTTTCTCCATTTGATTAAACTTATCTATCCGGAATTGTCCGGTTAAGTTTTTATATTTTTGTTCATGTTTTGTATCCTAATGCCTTTTATGTTATATTCTTTCAATGTCAAGACAGTCTCTGAGCATATTAAGAATACAGCTTTATCTTTGACGAATGTGAAAAAATAATCGAATTTCCACTTTTCTTGAAAATGTCTGTGCTCATACGCAACCTTCCGTTGTTTTGTTTGCTTTTGCGACATGCTATAATAGATTAAGAAATTGAAAGTAAAAAAAAAAAAATTGTAAGGAAATTTAATTTTGAATTTAAAAACTGTAATATTACCTTTTTGAAATTAATATTCCACACACGCCTTTCGAGAAACACAAGAATTACTAATTAACAGCTCGTATTAGTAACACAGCACCACCGTGAATACTAAGTAAATAAATCCAACCGGTAATAAGAACTCTTTCAGTATATTTTAGTAGTTTCAGGACGGGAAGCGTCAGAAATATACAACAATCAACCAAACAAACAGGTCTGTCACCTCTCACCGGAAAGAAAGCAATTACCGAAATATATAGGAATATAACGTATTAATTTTCTTGAAAACTATTTACTATATCTGGTACATTATTTCATATAGAATTAGAACAAATTTACCTCAATCAATCAAATTTTAGGAGTCCAAGAACTTAAGACGGGGGGCGGGTTAGCATAACATATTTGCATGTATCTCGTATATTAAAGGTCTCTTGAAAACAATATTTGACATTTAAGCTCCGAATAATGTGGTTTATTATATAACAGAGTATTGTTTATGTAACATGAGTAGAATTGGGGATTTGCTAAAGGCCGAGAACTGAAAAATGTGAGTATCTCGGTTAAAATTCGAGATAGAGAAGAAATGAATAAAACAATATTTATAGTGCATTTAATTTGCAATAAGATTCATGCTATACACTTTTCAAATCCGACGTATAGTAACGGGGATATTTCGAACTTGATCTTTCTTTTTACATAAAACAACTACTTATCGAGTTTGGTAACTATAAAACAATAATTTCGGCATCTAGAGCGGTAACAGATAAATACATAAATACAATTTTGAACGGACCTCATTTTCGTCATCTCTTAGGTAGGATCGATGGACATTTGAAGAATAATTAAGAAAAACACGTCATGAGTACAACATCAATAACTGATTTCCCTTAAGGGAATCTGCTAAACATGCACAGACTCGGGGAATTCGTATTTTATGTTTGAACAAGTAGCCGAAAAGTGAGTAACTTGCCACAAAAACTTGTTTCGGCATAGTATGTACTAGCAATTTATTATAATTAATTTTAAAACAATATATTCATGGGAGAAAGTCGATGAAATAAATTTTATTTTAGAAATGCTTGGCGGGCCACATGGACATGTTCAAAGGCCCGCATGCGGCCCGCGGCCCGCTTGTTCTCATCCCTGGGGTAAGGTGATTATTGATTTCTATTCAGCCATTTGAAATAAAATAAAAGTCCGTCACGCAGGGGCTGCGAAAACTAAGCAGATTTCCCACGTGAAGCTTTACAATAGAGAAATCCGTCTAATAACAGCTGTAGTAGTAAGTAACCTCTAAACCTATTCACGAGGGACGAATAGTTCTGGAAACGGCCACCAGAGCTCTCGGCGGAGAGTCCGGAACATGGCGGGGTTCCGTCAACCACACACACAATACAAATGCAAATATCTCGGTTAATATTCAAGATACAGAATAAATGTATAGAACAATATTTATAGTACATTTAATTTACAATAAGATTGATTCTATACAATATTTCGATCCGACGCATAATAATGGAGATATTTTGAATTTTCAAAAATCCTCCCCTCTAAACCCCCCCCCTCCCATTGTTCCGATTTCAGCCATTAACGAACTTGATCTTTCTTTTTACGTAAAACACTTAAATATGAAGTTTGGTAATGATCAAACAAAAATTGCGACCCCTAGAGCGTGAACAGACAAATATATATATATATATATATATATATATATAGATATATATATATATATAATTTTGAACGGACCTCATTTTTGTCATCTCCTGGGTAGGATCGATGGACATTTGAGGAAATTTTTCAAAACTCGCGTCATGAGTACGACCTCAATAGCTGATTTCCCTTAAGGGAAATCTGCTAAAAGGAAGACCTAAGTTCATACATCACCAACGAGTACGGTGGTCACTCAGATCAAATAGTGTTGGAACAGTTCGTTCTTGAATATCTTTTAGAGTTTTAAAACGCATGAATCACTGACTTAGGAAAATTATTCAACTTTAAAATTATGATAATATAAATGTTAAATACTAAGTAGATAGACCGGAAAGACAAACAATTAATGAAATATATTTGAATATAACATATTTAGTTTATTAAAAACTATTTACTAAAGCTAGTGGTGTAATTTGTAATGAATCTGAATCAGTTTTATCTCAATCAATCAAATTTTAGTAATCTAAAAAGAAAAGAAGGGGGGGTCAACAGAACGTATTTACATATATCACACAAAGTAAAAGTTCAATGAAAACAATATTTGGTATTTAGGCTTCAAATAATATTGTTTATTATATAGCAGAGTATTGTTTATGTAACACTAGTAGAAGTGGGGGTTTATTGAAGGATAAAAACTACAATACCTCGGTTAATATTCAAGATAGAATGTATATAACAATATTTATAGTACATTTAATTTTCTATAAAATTGATTCTATTACTTTATTTCGATGAGACTTATAGTAAAGGAGATATTTCGAATTTTCAAAATTCTATCGATCCTACCCAGGAGATGACGAAAATGAGGTCCGTTCACACATATATATATATATATATATATATATATATATATATATATATATATATACATATATACATATATACGTATATATTTGTCTGTTAACACTCAAGCGGTCACAATTTTTGTTTAATCGTCACCAAACTCGGCATTTAATCGTTTTATGTAAAAAGGAAGATCAAGTTCGTTAACGGCTGAAATCGGACCAGCGGCAGGGGGGGGGGTTAGAGTGGGGAATTTCGAAAATTAGAAATATCTCAGTCACTATAAGTCGGATCGAAGATTTGTATATGACCAATCTTATTGCAAATTAAATTTACTATAAATATTGCTATGTACATTTATTCTCTATCTTGAATATTAACCAAGACATTTGCATTTTTATTAAGTGTAATTGACGAGTATGGTCGCTTCTATTCGATCCCGCCGAAAGCTAGTTCGGCCGTTTCCGTAAATGTTTGGTACTCGTATGGAGATTTCTCTATTGTATAACTTTCCGTGGTAAATCTGCTTAGTTTACGCAGCCCCTGCGTGACGGACTTTTTTGATAGAAATAGAAAAATTGAGAGAGAGAGATGATAATACCAGTGAGTCATTGATAGATCTGAGAAATCTGCATACTTTACGCATCCTCTGCCTAGCGGACATTGTTATGTGACTGTATGTTGATATATATGTATATATATATATATATATATATATATATATATATATATATATATATGTATATATATATATATATATATATGTATATATATATATATATATATATATATATATATATATACAGCTGTATGCTGTATTCGTTCCCCAGCAATATGTGAACTAACCCTGATCCTGTGTCCCAGAGCTGCCCTAAAGAGTAAGCCATTCCCTCCTTCATTTCCATAGCAACTAACGAGTTTCCACATTCATGGTGAGTATCATCCCTCGGGAACAACCCTTTACTGACAAAATACAAATTGGGTCCTCCCCATATATCAATACTTCTATAAATAATAATCTTAATTGCTTTTAAAATTTAATGCACTGATTTGGTATTTTAAGATAAAATAAATTATTTTTTTATTTATTTATTTCCTCATTAAAATAAATGCACAATTGAGATCGGTATAATGCAGAGTGGGGAGAGCCTATTCGGATGGCATTATTATTATTATATTTATTCATTTTTTAACTCACAGGTTTAACTGGATCTAATTATTTATTTATTTATTATGTAGAGCTCCGCAACAATGGCAACTTGGCTCTTCTTAAACAAGGGGGTGGGGGCGAAACCAAAAAAAAAATAACAAGTAAACAAAATAAAAAAAAACTGTAACACGAAATAATATAAAGAACAAAACTGAGGGAACGGAACACAAAACAAAGAGGGAACACGAACACAACATAGAACTAAAAACAGGTAGTAAATAAATAAGTGAACTGTAAACTTGGTAACTTTGAAACAAAAACTATTCATAAAAACAGGCATCATTCAGATTTAAACACACCACACACAACACACTCACACTCACACATTAAACAAATTAAAATATAGAATTAAATATCCTCAAACTGCCCAATTGCCTTTAATTTCCCTTGAGGGAAATCAGCTATTGAGGTCGTACTCATGACGCGATTTTCGAAAAAAATGTCCTTCGATCCTACCAAGGAGATGACGAAAATGAGGTCCGTTCAAAATTATATATATATATATATATATATATATATATATAAAATTGTAACCTCTGTCTGTACATTGATTTTCAAAACTATATATATACTAGCTCAGATACCAGGCCTCGCCCGGGAATGGATTTGAGGCCGAATGGTGATGGTCTTTTTTTGTTAAGGCTTTACTTTGCATACTTTTTTTTTTTTTTTTTAAATATTTATTCGTTTATTTGCAACAAAATATATACATATTACAAGCAAATGATGTGAATGATATAACAATTGGCTTGATTATTCACTTGAGGTGGGAAGTTGTCCATTGACAATACCCACATTGGAGGGAACATTGGCTGGTACTACATGGAGTTATACTGAGCACTACACAAGGAGATCTCTTGGCCACTTACGCTTCAGTCGTCGTCTTGGGTTTTCTGGAATATGGGTAGATGAAAGTGATTCGACTAGAGGATTAGGATGTGCGGGAAGGAGAGAGTGGAATTTCTGATATCGGGATTTTGCGAGGGCATGGACAAAAGGAATGTTGAGGTCGTTATGGAGAGTTAAATTGGATACGTAAAATGGTAAATCTGTAATTTTGCGGAGTATTCTGGATTGGAGGGTTTGGATTTTGTAGGAATTTGAAGGTTTAGTGGAACCCCAAAGGGTTTTTTGAAATGATGTTTGTTGTTTGGCTTATGTGCTTTTTTGGAAATGGCTGCCTAAATGTAGCACAAGATGAAGTACTAGGGGCTATGGACTGATAAGATGGGCTTCTTTGAAGAGCGGTTTTTTTCTTTTCCGGTGAGTCGTTGGCAGTCGAAGTTTTTTGAGAATTGTTCCCCGCGGAGCGGGGTCGTTTCTCAGTTCCATTTTTCTTCTTGGGCATATTTTTTTTAAAAAAAAAAAAAAAAAAAACTAGATTGAGGCGCGGATGGAAACCTTGATACTGTTATTACTAGGCGACTGCTCTATTGCCTCAGCAATGGAGGCTATTGATAAGAGCTGCTTTATGCGGGGTTGTCTATCTCCTAATAGCAAGGAGCAGAGAAAGAGTGGGCCTAGAGCAGGACAATATGTACTCGATAGCCCCCCACCTCTCCCCAAGGCAGACGCTAGGGGTTAGATAACTGAGAAAAAACACGTTAAAAACTCACAGGTTTTTGGATTGTGGCTCCATAGAATTTCTTCAAAATGCACATACACACTGTTTGTTGTTATGTTCAACACTGTGACAAATTTGAAGGCTTGAAACGGCCTTAAACTAAGTCAACAAAAGGATTTACACAGAGCTGAAATAATAGAACTGTCTCCTGCAATGGCTGCTACGCGACTCACTTTGCATACTATTTTGACATTTACCCGTCTCAGTGTTTAGGATTTATAGCCGTTATTGGTGTGGATTTATTAATAATAAAATTAATTTTTTATGTTAGACTTCACTGTCCTCCATATTGTCATATTTCCCGTCTCCTGGGAATTATGCAAAGATTTCAGTTATTAAGGACAAAATATTAACATTGATTTGAATTTATTTTTCCAGGTGAGGTACCTGGTAGTTCAAATTAGAAAGAATTGTTGAGGATATCAATATTTCTACGCAAATTACTTGCTCCACACATTGTTCCTGGAGAAATGAATAAAACAAAAGTTACTCTAAATAACAAAGTAAACAACTTTTGTTGTGCACGGTTGTCGAAAAACAAATAGACAAGGAAATATCGCAAATTTATATTTCAGGCCTCCCTTATATCCCCCACTCCTGTTCTAACCTAAAAACTTTAATATAGCTTATAATCATGGAAGAATTAATGCTGATTGACATACCGAGTTTTGTTAAGTTCGCTTCAATCGTTGGTGCCCAATAAAATTGTTGACTCCCGCTTTAGTTTCTAGTGTATATCTCGTTTATACTTTGTTAAAAGACAGAAATGAATATCAGAAAAGTTTCTTCAAATAAAAAAATAAACTAATTTTGTCATGTGCATATTTGCAGAAAAATGAATAGAAAAATACAGTTATTTTTAAATTCAGGCCTCCCTTACAACCCCCACTCCTGTCCGTCCCTAGAAATGTTGGTATGTCTTAATATAATGAAGGAGTTAGTGCTTATACCCATACCGAGTTTTATTTAGTTTGGTCGAGTATTTTGTATGTTTAAATACTTTCGTTTTTTTGTGAGTTAATTGATTTTTTAATCACATTAAAGGATGAAATTACTTACTTCCGATTAATTAATGGTCCGGTGAAAGGGAGGAAGGGGGAGGCTAATATACTTTGCTCCTCATGAAACAGCTACTTGTTTTTAAAATGCTTCGTACAATTGAAATGTTCTTGTTTATCGCCATAATATATCATGGTGAGGTAAAGGGAGAGGGAGAGGGAGAGGGAGAGGGAGAGGGAGAGGGAGAGGGAGAGGAAGAGGGAGAGGGAGGGTGAGGGCGAGGGAGAGGGAGAGGGAGAGGGAGAGAGAGAGGGAAAGAAGGAGAGGGGGTGGGAGAGGGAGTGAGTGAGGGAGAGGGAGGTGGAGAGGGAGGAGGAGAGGGATGAGGGAGAGGAGTGGGATGAGGGGAGTGGGAGAGGGGGTGTGGGAGAGGGAGAGAGTGAGAGTGGAGGGTGACGAGAGGGAGACGGGGAGAGGGAGAGGGAAGAGGGAGCAGAGGAGTGGGGATGTGGAGAGTGAGAAGAAGAGGGAGTGGGAGAGGGGAGAGCGAGAGGGAGCCGAGACCAGTGAGGGAGAGGGGAGAGGGAGAAGTAAAATAAAGAGACGGGAGGAGATTGAGAGGGTAGAAGGGAGAGGGAGAGGGAGTGGCGATAGGGATGAGGGAGAGAACGGAGTGGGAGAGAACGAGAGGGAAGAGGGAGGAGGGAGTGGGGAGAGGGAGAGGGAGAGGGGAGAGACTCGGAGAGGGAGGGGGAAGAGGGAGCCAGGGAGAGGGAGGGGGATAGGGAGGAAGAACCGCGGGAGAGGGAGAGGAGATGGGAGGATGGATGGAGCGGGATTGTGGGAGAGGAGAGGGGAGAGGGAGAGGTGAGAGGAGGAGGGGAGGGAGAGAGGGAGTGGAGGAAGAGGAGAGCGAGAGGGAGAGGAGGGTCACAGAGGAGAGGGTGAGAGGGACAGAGCGGTAGGGAGCGAGGGAGAGGGAGAAGGAGAGGGAGAGGGAGAGGGAAGAGCGAAGATAGAGGGAGAGCGTGAAAAGGAAAAAAGAGGGAGAGGGACACGAGGGCGTGAAGAGGGAGTGGAGAGGGAGAGGAGGATAGCGAGGGAGAAGGGAGGGGGAGAGGGAGGTTGAGAGGAGGTGGGAGAGTAGGTGGGGAAGAGTGGTGTGATATTGGAGAGGGAGAGGAGGGTGAGAGGGGGGGGGAGAGGGGAGTGGGGAGAGGAGAGGGCGAGGAAGAGGGAGAGGGGCCCAGGGAGGAGGGAGCGTGCGAGGAGAGAGGGCGCACGGGTCGAGGAGGAGCAGGAGAGGGAGAGGGAGTGGGAGAGGGAGAGAGAAATACATCTCCGTTATTATCCGTCGGATCGAAAAATTGTACAGATCAAATAGTAAAATTGTGTTGCTGTATTCTGGACTTTCCGCCGAAAGCCAGTTCGGCCGTTTCCGTAACTGTTCTTCCCTCGTGAATTGGTTTAGAGATTCTTTTCTTGACTACTTCTGTTATTAGTATGCAGAATTCTCTATTGTAAAACTTCAAGTGGGAAATCTACTTAGTTTATGCAACCCCTGCGTGACGGACCGTTTTGCGACTGGAGTGACAGCGAAAGACAGAAGTTAGCTAGTAAAGGGATTTTATTTCTTAATACTTAATGAGTTAGCCCTTGAAAGAAAAAATAATATATTTTTACTATATATACTACTTAATATGGACACACACACACAAACAAACCCTTATATATAGTTTTAACATGTAACCATATTGGGTAAAAAAGAAAACCACTTTTCTTCTTCGTTTGGGGGGGGGGGGGGGCGGGGGGGGCGGGGGGTGCGGGCGTGAGGGGGGTGGGGGGGGGGCTGGGGGGGCGGGGGTGCGGGGGGGGGGGGGGGCCGGGGGGGGGGGGGTGGGGGGGGGGGGTGGGCGGGCGGGGGGGGGTGGGGGGGCGGTTGGGGGGGGTGGGGGCGGGGGGGGCTGGGGGGGGGGGGGGGTGAGTGTGGTGGGGGGTGGGGGGTTGTGGGGGTGGGGGGGGGGGGGGGTGGGGGGGGGGGGGGGGGTGCGGGTGGTGTGGGGGGGGGGGGGGGGGGGGCGGTGGGGGGGTTGGTGGGGGGCGGGGTGGGGTGGGGGGGGGGGGGTGGGGGGGGGGGGGGGTGGGGGGGTGGGGGGGTGGGGGGGTGGGGGGGTGGGGGGGGGGGGGGGTGGGGGGGGGGGGGGGTGGGGGGGGGGGGGGGTGGGGGGGGGGGGGGGTGGGGGGGGGGGGGGGTGGGGGGGGGGGGGGGTGGGGGGGGGGGGGGGTGGGGGGGGGGGGGGGTGGATTTTTACATAAAACGACTAAATATCGAGTTTGGTAACGATCAAACAAAAATTGCGACCGCTAGAGCGGTAACAGACAAATATATAGATAGATAAATAAATATATATATATATATATATATATATATATATATATATATATATATATATATACAGTTTTGAACGGACCTCATTTTCGTCATCTCCTAGGTAGGATCGATGGACATTTGAAGAAAAATTTCGAAAATTCCGTCATGAGTACAACCTCAATGGCTGATTTCCCTTTAGGGAAATCAGCTAATAGGTATTTGGAATATTAATTGCTACAGCACATTACTTTTTTTAGATAAGTTCAGAATTAGTTATCTTCATAAGTTTGATATAATATGTCTGTGTGAAACATGTCTAAGTACAAATAAATTTAATTCCTCTCAATTTCATGAAGACTTTCTCTCATAATGTGTAGAGGCATCAAGATTTTAAAGTAAAGGAAGAGCCAGTGGAGGAATATTGATTTTTATTAAATAATCTTTAAAATTTCAAATTAACGTAATAAGCTACCCTAATTTTCGGATTTTTCTAGGATGAATCAAGTTGAAGACTTTATTTTACTCGGAGTTGTTTATTGGAGACCTGATCTTAATTTTGATTCAATAATAAGTTTATTTAGGGATAAGCTGACACATATAAATACTATTAATGGTGATGAAAAAAATAAGTGTATTTTAGGTGATTTTAATTCCTGAGAATCTGAGCTTAACTCATATGATGACATTTTGTTTGTTAAACTTATCCGAGGATAAAATTGTAAACGAAAGACTAATATATTTAAAAGGAAAGTGAAGGCTTTGTCTTGTGTAAGGGAAGGTCTGTCGGTGATGATAAAGGTAGGTTTACAAGGATGTAGTGTAATAGATTTGGCTAGGATTATTAGTCACGGATCATCAATATTGAATGACTTCAAGGTTTACCCAATCCCTCAAGCCATAACATTTGTATTATAGAACTCAATATGTTTCAGACCAATAGTGATATTTTGAATAATGTGATAAACCTGCCAATACTAAATCAAATAGTAAGATCAAACCAATCTAATTTAACTTCCTTCAAGGAAGAATTTCAGTCAACTTTCCCCCTAATTGAGTTTGAAGTGATCCATTGATGAACGTTATGAGTATTTTTTAAAATACATGTCGACCTTTAAATAATAATACAGGAAAAACTAAAAAAAAAAAAAAAAAAAAAAAAAAAAAAAAAAACATTTATAAGGGAATAATTAGTTTGGATGAACCGTGGTACGATATTGAATGCAAAACTTCAAAAAGAAATTTAAATAAATTATTCAGAAAACTGTGGAAATAATTCTTCGAAAAGCAACTGCTCAACAAATAACGAGAATTATCTTATTAAGCAGATGATGAAAAGTTATGACAACGATTTAGTACAAAAAATGGGTAATGCCAAAAATCCTTGTGTTTTGGAAATTAATAAACTCATTTAGAAATAAGCAGCTGGCCGTAGTGATTCATTTTTGGGAGTCCTATTTTGACAATATTATAAAGTCTAAAGTATACAATCCTTATTATACAAAATTTCCTGATGTTGTTCACCCAACACTAGATAGTCAAAAAGCTTGCAAAGTATTGCTTAATGTAATCAGTACTTCAAAAAATAGATGATTGTACTCCGGCTGAATGCTATAAGACTCTGTCCCATAACTGGTTCAACTTTTTATTGAATTTATTTAATTCAGTCCTTTTAGAAGAGAAGATTCCTATAGCCTGGTCAAGAGTAAATATTAAGATGTCATTTAAGAAAGGAGATCCTTAAAACTCAGATAGTTACTTCGCTTATTAATGTTCTCACTAAATTGTTTACATGCATTATTAAAACAGACTCACAGATTGGATAGAATCTACTAACATTCTAACACAAGAACAAATGGGATTTAGTGGAGGGCGTGGCTTTTTTGACTGAGTCTTTCATCTGCTATAAATAATTACCTGAGAAATGAAGGCAGGCGTTCTTATGTAATATTTGTAGATTTTAAAAAAGCGTTTGACGCAGTTCACCATTACAAATGACCGGCACAAATCACATAAAATTGGAGCGTCTTCTAAAATTATCAGTCTAGTTCTGAAGCTTTATGAATCTGCTAAAATGTATATAGTGGAAGGGAATAACTCCACAAAGAGATAGCCAGTAATAGAGGGTGTCCTGCAAAGAGAGAAACACAGTATAATATTATTTCAACTATACATAGCAGATTTCATACTCTTTTTATTGAACAAGGTGCAGAGAGTATTTTTAACAACTCTCTAATGCAGCTGCTTTTATGCTGATGACATAGCTATACTTGTCACCTCAATGAAAGATGCTCAATTCATAATCAATCTTTAGGAAAAATATTGTAATGAAAACCTTATTCAGGCAAATACAAAGAAAACTGTTGTTAAGCCAGTATATAGGGGTATATATGAAGAAACTTTATAACAAAAATGAGGAATTAATGTTTACAAAACAATATCAGTATCTGGGGATAATTTTTTCTAGCTCCGCCATGTTCAACAAAGCTGGAGACACATCTCTGAGAACACGTCAATTGGCACCGGCGAAAGTTTTTCCAGATTTTAACAAAATCTTAAAATGATTGTTGGGGAAAAAATAGTAGGCTTTTTAACTCATTAATTTCTGGAGCGCTGCTTTATGGAAGTGAAGTAAGGCGCCTTCCTCATGCTCAGGTAGTTGAAAAAATACAATTAAAATTTCTGAAAAGCCTCTTGCTTCTTCCTAGATATATTCCCTATTTGAGGTTAGAGACGGGTACGCGACATTTGAAACTGTAAATAATCAACCGTACTTTAAATTGGTGGTTTAAAATCCTCAAAATGCCGGAAACATGTTATCCCTCATCTGATTTAGAAGATTCTTGAAGCTATCAGAAAACAGAGGAATGTCATGTAGCTTAGAAGTGGCTTTGCGATATTTTTTTTTTTTTTTTTTTTTTTATGCATTTGTTAACAATCGGTACATTGTTTAAAATTTTGTTGACTGTAACATTTGTTCATCAAGAGCTCTAGATTTTAAAAGAAAGTTTAAATTGTTAATTCGCCTCCAATATTTCAATGGATGCTCTCCAACATCTTCACATAGGCTTACTACAGAGCTGGATCTGAAGGCCCCTATAGAAAGAGGCAAAATGGAGTACGAGATATAGTAGGTGGGGCAATATTTTT
This sequence comes from Riptortus pedestris, assembly GCA_019009955.1. Lineage (NCBI taxonomy): Eukaryota > Metazoa > Arthropoda > Insecta > Hemiptera > Alydidae > Riptortus > Riptortus pedestris. The sequence continues at coordinate 8,537,574 of CM032231.1, read as the reverse complement.
TTTCCTTTTCGAGAGTTCGGCATTAGTTATTGTGTGTATGAAAATGATGATATGTAGACAATAATCAGGTCATTAGCATACAGGCAGTAAAATACTTCTTCATACAAAAATAGTTTTTATGCAGAGTTCATATCTATATTGAATAATGTTGTGCTGAGAGTTCCTGCCTGAGGCACTCCATTCTCCTGACAAAAAAGATATGATATACCAACACATATCCTTACTCTCAGTGTGTTCGATCAGGCAAGTATTTATCCAGGAATTTGATTTCCTTGGACTCAACTGGTAGAGATGACAGTTCTTCAGACACTGTCAAATACTTTCTCCAGATCTAGGGATATTCCTAATATTAATATGTTTCCAATGCTTTAAGGACTTCCCTTTACAATTGCACAATGAGATGCATTTTTGAGTGATTTGGCTTAAATGCCCATTGATATGAAAACAAAAGAAAAGACAAACCCCTAAAAACCATAAATAATTTTTTCTGGGATTTTGGAGAGACAGTTGGTTAACGATATCGGGCGATAACTGTTAGCCATTCTTTTGCCTTTTACTGGTTTGAGAAATGGCGTAACTATGGATTCATTCCAATTGTGAGAGTAAATGCAGCTAATAAACTTGGTTCGTCAATATTTATATTGATAACGCAAAGTCTGAGTGAAGCCGAGAGCCCAGTAATAAGGTAATTATCCAAAGACTATAAACCGTCTGATACACATGAAGTAGCGACAATGACAGGCGGGCAACTAAGCAATGTGATAATTAATAGATGGCCAACAACCAGGTGAAATCAGTCATGAACTGACGACAACTATCGTTACGCGACACTGGTAATTTTGTAATATACTAAGTAACTGACACTCAAAAATCGACAGAAATATGCGGTTGAAAAACGGCGGTTGGTTGGAAAATTGCTAATATGGTAGATATTTGAAGCCGGAAAACTGGACACAGTCACGTACATGCATGGTGTTCTATACCACGGCATTCAAATGTAAACGTTTATTTCTTAACGTCAACTTCAGCTCCTATGACAAAATTAGTTAGGTCAGTGTATGTACAGGTTTCGAACCTTTGCTAGTCTGTGTTTGATAGAGGATGGTATTTAGATGTTCCGTCACTAAATACATTTTATAACTGATAGAGCATATGAATGATCGTCCCTATGTTTACCAAGATTATAATGAGCAACAGGTGGCTAGAGGCCTTCACAGTTTGTAAGTATTACCACCAATCATTGATGTAGAGTTAATGAACATACTAAGCCAGCACGACTGTCAGGTGTTGCCGAAACAGACTTTTGTATGTACAATCCACTTATTACTTCCGGTGACCTGTATGTTCTAATAAATTAGGAAATTTCTTGTTGAATTCAAAATTTATTTATTTGAAGTTTTTCTTGTATTCGAAAGATTAGAATATAATTAAACACAAAATAAACTTTTAAAGTTTAAAAAGTTTTTAGGTTATTCGAAATCAAAATTACGAGCTTGCTCTCAAATTGTATGTCATATTGAAATGAAAATTAAAGTTTCAGTTTTACACCAAAAAAGCAACGTATTTAAATATACAACTGACAATAAAAAAAATGAAGATAAAAAGATTCATAGTAATTACACTATTCTCCAGTTCAAACTAAAACTCATGTTAGCAGTTTTCCCTTAAGCGTATAACCATGTAGGGAATCGCTTTGTTTACACAGCCGTTAAGTGATGGACGTTTTTTGTGTTTTGACATCTTCGTCAGAATATTTGGCAATGCAAAATGGAGTAAGAGATATAGTAGGTGGGGCTCTTTTATTGTCTTAAATTTACTTGTTTTGTCTCTAAACTTGCTTATGCTTCGCTCCTGATGAAACTGATCTTCATCAAAAAGGAAGTAAAATGGTAATTTGTTTATTATGCATTTTAATATCATGATTGAATTCTATACTTCCCTAATACTGTGAGACTGGTAAAATATCATTACGGAAAGTCTAACGCAAAAGTAAGCAGATCAGTATTTTAATAGAACAATTTTGTTGTTATATTATATTCCTTCTTCTACTTTCCCCATTTTAGAAACCATGTATAAAAAGATATACAAAGATAACTTAAATTGAAAATAGTAATAGTAGGAGCGGTTCATGTGATTAGATTTGGAAGCTAAAGGTTATTTATTTATTATTTATTAACGTCCACGTTTTGCAACTAAGGCTAATTGGGACGGGTTATCTTTTCTAGCCAGGGTGGGATTTTAGGACGTTATTTAATGAATTTTGTCACTAAATAATTTCCTTTGCCCAGGCAAGAATCGAACTCGCCACTCTAGGTTTACCATGTGAGATAAAGGTCAACGCTTTAACTCGCATGGCTAACCTGAGCCCCAAGCTAAAGGTTAAAAAGTTTTATCGGCATATTTAAATCTAAATTATATGCAACTAGCTGTACCCTGCGCGCGTTTCTACGCCACCAACTAAAATACTATGATGTGTATTATAAAAGTTACTGTAAATATCAAATTAAACATCTTTTGTCATATACACGTTCGCCAAAAAAAACAATAGGAAACGAAATATGACAATTTTCATTTCATGCCTTCCTAACAAACCCCCCACTCCTGTTCGTTCCTAAAAATGTTAATATAGCTTATAGCCCTTCTATAATGTTACGTGTATACCTCATTAATACTTCGTTATACGGCAAAAGTGCATATTTCAAAAGGTCCTTTAAATAACAAAATAAACAACTTTTGTAATGTGCATAATTGCTTATGATTTTGGTGGAGAAGGTTTTTGATTGTACTGCGCTCCTATCCCAATTAGAACACAGGCATGTAGTTCCCTTAGTACAAGTTTTAATTATCTTTTTTTTTAGTTATAAGTAATCGTCTTTAGCATTTGGTATGTCCGAATGACGCAATGTTTTATTTTAACTTTACGCGCGGGGTAAAACCGGTTATCAGCTATGCCACGATTCTCGACATATGAAAAGTATAATTTTACCTAATTTTGTTTAATTATTTCACTGTAAAAGCATGTATAATGACAAACAATAGGATAAATCTCGCAACTATGAATTTACTTTTTGAAATATATAATTGTTATGAAATAGATAAAAAGATAAATGCTGTTATTTATTTAAATTTTTACTTTTTTTTTGTATTGTTCCCAAAAGGGGGGGGGTTTGTTTTAATACATCAAACAAAATTTTTTATTAACAAAAAACATTAATTCTATTAAACATCTTTACATTTTTATTTTTCCATAAGAAAAACATATGTATAACCATTTCCCTGCTAGTAGGGTAAAACCTGGCAAAATGACCTTTTACAAAAAAAGTACGGTAAAATTTCTTTAAAAATTTAGATTTTGTTTTTGAAACTGTAGTTACGTTAACAGATAAGTAGACTTTATTTCAACAAAACTTTACTTATTTGTGGTAAAAAGTGTGGTTTCTGGAAGCCTTCAAACCTTAGCTACGCGGTTTTACCCTACTTTCCCCTTTATTGTGAGCACAAAGAGTAACACAATATCAATTATTAGATTTTTATCTCAACTGGTTTTTAAAATATCGCTACAAAAAGTTTATTGAATCTTAAAAAAAAGATTCAAGCAATTTTAAAACTGGTCTAAGTGCTGATTTAATTGAGCTAGAGTGGTGGGATGGTTGTCATTTTTCATTTCTTTTCAGAGATATATAACATGACATGGGTAGTTATAAAACATATATTTATTTAAAAATGCAAATTAAATTTTGAATTTTTCTCAAAATTACCACATTTAAAATGACCAAAAACCCATTATCGTCACTTAATTGTTTTTTAGATGGTAGCATGAGAAAGTACCATTTATCTATTGATTTATTCTGAAAATTTTAAACGTTCGTCAGATTTGGAAAATATTTTATTTTACATTTAAAAAAAAATGTGTTTAATACAGTTGTTATCTTATGAAATATATATTCAAAAAGCGCATTAAATCTGTACCAAGTCCCCTCTCTGGCCGCTCTAGCTCAACTAAGCCTGCATGCAGAGCAGTTTTTATATTGTTTGAGTCTTTTTTTTAAGATTTATTGAAAACTTCGTGTAGTGATGTTTTAAAAACCATTAGAGATAAAAATCTAATAATCGGTATTTTGTTGCTCTGTGTGCTCACAATATATGTGCCAATTATACTGAAATCTGAAATGGTGAAGTAATTTTTTTTATTTAATGCACTTTGATTTGATAAGGAATGGCTCGAAAGTGTTCAAATGAGACGGTTTTTCTTAACCCTAGGGAACGCGCAATCAAAAAATTACTTTAGAACGCGCAATCGCCCTCAGAGGTCTTTCAAGAATTTCACAACGAAACATAATATTTTGAATTTGTTTTTGGTTAAGAAACTAAGACAATTGAACTGATAAGTATGAAATTTGGTTGACTTGGTTTTCCTCTGTTTTTTTACTGATTTCAGAGCGTGATCCGCTGTAGCCACTAGAGATTCGTTGGATTTAACCATGATTTCTTGCATTTCTCGTGATGATTTATCTCTCATTCTTGAGGAGAGGCTTTTTATTTGTAGCTGAAGAAGATACGGGATACCTTTCGGGTTTACTGAGCGTCGATCTAGATGTTCCTTCACCAGATATTCACCGAGTTTCTTCAAAAATAGCCGACGTCTTACAGCTTTCACATTGTTGCCAGCGAGAATAACATCTGTACATCGGGCATACCTTTCTCGGTGAAATTTCGCTCGCTGTTCCTGTTCTTTGAATTGATTCGTGTATTTAACTATCAACTCCAAAATTGAAATATCTATCAGTTGCTCCCACGCCTCTAAAGGCGTTCTTGATTCTCGCGCAGCACCCCTAACTACTCCGACATCAGCACTTAACATGTTTTGTTTCCCTCTTTTCAGGCGCAAATGGTTTTTTCCATTTCCAAAAGTCAATAATTTTCTGTTTTTTCCTCCTATATGCGACAAAATTAAGACTTACGGCGGCGCGCGCAACTGAGCCTCCAGGTCTTTCTTGACGTCAGCTGTGCAGTGGACAAACAATGGAGGCTGTACTAAGACTGCCGGCTAAAGGGAAGGCCGAGGGAGGCAAAGATAGGGGTCCCCACTCTGCCGACTTTAGTACGTTACCGGTAGGAGGGGTTAAACGGTAACCAGGAGGACCTCACAGGGCGCGCATTCTGTAGGGTTAAATACACATATAACGTAAATATGCAGAAAAATAAAATCCCTCCACATAGGTTTACAGTGAAGGGGTAATATAAATGAATATTAAAAAAATAATCCATTTGCAATGGACTAATGATTGTTTCTCCATTAGAAAGATACAGTAAATTGGAAGAAATATACATCTCAGTTGGTTGTTATTTGCTGGAGATTAATTCTGGTGAATAAATACACTCTAAAAGCATGAATAAAAAAACATGTAGGGAAAAAATGAATTAGCCGTCTTACACTTGACACCCCTGGCGGATATAGTGAGGGGGAGGGGGATGATAGGAGGGGAGGGGAGAGTGGGCATGCGCATACAGTAGGGGTAGACTATATAAAGGGCCCTTCCAGCAGCTCGCCTCACTCGACAGAGAGCAACGCGGCAACCATGTCCACGACTGTCTGCGCTCTCGCCCTCGCCGTATTCATCGTACAGGTACCGTCAATATTCAATCATATATTTATACATATATATATAAACCGCAATCAATTAAGTGCTCTCCCAAACTGTTTATATATCACTCTAGACGTTGTCATTTTGAATACTTCAGAGATCCCAGTTTAACTATTTGATTAGTGAAATAGTTTTATTCGGGGCAGTTTATTTTCTAAGTACGTCATCTCACAATGAAATAACTGTCAAGACAATGTTTAAAATTAGTTAACCGGACATATTAATGAAAAATGTGTCAAGAAGGGAATTTATTAAATGACTGATTTGACAACTCTCTCTTTTTAGAAAAGCTGGAAAACTCTTGAAAATCTGCCTCGGATAGTTTCGATTGCGCAATTCGAATGATAATTAGTATCTTGTTAAAAACGTCATTCCTATCATTATTCGTGGCAGAAATGTATGTCTGACAGAACAAAATGTTCTAATCATTTCCTGTGGAAGCTCTATACATTAAAAAGACATTTGCGAAAAAATGCTTTTTGTGGAAAAATAATTTATTTTAACTGATAGTGTAATGTTTTAAGCTATTCTACCTTAATAATAATTATTCAGATGCGAATATTTTTAAATTTACGAGTTGGACTCCAAATTTATATTTTGGAGACGTAATTGAAATATATGAAAGCATGTTTCAAGAGAAGAATCAGCTAATTACCTTATTCTTTCATGAGTATTCAGACAAATGTCATATCACTTCTCGAATCTTATTTTGCCGACTTGTTTACATCAACTAAATAGAATCCCATTTTTTTTTTGCTTTGCATCTGTTCTTCATTACTTTATCACCTTTTTTTTTTTTTTTTACCTTCGTTTAATATATTTGATATTATCATTTTATTATTATCTACATTGCTATAACTCTCATTAAAATTTATTTCATTAAGAATATGTTGCAAGACAAGTTAATCTTGGTCATTTTAAACTGCCAGCATCGGCATATGCATTCTTTTCTTTTTATACATTAAGCTCATCAAAATGATATTTGAAACAATTTTGGAAAATATTTCCCATTCCCCCAACTTTGATAACGTTATAAATTCAAAATCGTCTGCATAACACAAATTGGGAATTTAGAGAAAATGATGAGAGTCTCAAGTTTACCATGTGAGTTAAGGCGTATTCCTTGATCTCAGTTGGTAAAACTAGAGTTGTGAGTTCCATTCCCACCACGGCAGTAGGAATTTATTTAGTGACTAACTCATTAAATAAAATGCTTAGTCCCACTCTGGCTAGAAAAATATGGTAGTCTGTAGATAATATTTCCTGATTAGCCTTAGGAGCGCTAGGTGCAAGTTAATAAATACCACTTATTTTAAAATCATAAGTAGGTTCCACAAAATCTGTATTCTATTTGAAAGCAAATAAGAAAATCAGCGTTTTTATTTTTTCCAGCATCATATCAAATTATTTTTTAAAGATGTCTTCTTCATACTTTAATCTAGTTTTTTTTTATTTTTATTAATAAGGATGAAAATAAAATACTAAGAGACTTATTGTTTATAATCTTGCATCATATATTAACCGTTTTTACACTTGCATAAATATTTTAAAATGCTTCGAGGTAGATAAGTGCTTTCTGGGAAAATAGAAAATTAAAAAAAATCTAGAACCATAAACCATAAAATAATAATTAAATTAAGGAAAGTAATTAAGTTGAAGTAAATCTGTAATTAAAAATGAATAGAGGAAAATTGAATAAATAGCAGATTTAGTTGAGTTTTATTAGTTTAGAGTATCTCTAATCTAGAGTTAGACTAAACTAAATAAGTACAATCTATCTTCGTAAATTTGCAAAAATCCTACAAGATTCTGGACTATGATTTCTATGGAGTTGTTAAAATGTAATTTAAAATCATTCCAATAATACTAATTAATTTATTTTTTTCGGATTGCCTTTTTTAGGTAAACAAATAGTCCTGCCCACTTGGCGCTTAATATACTTGGGATACTGAATAGAAATATTTAACCATTTAGACTACTCAAAGTGATTTGGAAATTCAATGATTCAACTCTCATAAGAAAATAGGTTTTAAAAAAAGTGCATTGTTCAATTTTGATTAAGTTGAACGATACTCGGTGAATGAACCATTTGAACGACATTGCCGCCTATATAGATATGTTCTTAACGTGATTTGTTATATTTATAAGTTTTTATGGATCCGATCAATATCTTTTTATATTGCATCTGCACATCTTGTCAACAAACACTTATACTTACATAGTTTCTACAAACTAAAAATGTCTTGTTGCTTTCACAGCCCGAATCCATTCATCGGCAAATATGAACAAATGATAAGGTTGACCCCTATCATCATCGACATCTTAGGTTTAGCTCCATCTGTGCAATTCTAATACTACCTCTGGATCTAAATGACAACCTGACTTTTTTTGTGTAAACTAAATGTTCCATTTTGGTTAATTATGTCGGTGAGTAATTTAATTAGTCTTAGGATATCTATCTATCTATCTATATATATATCTATCTATATTTATATATATATATATATATATATATAATTGTGCCGATGTTTTCGACCAGGTTGTATTTATATGAGGTGTGTTGTTCTTTTCGGAGCTTTGGTCAATGTTGGTGAAATGAATCTTAGTTTATGCCAATATTTCGAGAATTTTTATTTTCTCTTCCTCAGGGCTGTAAAAATTACATGTACTACATTATAATATTGCACATTGGTGTTATACATTGTTATAAAAGGGTGTGTTTTCCTTATTATTACTTACCAAGACTAAATATATTTATAGACTAGTATACATTCTTATTGCACTATGACTAGGGTTATAGTAACCTTCCTTGTTGTGTGACCCTGCTATGTAAACAAAACAAGGAAGGTTACTATAACCCTAGTCATAGTGCAATAAGAATGTATACTAGTCTATAAACATATTTAGTCTTGGTAAGTAATAATAAGGAAAACACACCCTTTTATAACAATGTATAACACCAATGTGCAATATTATAATGTAGTACATGTAATTTTTACAGCCCTGAGGAAGAGAAAATAAAAATTCTCGAAATATTGGCATAAACTAAGATTCATTTCACCAACATTGACCAAAGCTCCGAAAAGAACAACACACCTCATATATATATATATATATATATATATATATATATATATATATATATATATATATATATATAAATGAATGTTTGTTTGTATGAACCGAATTTTATGAAACTTGGTATGTATATTACTACTAACACTGGTTAGGTTTTAGGCTATATTAATATTCTCTGAGAGGAACAGGAGTGGGAGTTATATGGGAGGCCGAAAATTAAAACACCGATATTTCGTTTCCTATTGCTTTTTCGGTAAATATGCACATAACAAAAGTTGTTTATTTTGTTATTTAAATTAACTATTATTATATACACTTTTGTCGTATACCGAAGTATAAATGAGTTATACGCTAAAAACTATAAAACAACAATTTTATATGGCACAAAAGACTCAACCATACTAAATGAAACTCCGTATGTGGTTTGTTATTAACACCTCTCTAATTATAAGCTATATTAAAATTTCGAGGTAGGAACAGGAGTGGGGGTTATAAGGGAGGTCTGAAATATAAAATCCCGATATTTCGTAACATTCATGTTTCGGCAAACGTGCATATAACAAAAGTTGTTTGTTTTTGTTATTTAAAATAACTTTTGTTATATGAACTTTTGCTTTATAACGAAGTTTGAATAAGGTAAACAGGAAGAACTACAGAGAGGTCTACAATGTTATAGGACGCGAAAGACTAAATCGAAATCGACGAAACTCCGTATTTTTGACTATAATAATATGATAATCTATGATTATGTTATATATGAAAAAGGATGCACAAGAAACGGGTAGTTTAAAAATATTGTGTATATTGTAGAATTAAGTACATAACAAATACTTTTGTTATTAACATATGCCCAGCATATCGGGTACTCGGGTGTAAAACCTGAGCATTGAGATCGGAAAATGTAAAAATATTGTAAAAAGTAAAGCCAAAAAAAATTCCATTATCATTCAGCCTCAAATTATTTCCCGGGCGAAGGCGGGTACCTTAGCTAGTTTTATATAAAAACTATTACTGTATACATTAACAGAAATATTCCTGGGAAAGTGAAGTCCATTGTACATTTAATGTTTTAATTATTGCATACAAAGTGCTCCGGACATTTATTTATTTATTTAATCGAAATAACATTTAGTTAATGCTAAAGAATACAAATCCACTAAAATAATTAGAGAAAAAGTATAAAAACAAAATTATAATAATACTTGAAAGAAGAAAACAAGCATAACTACTGCCATAATTTGAAAATGTCTCAATTAACCCTTCACAGGCAAGGCTGGGTCGCCGGTGACCCAGAGGTTGGTAAAAATAATATTCTGAGTAAAGTAAGGGAAGGAGGGGAGGGGGAGTGCACGGTACCCCTCCCCTCCTTCCGAGAGTTGATGAAAAAGAACTTGAGAATTAGCCTGGACACAGCACTTCAAGACGTCGGTGTGCTTTTTGTGAAAAATCAAGAGATCGTAAGGGTACATCAAACTGCACACATTGTAATCGCAGCCTATGTGCTGAGCATAGGCTAAGTATTTGTTCTCGATGCATTACCAGAGTCTCACCTGAAGAAGATGAAGAAATAGATGATTGTTAGATTGTTCTGAGTTTGAAGTATTAGTGAACTTTCATTACTAAGAGTTTATTCCCTTTTTTTGATTTTTTATCCCTCATATTTTCTTATTCTTTTTTCCGTAGAGTATTTTTTTATATATATTTTTTCTGTAAGAGTTTAGTCTATTTATTTTGATCGGAAGCTGGACTGCCGGATGAAATGGAAGACTGATAACTTACTGAAAATTATTTAATCACTAATAATTTTATTAAATTTTCTCGTCTTTTATAGCTGGAAATTTCTTATTTTTTCCCTTCTAGGAGTTTACTCGTTTAATTTTTATCTTTTATCCTATACGGATTCCAAAGGTCTGGAACTCTACGTTCCTACTAATTAAAGTATAGTTCCTACTAATGTAAGTTTTTGTATTTTTATCATATTATGTATATTGCTAAATAAAATAAATTTTTCAAACTATACTTTCTTTTTTTATAAAAAAAACAACAACAACTGGAATATTTTTGTTAAAATGAAAAAAATGTGCTATAAATATGACTGGGTCATCCGTGACCCAGCTTGCCTGCAATGTAATTTTCATATTCCTTGTCTGTGAAGGGTTAATAAAATATAAAGAAAATAGAAACATACTTTAGAAAGAGATAGAAAGAAAAAAAATTATGAATGAATTACTGAAACATTTTAAGTAGTAATGACAATTATTATTTCTTTTCCATTACAGAAAAATGTATGATTATTTGAAGCGTGAATAGTACAAAAGTCCGTCACGCAGGGGCAGCGTTAACTAAGCAGATTTCCGACGTATTTGCATTTATCTCAAAAAGTGAATGTTCAATATTTGGTATTTAGACTTCAAATAAAGTGCTTCATAATATAACAGCGTATTGCTAATATGACATGAGGAAGAGTGGGGGTTTACTAGTGGCCGAATACTAAAAAATGCGAATATCTCCGTTAATAATCAACATAAAACGTACATGACAACATTTATAGAACACTACATTTTCAATAGGATTGGATATAAATAATATTTCGATCCAACGCATAATAACGGAGATTTGTCTATATTCTCCCTTTATGACGTCCCCCCCTCTCTCTGGTCGGACATAGCCGTCAACGAACATGATCTGCGAAGACGGCCGCTAGAGCATTAAAGGACAAATATATTCAGATTTGAATGGACTACATTTTCGTCACCTCCGGTTGGGTCGATGGACAATTGAGGAAATATTACAAAAATCGCGTCATGAGTACCACTTCAATAACTGATTTACCTTAAGGGAAATCTGCTAAAAGACGTCCAGTGTCGTATGAACTAAGCAAAGTTGAAGCTTTCGGGAATGAAACACATATAAAATGACAGAGTGTGCCGGCGAAGATGTCGTCACCTCATTTTATTCCATATTTCTCTCTTTTTAGTACCCTATATTAGAAAGAATGAAAATAATTGAATATCACATGTAATATGAAAAAACCGTAAAGTAGGGGCTGCGTAAACTAACCATATTTCCCTCTTGAAGTTTAATAATAGATAAACCTACATACTCCTAACCCAACACCACCGTGAATATTAAGTGAATAAATACAAATGGTGAGAAGAAATCTTTCCCCTCCCGGTGGGAACAATCTCAAATGTAAACAAACAGGTCTGCCAACGCCTCAACGGAAAGAACAAAACTAACTTAAACGTATAAGAATATAACATATTTATTTTATTGAAAACTATGTACTATATCTAGTACTGTAATTTATAATGAATCAGAATAAATTTTATCTCAATCAATCAAATTTTAGTAGTCCAAGAATTTAAGACGGGGGGGGAGGGTCACCGGGACATATTTGCATGTATCTCGTGTAATAAAGTTCTCTTGAATACCATTTTTGGTATTTAAGCTTCGAATAATGTGATTTATTATATAACGGAGTATTTTTGTTGTAACTCGAGTAGAAGTGGGGATGTGCTGAAGGCTGAAAACTGAAGAATGCCAATATCTCGGTTAATATTCAAGATAGATATAACAGATAGATATAAGATAAATGTATATAACAATATTAATAGATCATTTAATTTGAATTAAGATTTATTCTATACAATTTTTAGATCCGACGTATAGTAACAGAGATATTTCGAATTTCCAAAATTCTTCCCCTCTAACCCCCTTCCTCCTCTTCAGCCATTAACGAACTTGATCTTTCTTTTCACATAAAACCACTAAATATCGAGTTTGGTAAAGATCAAACAAAAATTTCGATCACTAGAGCAGTAACAGACAAATATGTATATAAATATATACAGTTTTGAACGGACCTCATTTTCGTCATCTACAAGGTAGAATCGATGGACATTCGAAGAAAAAATTCGAAAATTGCGTCATGAGTACGAACTCAATAGCTGATTTCCTTTAAGTGAAATCTGCTAAAACGTATTCATAGGATTGGACAGCAAAAAATAAATAACTCTCTTATTATTTAATTTCAAATTAAAAGTATAGACTACCAACTATAGAACATAATTTTCTGAAGAAAGGAAACTCATTTTTCCTCCGTGTCTAAACTCCGAAATCGTGTCCCTTTAACACAATTTTCGAGGCTCATCCTTAGTTTTATGAAACGGACGAGTAAACCCTTTGGTGACGATGAACAGTAAGGCTCAACTTGTATTTAATTACTGAGTGTAAACTACGAAATGATATTGAAATTCAATTAGACTCAACAAATATATCATTAATTCCCTAACGCATCTCAGAAACATATTTATATTTGGTAACAATATCTACAAAATCTAATTGATCATTGATAAACAATACGGGGTCTAATATTTATGAATGTATACACATTTAAATGAATATATATATATATATATATATATATATATATATATATATTATATAACCCGGCAAACGTTGTTTTGCCTTATAAATTATTTCTAGTTTCTAGATAAATTCTAGTGTAGACAAAAAGTAACTTACTTATTATAAGTGTGTAAGTATATGCGTGAAATAGGCATGGAGCGCTATGAACGATAAGGGAATATAAAAATAACAAACGCCATAAAATAACAAAACTTGATTAACTGAACTATTCGTGCCAAATACACTTAAAATTAATAATTTTATTATTATGAATAAAATAGTAATAATTAATAGTTAATATGAGAGTTACACTGAGATAGCAATATGATAATTGTAAACGTTACTACTGCACTTCATACATAAACAATAATGATGGGAAATTTTAATCGAAGTGCAGTTAAAAACACTATAATTGATCAGTTATCGAGCGGGATGATAATGATTAAATTACTAAAGTGGCTATAAAAAAATAGGGGTTGGTGATAAAAAAGTAAAAATTTAGGGTTGTATGTATTCCCCCCCCCCTCCCCTTGCATTTTGAATATAAATTCAATTATTTTTATGCTACCACACTTATTTATTTCCATCGGGTAAATTAATTATTAGAAAAATCAAATTCTTTAAAGTTTTGAATAATTAATTTAAGTAAAGCAATGTTGATAACCCTCAAGCGGAAAGGGAAGTTGCACGGAGGTTAACAGTTAATTATGTTAACTTATTTCCTGTTAAATGATGGCACTATTGGAATTTCTTTGTACTTATAACCGACTATTACTAAACTAAGTGTACTCAGAATGGTTTTGACAGAAATGATGTGCATTATGGGTACTATTTAATTATTATAAATGCTATCCGTGATTTGAATTATTCACGGCCAAACAGTAGAGAGGGATTGATTGGGGACTCATTTTGATTTACCCTTTTTATTAAAATATTAATTATATAAGTCCCCTCCAGTAACCGGGCCCTTATGGAAAAATAATACGCCCAAACGGAAAGTATAAAGGTATACGTTGAAACCTTGAAAAAAAAAATACTCTCAATATTCCGCTTCTAATGATTCCCCGACCGAAGCCGGGTACCTTAGTTCCTATATATAATATTTCATTATACTTTAGCATGAAATCATTACTCTAGCGCCAAGAATTCAGAAGAGAAGCTATTTTGTTAAAATAAACTTTTTTTTTTGAAAAAAAAGATTGATTTCAGGGAAAGGCAAGATAATTATTATTGGTTAAATATATTTAAGGCCGGTTAAGCTCTATATTTGACAATATCTCTTAAACCTGTTTACTTGTGAATGTTTCTCTTTTTCTTCTATTGTCTACACTTTAAATGATAAGTAGTTATTATATCGGTAAACATTATAAATATTGCAACATTTCTTAAGTTTTGCCAGATACTTAAATGACTAAGAGTGGCAAATACAGACATGCTGCCGAGCTACTCGTGTAATGTAACTTCCTGCTTTAAAATACAGAAAAATTTGATATTTGAAGGGATGAAATTCTAATTATCAAAACTTCTATAGTTTTTCTTCCGAGATTACCACAGACCATTAAGTAAGAAGTTAGAAATTGATATGCAATATGTTACAGTGGTTTCCCTCTAATTTACACAGCAAATTTTATTTTTTAATTTATTAACGTTCACTTTTTGCAACTATGGCTAATTGGGACGGGTTATCTACAGGTTACCACCCTTTTCTAGTCAGGGTGGGACTAAGGATTTTATTTAATGAATTCATTCACTAAATAAATTCCTATTGCCCAGGCGGGAATCCAACTCGCCACTCTAGGTTTACCATGTGAGATTAAAGTCAACGCTATAACTCAAATGGCTAACTTGAGCTCCACACAAGATAATTTAAAAACTCCATAAACCTAATATTTTGTATATTGAAGTTTGATTATACGGATTATCACTTGAAAAACTAGAATCTAAAATTTTCAAAGGCGTTGACATGGAAATGGTAAATGATGAAGCCATTTAATTAAGTTTTTTTTTTTCCTGTTTTCAACGCAGAGTATCCCTCTAACGTGGGAATTTATTTAAATGTTGTGTGCTCAATCCTTTGGATACTACACTCATTTCAGCATTACATTATAATATTTCTTATATAATAATTGTAAACATTATAGAACAATAAATTAATTAAATAAAAAAATAAAATAAAATAAAATAAAACTTATGTAACATTACATATGTGTACAACAATAGGTGTATATCTACAAAATGGTGTCCGAATCTTGAATAAATGCATTAAATCCCTTGTTGAATTTGAGTAAAAGTTTCGGTTTGTCCGTCGGTCAAGTTCCGTTTTGTAAAGTAATGTACTTGATGAGTTTTGTTCTTGGTCCGTCAAGTAATGTGCAGTCATATAAGAGGTGGTCATATGTCTGTTCAGTCTCATTGGCACATTTGCATGTATTTGTGTTTGTTAGTTTAAATTTGTACAGGTAACCCTTCGTAGGTCAATGTCCTGATATCAATTTTATTTGTTTAGAATTGCTAAGTGTTATTTTTTGTCTCTGGTATACAGTTGGTATGTACTTATGTAATTGTCGTCCTTAAGTAGTGTTTGTCCATCTTTCGTCCCATTTTTTATAAGATTTGTCTATCAAAAGAGTTTTAATGGTCTGTTTAGTCAGTTTAGAGTATGTAATAGGAATCGTTTCGTCTCTTGAAGCTGTATTTGGAAGTTGGTTTGCTGTGTCATTTCCTAAATTTCCGGAGTGTCCCTTTATCCATGTTATTGCCACTATTACATTCTTCTGTGTAATAGTGTAATTAGTCTTCTGGTCTGTTCAGTCTGTTCGTTATGGTTTTCGTTATTGTAAATGCGGTCTATGTTAATTTTGCTTTCCGTATAGATTATACTCTCTGTCACTTGAAATGTCGTGCAGTGTTTTGAGTGCCTCAGTAATTGCAAGGTTTTCTGCTTGATTGTTTGTACATAGTGGTGATAGACTGTATTGTCCTCTCTGTATAATATTGCCGTCTCTTAAAATAATGTACGCACACCCAACGCCATCCTTATTTTTACTTCCGTCAGTGTATATATGATATGTCCAAGTTATGTCTAAGTTGTCTAATGGTCTATTGTAGTCCTTTGGGTGTAACCAGTAAGTATGTCTCACGTCGTTTTCTATTTCGTTTGATGTAATATTTTGTAATGCAAAGTTTTGTGGATTTCATTCAATTTCAATAACATATGTTGCCTTATCATTTGCTCAGCTTTGATGTAAATTGGCATAGTGTCTGGTAGTACACATGAAGCCTCATAAGATAAAGTACGATATCCTTTAGCAATTTTTATCGCAATTAGCCTTTGCACTCTTTCTAATTTTTTGACATTTCTTTTCACGACCAAGGCATGGCCCCATATTTCAATTCCATACGTCAATATGGGGACAATCGCCCCTTTGTATATTGTGGTCAGAGCGTCGGATTTAAGACCCCAAGGCACTCTAGCAGCCATCGAGAGTCCGTTTATTATTGAAAGCAGTCTGGTTGTAAGTTAGTATTTAATTAAGTTTAAGACTTAAAATAATAATTGTAGATTTATTAAAAATAGATGAAAAATCAATGTATAGAAAGGTTTACTAGACTTTCTATACATAGATTTTTTATAGAACTAAACATTGTAAAATAATTTAAAGAGTCCGTCAAGCAGGGGCAGCCTAAAATTTTAATTAAAGGATAATTTCTGAAATTGTGGTGATCTCATGATCTCATCTCAGAATATATTATCTATTTTCAAAATAAAAATCCAATGAGTAGAATTGGTAGCTGTTATGAAGGCTTCAAAACAAGGAAATACAAAAAACCCAGGAATAAATTCCAACAGTTATCAAAGGAAACTGATCAAACAACCGGTTGGGTCACTGGCCAACCAATAAGCAAATACAAATAAAAAAAACTTCTTAAAAACAACTAATGGAACAAATATTTTTTACCTCTACCTGTGGTTGGGAGCGGCATTAACCTGTTAACAGGTCAGCACAGCAGTGTGTCCCGTACTTTCAGCTCTGCCTGTGGTTGGGAGCGGCATTAACCTGTTAACAGGTCAGCACAGCAGTGTGTCCCGTACTTTCAGCTCTGCCTGTGGTTGGGAGCGGCATTAACCTGTTAACAGGTCAGCACAGCAGTGTGTCCCGTACTTTCAGCTCTGCCTGTGGTTGGGAGCGGCATTAACCTGTTAACAGGTCAGCACAGCAGTGTCTCCCTTACTTTCAGCTCTCCCTGTGGTTGGGAGCGGCATTAACCTGTTAACAGGTCGGCATTGCAGTGTATCCCTTACTTTCAGCTCTCCCTGTGGTTGGGAGCGGCATTAACCTGTTAACAGGTCAGCACAGCAGTGTGTCCCGTACTTTCAGCTCTGCCTGTGGTTGGGAGCGGCATTAACCTGTTAACAGGTCAGCACAGCAGTGTGTCCCGTACTTTCAGCCTCTCCCTGTGGTTGGGAGCGGCATTAACCTGTTAACAGGTCAGCACAGCAGTGTGTCCCGTACTTTCAGCTCTGCCTGTGGTTGGGAGCGGCATTAACCTGTTAACAGGTCAGCACAGCAGTGTGTCCCGTACTTTCAGCTCTGCCTGTGGTTGGGAGCGGCATTAACCTGTTAACAGGACAGCACAGCAGTGTGTCCCGTACTTACAGCTCTCTGCCTGTGATTGGGAGCGGCATTAACCTGTTAACAGGTCGACACAGCAGTGTGTCCCGTACTTTCAGCTCTGCCTGTGGTTGGGAGCGGCATTAACCTGTTAGCAGGTCGACACAGCAGTGTGTCCCGTACTTTCAGCTCTGCCTGTGGTTGGGAGCGGCATTAACCTGTTAACAGGTCAGCACAGCAGTGTGTCCCGTACTTTCAGCTCTGCCTGTGGTTGGGAGCGCCCTAACCTGTTAACAGGTCGACACAGCATTGCGTGAAATTAAAAATTGCGATATTTTGTTTCCTATTGGTTTTTTGGCAAATATCCACATACCAAAAGTTATTTATTTTATATACAAAATATGTATGTTGCTGGATGTGGGAGTGCAGATCTGGGAAACATGTCTCAATAACACGAAGTCTTCCCACCAATTTATTTATTCACGCACAAGGCCTTTCGGCACTAACGTGCCATCATCAGGTGCTAACCAACAAACAACAAAGAAACAAGCTTAGGCCAAGTTATGCATCCAACAATTACATTTTGAAATATTTAACAAAATAGAATTTCTTACTAAAATCAGTCTTAGAAAAAACGTCCTAACTTAAAACTACTAGAATCTAAGTCAAACATTAAAAGAATATATTATAGTTCAATTAATTAAAATAGTTAAAGTGAATAAATACTCTAAACATTAACAAACACATGTACCCCTACTTGTCTAAAAAGGAGTTAGAGGAGTTATTGAAATATCTTAACTCTTGTCACCGTACCATTTCATTTACTCTCGAAGTAGAAGAAGACAGTAAGATTAATTATTTGGATTTGACAATATCAAGACATAACAATAGCCACAAATTTTCAATTTTCCGGAAGCCAACTGCAAGCGATATTGCAATACCCAATACCTCCTTCCACCACTAAAAGCAAAAATTAGCGATATTTCATGCATACGCTAATCGATTGCTGGATATTCCAATGAGTAAAGAAGAATACTCTCGTGAGCTAAAATTTATTCACCACTTAGCGTTGGTTAATGGATATACCATAAACCTGGTGGATAGAATGATTGAGAGAAAGAAGGTAACGAGACTTAGGAAGAGTTTGGGGATTCCAGAAGTTACCTCAGAGGTGGAAAGGTGGTGCTCGTTGCCCTATCTGGGATTCGTGTCGGAAAAAATCCAAAGAATATTTAAACGTAAGAAAATCGGGGTGGGTTTTGCAAGTCCAAATAATTTAAAATCCGTTTTATGTAAGCTAAAAGACCCAATAAAGCTGCCGGACCAGTCGGGAATTTATAAAGTCATATGTGGAGAATGTGGTGCGTATTATGTGGGAAGGACTTCAAGGAAATTAAAGAAAAGGTACCAGGAGCATCTGTCGAGAATGGACTCAACGTTCCTCCGTGTTTTATAATTTTTTTTTTGTAAAATGAGGTATGATGCAAGTAAGTTGTGTAGAAATAATGATAATAATAAAATAAATAACTTTTGTTATATTCGCCGAAAAACCTATAGGATACGAAATATGGCAATTTTTAATTTCACGGCTCCCTTATTACCCCCACTCCTATTCGTCTCAGAGAATATTAGTATAGCCTAAAGCAGAGCTGTATACTTGGCTATTTATTATACGAACAAGCTACTATATTCTCACTATTACAGTCGTAGTTATTATTATTTTTGCTATTATTCTTTAGGCATCATCAACTATTATGTTTCTCATTGCATCAACATAATTTTCAATTTTTGCTATCCTTTAAAAATGTCCAGAAAAAAGGCACACCGTGCACAATTTATTTTATTTTACAAACTTAATTCAACCATCTATTCTCTCTCTCTCTCTCTCTCTCTCTCTCTCTCTCTCTCTCTCTTTGTCTCTCTCTCTCTCTCTGTCTCTCTGTCTCTGTCTCTCTCTCTCTCTCTCTCTCTCTCTCTCTCTCTCTCTCTCTCTCTCTCTCTCTCTCTCTCTCTCTCTCTGTCTCTCTCTCTCTCTCTCTCTCTCTCTCTCTCTCTCTCTCTCTCTCTCTCTCTCTCTCTCTCTCTCTCTCTCTCTCTCTCTCTCTCTCTCTCTCTCTCTCTCTCTCTCTCTCTCTCTCTCTCTCTCTCTCTCTCTCTCTCTCTCTCTCTCTCTCTCTCTCTCTCTCTCTCTCTCTCTCTCTCTCTCTCTCTCTCTCTCTCTCTCTCTCTCTCTCTCTCTCTATATATATATCTCTATATATATATATATATATATATATATATATATATATATACGGGTATAGCATCAGAATAAAGAGAGAATAATAGAATGGAAATGTGAGTATTATAATAGTGTGTGATATGATAAAAGACCCTTTCTCCGGGAGCTTATTCCGGTTCTACATAAAGCTTAGTGATAAGAGAAATCGAAAAGCTTTTCACAACATTGTCTACCTTGAGCTTTATCAATTTCCTTCCAGCCCTATACTCCATTATTTCAAAGAGGGTGCCTTGAAAGGCCTAGTTCTACCACGCAGAATGCATAGTAGGTTTTATCGGATAATGTAACCTTCTAACTAATTATTTTTTAATTGTGAAACTATAAATGAACAACGAAGACATTTGATATCTAGAATATTCAACTTAAAAGTCCCAAATCACATTGAAAAGACGAGGACATTCCAAAATTATTTTTTGTCGAAATGGTTTGTGATTGTCAATAGCATTTTCATTCTTAAAGAGCAGGGTTGGCAAATGTAAACGTTAAAACTATTTCATTTTTATGTAAAATTAAGTTTCAAGTAACATTAAGTTTATGAAATAAAACATTTCTAAAATGAACGAATTATTTCGAGGAATAACTAAGTCCCATGAAAAAACCGACAACCTTTTTTTTAAGCCATAGAGGGGGACCAAGATGCTACAAACCAAAAACTTTTTTGTTTACTAAATTTTTTCGAGATGTAAGTGAACAATATACAGGAGAATTAGAAAATGCATTTAGGCAACACATGTCATCCTTGAACTCCTATTAAATTTAATGAAGGAATGATCTTTACTTCGTACAAGGAAGAAAAAATATCGAATTATATAAAGTTCTAACAAACATTAGTACCGCTAGAGCTATGATATACATCTATTTATGAGTATATATATACATTTTTCCCCCCGGTTGACATTAACCCTAGAATGGTAGTGAACGTAAAAATTACGTGTGATCTGTTTTGAACTGTTATCAAAGGGCCGTTAACGACCCCACCACCCTCACCCCTCAGCTATGAGCCCTCCAGACAGTTCGGCCTTGACCTCCGCCAAATGCAGCTAGGTGAACCTTCCCACTCATCCAATACAATTTTTTGAAATAAAAACGACACGTAATATTTACGTATCAATACTAATAACCGCAACTTTTTGGCACGTAAAATTTACGTATATCGCTACTAATAACCGGTTTTCATGCCATAACTTAGTTAATATTATTCTGAATTTATTTTTATATTCAGATTTATTTTCTTTTAATGTTTTTAACTTTTATTTTTGAATATAAAAAAGACAAAGATGTATAGAAAGATTATAAATAATAATAATAATAATCTGTTTATAGTTTCGGAAAAATGGAGAAAAAATATTCAATGGATGAAGAAATCAGGAATTTGTTGAAATAACTCTCCCATGAGTCAGATGGGGAAACTGACAATTATGAAATAGATGGTTATGGATACGACAGCGATGATGATCCGGAGTATTCTCCAAGTGATGAGGAGGTAGAGCCTTCGGAAATGATTGCAACACAGAGTGGGCTAGATAGCGATGAGAGTGAGAAAAGTTTAGAAAACATCAAGGCAATCGAAGAAAGAGAACAAACACAGAGCCAAAAAAAAACCTAAAACCTCTCAACCTCACAATATTGACAGATCAGTCACAATAAATATCGAAGGTGGGGTCGTGCTTAGTAAGAATGAATATGAATGGAGCACACAACCTCCGGAACGTGTTTCGAACAAAGCGCCTTAAAGGAATGCCGTGCAAATTATTAGATATTAAGATTGATATAAGTTAAAGAAATGTGTATGTTTTAATAAAATAAAAAAATAGTCGCACACATTAACAAATTTTGAACAGTTTCACCAATTACTAGTTGCACACGTAAAATTTACGTATCAGTACCATTAAGTGGGAAATAATATCTCTACCGTTCTAGGGTTAAAGACCTTTAAGATCCTTAGCCGCCCTGAGCGATACTCGAGAGATTCGTGAACAGTGGTTTTACGTAAGGAGTGATCAACTGAACGTACAACCTCCGTTCTCCAAGAGGTAGAGTTGTCTCCAGTAGTCTGTCGGGCCCCATCGTGCCCGGAGGCCAATGATCGCTGAATGTCTGGGCTGGTGCTTAGCTTCATCTCGACGGACTCTCAAACGTATATAAACATTAGTCGTCTCACTATTAGCTCAGCCCATCCATAAGCACTGTGACACTAGTGCGCTCTGGTAGCGACCTCGTCAACTAATATTCTCCCTTGGCGGGGATTCAACCTGTATTCTGTGATTTTTATCTTCCGCTTGCGGACTGTAGACTTAACCTGTGCGGTCATCGCCTCTCCTCTTGTTTTCAAGAGACATTTATTATACCTGATACATACAAATATGTTCTGGTATCCCCCTCCCCCTTCTTAAGTTTTTGCAAATTTCCCTTTAGGGAAATCAGCTATTGACGTCGTACTCATGACGCGATTTTCGAAAAATTTCTTGAAATGTCCGTCAATCCTACCCAATGACGAAAATGAGGTCCGTTCAAAATTATATATATATATATATATATATATATATATATATATATACCTATCTTGAATATTAACCGAGATATTTGCGTTTTTCAGTTTACAGCCATCAGCAAACCGCCACTTCTAGCCATGCTACATAAACAATACTCTACTACATAATAAATCACATTATTCGAAGTTTATATACCAAACATTGTATTCAAGAGACCTTTATTATATGAGATACATGCAAATATGTCCCGGTGATCCCCCCCCCCGGTCTTAAGGTTTTGGACTACGAAAATTTGATTGATTGAGATAACAATTATTCTGACTCATTATAAATTACAGTTCTAGATATTGCAAATAGTTCTAAATAAAATTAATAAGTTATATTCTCATGTATTTCAGTAATTGTTTTTCTTTCCGTTGTGAGAGGCGGGTAGACCCGTTTGTTTACATTTCTAACCTAACGCTTCCTGTCGGCAGGTTATTGAAATTTGATGAAACAGTTTGTATTTATTCACGGTGGTGTTGTGTTACCAGTATATAGATTTATCTATTACTAAACTTCACGAGGGAAATCTGCTTAGTTTACGCAGCCCCTGCGTGACAGATTTTTTTTCCGAATTAGACAATCCTAAATCTTTTGGGGAGTAGTAGAATAGAAATTGTAGTTTTAAAGAATAAATAAAAATGTTTCCTACTCTATCCCTCTCCACTTTTTGACTCAACTTTATAAATACCTCAACTCATAATCATGGATAGCATTTATTACATTTAAATATCATCTATAATGAAACTTTTTTCCTGTCAAAAACCAATCCAAGCACAAATAGTTTTGTACATTAGATTATATTCATAATAGTAGAGCTCAGTGGAAATCACTTCCAGTAATGCCAGCATTTCACAGGAAATAAGTTAACTCAATTAACTATTACAGCCTCCGCTCCAGGATGAGGGCTATCACCATTGTTTTCCTTAAATTATTGATTCAAAATATTATTTGAATAATTTATCTACCTGATGGAATTAAATAATAATATTACCCTAAAAATAATTTCATTTATATTCAAAAAGATAGGTGAGGGGAAGAGATCGTAGCCCTCCCTGCAAAATAAGTAATATTTAAATCACATCAAGTTTAAACGAATATTGTCTTTTTCCATAATGACATTGCCATTAACGTCTAATTGTTATGATGGTACATATTTGTTTCAATAACATCAAGACATCGGAAATAACACCGGACATTGTGCCAACTCAGCATGACTTTGTTTAAATAATATATTATACAAATTAAATAACGGAAATACTCTTTTAGTTTACATTTCTATTGGAAATAAATAACGAAGTTATTTTCTATTAATAATAAATAAATGAGTAGGGGCGACGGAGATATCCAAACCCTCACTAATCCGAATCATATTTAGAGTTATCATATGTGACTAAAACATATTAAACAAATTATGTATTTACGTTCACTTTTAGCAAATAAGGCTAAGACGGTTTAACTAATAAAATATCGAGTTTGGTAACGATCAAACAAAAATCTCGACCGCTAGAGCGATAACAGACATATATATATATATATATATATATATATATATATATATATATATATATATATATATATTCCTCTTAAGGGAAATCTGCTAAAATGTAGATAACGTGTCTATGGCGATCGTGACATGTGAAACGACAAAGTATCGTGAAATTTAGAGAAAATCACTGTACATACAGAGGTTACAATTTTATATGTATGTAATAATAATAATAATAATAAAGTATGTGTAATGTGTAATGGCGGAAAGCTTGTGTTAAAAGCAAGATTAAGAGAGAAATTAGACTGAACCACTGGTATTTTCTCCTGGAGAGAGGAGGGAAAGGAACAAGAAAATAAAAAAAACAAAACAACTATGTGAGTTCTCTTAAGAATTAGGTATATTGAATAGTTAAGTATATATCTATAATAAAAAATGAAATTTAAGCAGTAAACAAACTTTATGAACTAATATGGCGGCCATAACTATACACACAAAATTAGCGGTGGGTCCTATAATATATATGAGTACTCATGCGATACTTGCGCACATAATGCTAGCATTATTAAGTAGTTAATAGCAGGAATCATGCACTTCCTATAGATGATTAAGTCTTGTTGCGGTGATAAAACAGGATCGGCAAGTGGCAGAAAAGAAGAAAAGCGGGAGCAGAGGAACGTGTGTTGACTCCAGCAGAGGTACACATAGACTGGCTTGTCCCTGCAACGGCTGCCTAGATCAGCTGTATGCCACAGCCTTCTCGCTCTGCAGGGGTGTGTGGCGGGTTTATGAACTAGCCAAGCTAGCGCGGGAAACACAATTCAAACTGGCGACTGAACAGTATTTTTATTCAGAAAAATAACTACAAATAAATTTACAATTACTTTTTTGCCATAATTAAAATAATGATATTTATTTCTAAAGAAAAAATAAACATAAAATTTAAATATTCTATTACATTTGATATAATAATTAAACCTAACATACATAACATGGACTGATAAGTCCGTCTGTTGAGCTCTGCCTTTTATATAAAAATACTTTAGTATTGCAAAAGCAAGCAAAATACATTACATAATCATAAATATTTAAATAGAGGAAAAGGATCATATATAATATACCTAATTATTATACTCCCCTATGAGCAATTTCCTATAACGCAGGAAGTAAAATTTGGTCTTAGAGTTTTTTCTACATCATTAAAATCACTGTCTCACATGGACCCATTTATATATGTAGGAAATATATAAAACTCCTTGTCCTTACTTGGTTTACAATGTATTAAAACTTTGTTATTCATTTCCAATATGTTAAACACATTTTTTAAAATACTATCTTGCTTAATACCTATCAAATAACCCCACTTAGTCCTTCCAAAAATACTTTCTCTAGTTGCGTCTACCCATTGCAATATAAACCCAGCAAAATATTTTTCTATCAATACAAAATCTTTACTCTCTACATGAGTTTCTAATAAACAAAAAAATTCAAAAGACTTAACAAATTAAAAAAATTCTAAGTCATTAATTTTATTTTAAATACCAGCTACATTGTATGATAATATATTAATTTTATTAAGTATTTCACTTACAGCTATAGATGAGTTTAAGCTTAGAAGTTTTTTGAGTCAGATTCCATGTTGTCATCCTTTTCTTTGATGTATGGAGATATTAATATCAAATCTTCCATGTTGTCTGTAGTATATCCTCTTCCATCGAGCCATGAAAACCTCTTGTTTCGAAAGAACAACGATCCAACTTTTACTTTTTCCTTCCTTGTTGTGAGCGATGATCTTCCTCCTGAGAATTAGAAGTTTACTTCTTATCAGTCTCTGCTTGTCACGGTTCACCCATATTCCAGTTCCTCGTAGATATTTCAACTTGCCCAGTATAGATTGAACGCAACTTTTATTTTGAAATTCCGCAAAAGTTATTTTTTCATTAACACTTACTATCCGTTCAATATTTATAGGCTGACTTAGTTCAAATACATTTGTACATAAGTACCTTATCTTATTAGCATGTCTCCTTCGCTTGACGCCTTGACTCCTGTGAAGATCAGGTTTCTTTCTTTAGATTTTCTTAAAAGGTGTTCCATATCATTTTCTAATGAATTGCATTTCTTTTCCAACACTGTAATTCGGCATTTAAGTGCTTCATTCTCTTGTAACACTTGGGACATTTGATCAGATATCTCCTTGAAATCCTCTTTTTTCACAACATCTTTCAGCTTTTCATCCAGAATGTTACTAATTTTTTGCAGAAGACATTCTTCATTGAGTCCACTTTCATGCTTTCCCATGGTGACGTGCCGTTTGCTCTCGTGTAAATCGGGTGATGTATTGCTCCGCCTCCTTTTGACAGGAGTGAAGTAGTTGTCAATGGTGTTTATATTGTCTGTAGACATCAACAGTTGTCCTACAGAAGATGGTCCGCTGCGCCGGGGATTACCCACTCCGTACACCACAAGCCTCCACTGATCTTAACTAAATCTTAAAGCCGCCTTAAATCTTAAAGCCGCCTGTTCTGCTTCAACACCTTGACTTTTAATTAAAGATTTTAGAACCTTTTAGCTCACTTATAGTCACCCGATTTTAGCAACTTGCGATTCTTAGTTAACACTATCACTGTGCAATTTTTCTTTATCAATAGTGACGTCTTTCTACCTAAAAAACTAAATTGAAGTGGAGCCGATGTTCACACTATGGCCACTAGGCACGAACTCTCTTTCTCACTCTCTCTCTCTCTCTCTCTCTCTCTCTCTCTCTATATATATATATATATATATATATATATATATATATTTGTCTGTCACCCCTCTAGCGGTCGCAATTATTTTTTTATCATTACCAAACCTGTTATGTTAAAAGAAAGATGAAGTTCGTTAACGGCTGAAATCGGACTAATGGTAGGGGGGGGGGTTAGAGGGGGAGAATTTTGAAAATTCGAAATATCTCCGTTACTATACGTCGGATCGAAAAACTGTATAGAATATATATAGAAAATTAAGTGTAATATAAATATTCTTATATACATTTATTCCGTATCTTGAATATAAACCGACATATTTGCATTTTTTAGTTTTTCAGCCTTCAGCAAATCCCCACTTCTACTCATGTTACATAAACAATTCTCGGTTATGTAATAAACCACATCATTCCAACCGTAAATACCAAATATTGTTTTCAAGAGACATTTATTAATCGAGATACATGCAAATATGTTCTGGAGAACCCACTACTGGACTACTTAAATTTGATTGATTGAGATAACAATTATTCTGATTCATTATAAATTTCAGTAATAAATATAGTAAATTGTTTTCAATCAAATTAATACGTTATAACCGTATTCAGATTAATTACAGTAATTGTTTTTTTTCCGATAAGAAGTTGGCAGAACTGTTTGTTTACATTTCAGGTGTTTCCCGCAAGAAGGGGAAGGGAATGTTTCTTATTACCGTTTGTATTAATTCACTTTATATTCACGGTGGTGTTGTGTTAGCAGTATGTATGTTTATCTATTATTAAATTCCTCGAGGGAAATCTCCTTAGTTTACGTAGCCCCTACGTGACGGACTATTTATATAAGGGATATGAATATTGTCATGAGGGATATTTTATACTTTACTAATACTGACAGGAGTGGAATAATTTAGGATTATGGGTGTTCATTTGGAAACAATTCGATCTTTTGGTCCCATAATAGAATTCATTAGTATTTCATGAGTATATCTCAAGTAAATTCTGAAGTTATAATTATATCTACTTAGGCAATAACTTTTTTAGCCATGCGCTGTATTATGCTCTTCTAGCATTGACAGGAGTGAGGGTTTACTTAAAATAAATTTAATAAATATCAACAGGACAACCCAAAGGTTGTTTTTTCAACCCACAACAACTTTATACCATAATGGATAGCCCCTGAACAGAGAATTATCATATTTTCTCTAACTTTTAGGGTTATAAAACCGTTATGTTTATTATAAGAATATTACCGGAGTTTGGTGAAAATAAACTATTTCTTTCCTCAGATCTTAGTTAATCCAATCTTTATATTTTGATGGGAAACCATTATTCTTTCATTTTGTCCCTTTTTACATCATGGCTATAACAACTGAATGACTTTACAGTTATTCTACATGTTATAGAGCATTTCTGCTATATGGTGAATATAACAGCATTATCTGTGCATTGGCTAGTCCATTTTTGTATCTCCATCAGATACCATTTCTATCTCTTGGAGACTAGCTAGCTGGCACATTAGCACAAAGAAGCAGTTCAAGATCCTACGTTGATCCTAGAATTCAACCACGTGCATTAAAAAAGACGCACCGACGCAATACGTAAATAGGACAGAGAAATGTCACGGATCAAACAGCTTACACCAATAAATATAAAAAAAAAGTCCGTCACGCACCGGCTGCGTAAACTAAGCAGATTTCCCACGTAAAGTTATACAGTAGATAAATCTGCCCAATAACATCTGTAGTAGTAAGTTATCTCTAAACCTATTCAAGAGGGACGAATAGTTACCGAAACGGCCGCCAGAGCTCTCGGTGGCCCGAACTTAGCTGACTCCTGCCGACCACACACAGAATACAAATCCAAATATCTCGGTTAATATTCAAGATACAGAAAAAATGTATAGAACAATATTTATAGTAAATCTACTTTTCAATAAGATTGATTCTATACCATTTTTCGTTCTGACGCATAATAACGGAGATATTTTGAATATATTTGATATATTTTCAAAAATCCCCCCTGTAACCCCCCCCTCCCACTAGTCCGATTTCTGCCATTAACGAACTTGATCTTCCTTTTTACATAAAACGATTTAATTCCGAGTTTGGTAACGATCAAACAAAAATTGCGACCGCTAGAGCGTTAACCGACCAATATACATACATACATACATATATATATATATATATATATATATATTTATATATATATATATATATATATAATTTTGAACGGACCTCATTTTCGTCATCTCCTAGGTAGGATCGATGGACATTTGAAGAAATTTTTCGAAACTCGCGTAATGAGTACGACCTCAATAGCTGATTTCCCTTAAGGGAAATCTGCTAAAAGTCCGTCAAGCAGAGACTGCGTAGACTAAGCAGATTTCCTCGTGACGTTTAACAATAGGTAAATCTATATACTGGTAACAAAATAGCACAGTCAATATTAAGTAAATTAATACAAACGGTATTAAGAAACATTCCCTACCCCTTCTGGCGGGAAGCACCCGAAATGTAATAAAACAGGTCTGCCAACGGCTCACCGGAAAGAAAAACAATAACTGAAACATATCAGAATATAATATATTAATTTTATTGAGAACTATGTACTATTTCTTTTACTGTAATTTATAATGAATCAGAATAATTTTTATCTCAATCAATCAAATTTTTGTAGTCCAAGAATTTAAGGCGGGAGTGGGGTCACACAAACATATTTGCATGTATCTCGTATAATAAAAGTCTCTAGAAAACAATAATTTGTATTTAAGCTTCGAATAATGTGTTTCATTATATAACAGAGTATTGTTTACACATATTATAATATCCTCTTTCAAATATAACCAATATTAAGAAAGATATTGGCGAACATATGACTTGACTTCGGAGTAAACCCCCACTCCTCAGGGTGGTAGTTAAGTGTATAATAACGCTTGCAATTAAAATTTGTTCCCTTACAAGTCAAGGGGAATCAGCTATTGAGGTAGTACTCATGACGCGATTTTCGAAATTATTCATCAAATGTCCATGGATCCTACCTAGAAGATGTTGAAAATGAGGACCGTTCAAAACTGTATATATATATATGTGTGTGTGTGTGTTTGTCTGTTACCGCTCTAGCGGTCGCAATTATTGTTTAATCCTTACGAAACTCGATATTTAGTCGTTTTATGTAAACAAATAAAGATCAAGTACGTTAATGGCTAAAATCGGGCAAGTGGGAGGGGGAGGGGTTAGAGGGGAGTAATTTCGAAAATTCAAAATATCTCCATTAATATACGTCGGATCGCAAAATTGTTTAAAAACAATCTTATTGAAAATTACATGTACTATAAATATTGTGTTCACATATTTTCCGTATAGTGAGTTTTAACCGAGATATTTGGATTTTATAGTGTACCGCTTTCAGTAAACCCCCCACTCCACCTGTGTCTTATTAATAATAAGCTGTGGTATCATGAACCACTCCCTTAAAAGGTTCAATACAAAATATTAAACGAATCCTTATTATACGAGATACAAACAAACAAGTGGTAGTGACCCCCCCCCCACTTTTTTTGTTCTTGGATTACTAAAATCTGAGTGATTGAGATTACTATTATTCTGATTCAATTCAAATTACTCCAATAGCTATAGTAAATATTTTTCAATAAAATTAATATGTTATATTCAGATATTTTTCATTAATTTTTCATATCTTCGGTCTAGAATAATTCTATTTTGCGCTTCGAAGTGGTTGCCCGGTTTATTTACAATTCAGAAGCTTTCCGTTGTAGATATTAACTTGTAAATTGACTGAATGATTTTTTATTACCGTTTGTAATTATTCCTTTAAAGTACACGGTGGTGTTACCAAATTTATTTATCTGTTTTAATCCTTCCCGTCGGAAATCAGCTTAGTTTACGCAGCCCCTACAAGATGGACTTTTTTTCCCTCCTAAAGGTTAGTTTCCAATTCGAATGTATGGTCGGGGTAAACGCTAACTTGTACCATATTATTGAATACCTATTAATAAAGTGGTACAATGTGATGGACAGTTAGTTAATTAGTTGGCCAACTAACTGAGCTTGGCTGGAGGACGATAAACCCGTCATTATAGATATTGTGTTGGACGGCGCTATCTCAGACTTGGCCACAATGGGCCATTTCTCCGCCTACAGGTGGCCCCTCTGAATATATCCATGCTCCTACAAAAGGCTTTCTTCTCTCTCCCTCTTATCGGCCAATCACGATAATTTCACAATTTCTGCCCCAACATATAGGCCACAAGGCAGAGGTAGCTGTAACAGCCCGTTATATTGTGGCAGAGTTATTGGTGGTTGACAGGAGACAAGCTTATCTGGCACAGCAGTCCCCCAGTATCTGATTGTGGTGGATGATGTCTTCAAATTACCTCCCAACCCGGATAAATGTACTATATTCATGATATATATATATATATATTTATAAAATTGTAACCTCTGTCTGTACATTGGTATCAACATTTCTAGGGAGGAGCAGGAATGGGGGTTGTAGGGGAGGCCTAAAATTAAAAATAATAATTCGTTTTCTATTGTTTATTTGGCAAATATGTGTAATGTACAAAAGTTTTTTATTTTGTTATTTAGAGTAAATGTTGTTATATACACTTTTGTCGTATACCAAGTACAAACGAGATGTACACTGAAAACTAAAACGGTAGCCGACAATTGTATTTGGCACTAACGATTGAGTGGGCTTAACAAAACTCGGTATTTGAATTAGCATTAATTCTTCCACGATTATAAGCTATATTAAATTTTTTAGGTCCAAACGGGAGGGGGGGGGGTTATAAGAGAGGCCTGAAATGAAAATTTTCGATATTTCATTTTCTGTTCGTTTTTCAGTCACTGTTGGTCTTTGTACCGTATCAAGGGAAAGGAAATTTTATTCAAACATAGTTTAGTGGAAAGAATACTATCTATGATTGAGACAGGAAATATAAAAATATTGTGGACATTGAAACCTTTGATAACAAATAATTTTATTATTAACAAATCCACAGCAATGACGGATATACATCGGGAAATGTTAAAATATTGTGGAAGTAAAGGCTTGTCAAAAAAAAAACAAAAAAAAAAACAAATCATCAAACCTTAAATGAATTCCCGAGCGAAGCCGGGTATCTGAGCTAGTATATATATATATTAAATTGTAACCTCTGTCTGTACATTGATTTTTTTCTCAAAATTTCAGGATAACTTTTCGTTTCACATATCATAGACACCATAACTGCATTTTTTTTTCTTTCGTGTCTGTTTGTTTGTTTGTTTGTTTGTAACCTTTTCACGCATCAATGGCTGAACCGAATTTTATAAAACTAGGTATGTATATTACTACTAGCCCAACTTAGACTTTAGGCTATATTAACATTCTCTGAGACGAAAAGGAGTGGGGGTTATAAGGGAGGCCTGAAATTAAAAATAGCGATATTTCGTTTGCTATTGGTTTCCCGCAAATATCCACATAACAAAAGTTATTTATTTTATTATTTAGAGTAACTGTTCTTTTACTCACTTTCGTCGTATTCGGAACTTTAAATGCGTTATACGCTAAAAACTATAGCGGGAGTCAACAATTTTATTTGACACAAAAGACTCAACCGAACTTAATAAAGCCCGGTATGTGTTTAGCACTAACGCCTTCATTATCGTAATCTATACTAACATTTCTAGGGACAGGCCGGAGTGGGGGGTTGTAAAGGAGGCCTGAATTTAAAAATAGCGGTATTTCGTTTTCTATTCGTTTTTCTGCAAATATATACATGACAAAAGTAGTTTATTTTGTTTTTTAGAGTAACATTTGTTATATACAATTTTATCGGAGAACAAAGTAAAAACGAGATATACACTATAAACTAAGACGGGAGCCAACAATTTTATTGGGCACTAACGATGGGACCGAACTTATCAAAACTCGGAATGTGAATTAGTTTTAATTCTTCCATGATTATAAGCTATATTACAAATTCTAGATTCGAACGGGATTGGGTTTACAAACGAGGCTTCGTATGAAAAGTAGCGATATTTCATTTTATATTTGTTTTTCGGCAAACGTGCACATAACAAAAGTGGTTTACTTTGTTATTTAGAGTACCTTTGGTGTTATACACTTTTTCGGTAACAATATATGAAGCAAGTAATTTGCGTAGAAATATTGATATGCTCAAAAATCCTTTTTAATATGAACTATAGGTTTTTTTATATTTATTTACGTCCACTTTATTCTACTTTGGCTAATTGTGACGGGTTATCTACAGGGAACCACCCTTTACTAGCCAGGGTGGAACTAAGGACTATAGGTATTTAAGTAAAGGAATGTTGATGACACTCAAGCAGGAGCGGAAGTTGACGGTAGTCTAACACAGTTAATTGTATTATACTAATGTCCTGTGAGATGTTGTATTTTTCTTTTCCTGCTCGCATTTACTATTATACATATAATGTTATGCTCGGATTGGTTTTTGACAGGAAATATGTACATTTTAGATGAATTTAATTATAGTAAATGCAAATGAATTATTCATGGTTTGTCAAAGAGTGGAGAGGGATTGATTAGGGACTAATTTTCATTTATTCTTCAAAATTAAAATTTCTATTCTAAGTCCACTACCAGACCCTTACGGGAAAACCATCAGCCCAGGCGGGAAGTGTAGTTGTACAAATTGTAGCCTTACAAATAAAAAATACCATCAACATTCAGACTCTAATGATTCTGATAAACTGATATATATATATATATATATATATATATATATACATATACATATACATATAGAATTTGGAACAGACCTCATTTTCATCATCTCCTGGGTTGGATCGATGGATATTTGAGGAAATGTTTCGATAGCTGACCTGAATAGCTGTTTTCTCTTGAGGGAAATCTGCTAAAAGTAGAAGGCATCAATAAGTTTTCAAGGTATAAGTAATTTCAGTACTGTAAAAACAAAAGTCCAATTCATTATTGAGGTATGATTAAAATGATCTAACTATTATTCTTTTGAATTATTAATACTTCTATAATAACGAACTATAATTTACTGGAGGATACTCAACAAAATGTATGGAAAATAAAACGCTTATATATCGAGTTTGGTAACGATTAAACAAGAATTGAGACCACTAGAGCGTTAACTGTGTATATATATATATATATATATATATATATATATATATATATATATATGAACAAACAAACAAATTAAGTTGCTCCCCTTCTGGGGGATACCTATCTAATCAGCCTCCTTTTCTGCCTTATTTAAGGTAACTATTTTAATTCATTTTATATAAATATTCTTTCTGTTGGGTATTTTGCTAAGGGTGCAGCTTAAGATAAACTTTATTATGATAAAAATGGAAATTCACTATTCTTATGGATGCTATTAGAATGTTAGTTGACATTTTCCTTATTTCTTCCGTCTTTATACTAACATCATAAAGATATTGTGCAATCCTTATTGGAATAACCCCTCACGATCCAAACAGTTACCCTGAAACTGCACTATTTTCATTAATGTAGTTTTCTTTAAAATATGGGCAGCAATGGGTGTACATGGCTATTTTTCTAAATTAACTTCTTCTGCTTGTTTTTTACATATTTCGAATCCAACTGTCGGATCAATATTTATACCTTTGTCTTCTTTCCTTGGATTAACAACAATATCGGCTCTTCTAATGGACCCATCTCATGTCAAGAAATTCGCTTTTTCTGGCCGCATCATCCCATTGGAACCTATATATATATATATATATATATATATATATATATATATATATATATATATACTAGCAAGCAAATTCGTTATAATCAATAATGTTCATATTGTAAAGAATTGTTGAGGATATCAATATTTCTGTGCAAATTATTTGCTTCACACATTTTTATACGAAAAAAATGTTTAAAACAAAAGCTACTTTTAATAACACAAAAAACAACTTTTGTTATGTACACTTTTCCCTAAAAACAAATAGAAAATGAAATATCGCGAATTTTTTATTCAGGCCTCCCTTATAACCCTCACTCCCGGTCGAACCTAAAAAATTTAATATAGCTTATAATCATGGAAGAATTAATGCTAATTCGCATATAGAGTTTTGTTAAGTTCGGTTCAATCGTTAGTGCCAAATAAAATAAAATTGTTTGCTCTCACTTTAGTTTTTTAGCGTATATCCCGTTTATACTTTGTTCTACGACAAAAGTGACTATAACAAAAGTTATTCTAAATAACAACATAAACAACTTTTATCCTGTGCATATTTGAAAAACTAATAGGAAACGAAATATGGCTATTTTTAATTTTAGGCCTCCCTTACAACCCCCACTCCTGCTTTATCTGCCGGGCTGATTTGTGAATGTAAACCATCAAGAGCGTCACCCAAACCCATAAAAACTAAAAACATAAAAATTCATTCAAATCGGTCAAGCCGTTTAGGAGAACATACACACGTACAATAGAATTATATATGTAAAGATATATAAATAAATTTGAACAGACCTCATTTACGTCATATTCTAGATAGGATCGATGGGCATTCCAGGAAATTTAAAAAAATAAAAAAAAAAAACTCTCGTCATTAGTACACCCTCAACAGCCTAAGTGAAATCTGGTAAAAGCTGGGAATTCATTTAATTTTGAAAGTAAATAACCTCTACCGAAATAAAAACAAATTGATTTAAATTCCCTTATAATTGAACCAGCTGAAAGCAGAATTCCAAAGACAACACACACACACACACACACACACACACACACACACACACACACACACACACACACATAAGAAACCCCCGGTCCAAGGCTGGAATAATGAATGTGTTACGTTTTATTACTAAACCAGTAATAAACGTTGTTGATAAGAGCTCTTTTGGATTGCAAAATTAAATACTCACAAGTTTCACAGTTTTTATCACTGCACAATTTATTTCACAATGCACAATACACTTGGTAATTATTCTTAATTACTACACACAGTATACACTGATAGCGTCACTGTTCTTCAGGTTACACAGTCCAATAATTCACTCACGGTCTCTGAAGTACACCAAAAGACGGCACTGCACTGTCCTTTACTCCGCGGTACTGCACTGTCTTAAACACGGCACTAAACTGTTACTTACAGTCACGGCACAACACTGTTCTTCTTATAAAAACACTTTACCGCCCTGCACTAAGTCGCACTGTAGCACCGAACGCACATATGAGCACTTGAGAAGAAAAACTGACTCGCTCGTGGCTGGCCGGTTCTTTATATAGGTCATCGGCATACATCAAAGGGGAATTGGCTGGGCCCTTCGACGTCTGGACTGGAAGGGTCTAGTAGGAGCTCAACCCTCTGTCGGCTTCTTTGATCTATATCGCACTTCCAAAATACGCAATTCTCTCGCTAACCCTTTAATTTTTCGCCACAAATGTAAAACTGCTGTGAAAAACAGAAAACATGCATCTAAATTTTTGTTCCGCACAAATCCAAATCTAAACATGTTATTAATTATGAAAGAAGTAACTTTAAAGCTCAATGGTTTATTAAAACCAGCAGAATGAAGTGCTGGGTTGTTCTTTTGTTTGTCATGTAATCACATCTCTACAATACGATATTTGCATAAAAGTAACCTTAAGCACAAAAAAACTATCCTATTTCAGGACTATTTAAAAATAAAAATATTATTACTGGTCCTTTATTAATAATATATAATGACAACAATTCAGAGACGCACCCAAAATTGGTAACTACACGGAAACATCCGAAGACAATCAAATTCTGTCTGAAATCTCAACAATTGGAATCGATTTAGACTTTAAACATCAATTAAACTACCCAATTACTATTGAAGAATTCAAAATTTCTTTTCAGATGATACTGACATGACAACATTAATTATGATATGTTAATAGCATCTAACAACTCCCACTCCTGCCCGTCCCTAGAAATGTTGTGGTATGCCTTATTATAATGAAGGCATTAATACTAATACACATATCGAGTTTTATTTACTTCGGTTGAGTCTTTTGTGCAAAAATAAATTATTCCGCTAGAGGTTTTAGCGTAGATCTCGTTTATAATTAGGTATACGAAATAAGTGTATATAACAAAAGTTATAATTTCAGGCTTCCCTTACAACCCCTACTCCTGTTCGTCTCAGAGAACAATAATATATCTTTATATCTAAGTTGGGTTAGTGGTAATATACATACCAAGTTTCATAAAATTCGGTTCAACCGTTTATGCGTGAAAAGGTAACAAACTAACAAACAAACATGCACGAAAGGAACAAACTCCAGTTATGGTGTCTATGACATGTGAAACGATAAGTTATCGTGAAATTTCGAGAAAAAAATCAATGTACAGACAGAGGTTACAATTTTATATATATATATATATATATATATATATATATATATATATATATATAGGTAGATAGATAGATAAATAACTCAGTTTTATACGACAATAATCACACAAGCATTAATTCAATTTAATGGTGCTCCAAACCAACCCATTCAGTGTGCCCCGAACCAACCAGTTCAGTGTGCTCCGAGCCAACCAGTTCAGTGTGCTCCGAACCAACCAGTTCAGTGTGCTCCAAACCAACCAGTTCAGTGTGCCCCAAACCAACCAGTTCAGTGTGCCCCAAACCAACCAGTTCAGTGTGCCCCAAACCAACCAGTTCAGTGTGCCCCAAACCAACCAGTTCAGTGTGCCCCAAACCAACCAGTTCAGTGTGCTCCAAACCAACAGATTCATGTGCTCCTTACCACACAGTTCAGTGTGCCCCAAACCAACCAGTTCAGTGTGCCCCAAACCAACCAGTTCAGTGTGCTCCAAACCAACAGATTCATGTGCTCCTTACCACACAGTTCAGTGTGCCCCAAACCAACCAGTTCAGTGTGCCCCAAACCAACCAGTTCAGTGTGCTCCGAACCAACAGATTCATGTGCTCCTTACCACACAGTTCAGTGTGCCCCAAACCAACCAGTTCAGTGTGCCCCAAACCAACCAGTTCAGTGTGCTCCGAACCAACCAGTTCAGTGTGCTCCGAACCAACCAGTTCAGTGTGCTCCGAACCACCCAGTTCAGTGTTCTACGAACCAACAGATTTATGTGCTCCAAACCAACCAGTTCAGTGTGCCTCGAACCAACCAGTTCAGTTTGCCCCAATCCAACCAGTTCAGTGTGCTCCGAACCAACCAGTTTATTGTGCTCTGAGTCAACAGATTCATTGTCCTCCGAACCAACACGTTCAGTGTGCCTCGAACCAACCAGTTCAATGTAATTAGGTGTACGAAAAAAGTGTATATAACAAAAGTTACTCTAAATATCAATATAAACAACTTTTGTTATGTTTATATTTGCCGAAAAAACAATAGGAAACGAAATACAGCTATTTTTAAATTCACCACCTTGAAGCAACCAGTTCAGTGTGCTCCGAACCAACCAGTTCAGTGTGTTCCGAATCAATAGATTCAGTGTGCTCCGAACTAACCAGTTCAGTGTGCCCCAAACCAACCAGTTCAGTGTGCTCCGAACCAACCAGTTCAGTGTGCCCCGAACCAACCGATTCAGTGTGCTCCGAACCAACCGATTCAGTGTGCCCCGAACCAACAAATTCAGTGTGCTCCGAACCAACCAGTTCAGTGTGCTCCAAACCAGCCAGTTCAGTGTGCTCCGAACCAACAGATTCAGTATGCTCCAAACCAACCAGTTCAGTGTGATGCGAACCAGCCAGTTCAGTGTGCTCCGAACCAACCAGTTCAGTGTGCTCCGAACCAACAGATTCATATGCTCCGAACCAGCCAGTTGAGTGTGCTCCGAACCAACCAGTTCAGTGTGCTCCGCACCAACCAGTTCAGTGTGCTCCGAACCAACCAGTTCAGTGTGCTCCGAACCAACCAGTTCAGTGTGCTCCGAACCAACCACTTCAGTATGCTCCGAACCAGCCAGTTCAGTGTGCCCCGAACCAACAGATTCATATGCTCCGAACCAGCCAGTTGAGTGTGATCCGAACCAGCCACTTCAGTGTGCTCCGAACCAACAAGTTCAGTGTGCTCCGAACCAGCCAGTTCAGTGTGCCCCGAACCAACAGATTCATATGATCCGAACCAGCCAGTTGAGTGTGATCCGAACCAACCAGTTCAGTGTGCTCCGAACCAGCCAATTGAGTGTGATCCGAACCAGCCAGTTCAGTGTGATCCGAACCAACCAGTTCAGTGTGCTCCGAACCAGCCAGTTGAGTGTGATCCGAACCAGCCAGTTCAGTGTGCCCCGAACCAACAGATTCATATGATCCGAACCAGCCAGTTGAGTGTGATCCGAACCAACCAGTTGAGTGTGCTCCGAACCAGCCAGTTCAGTGTGCTCCGAACCAACCAGTTCAGTGTGCTCCGAACCAACAGATTCATATGATCCGAACCAACCAGTTCAGTGTGCTCCGAACCAGCCAATAGAGTGTGATCCGAACCAGCCAGTTCAGTGTGATCCGAACCAACCAGTTCTGTGTGCTCCAAACCAGCCAGTTGAGTGTGATCCGAACCAGCTAGTTCAGTGTGCCCCGAACCAGCCAGTTCGGTGTGCTCCGAACCAACCAGTTCAGTGTACTCCGAACCAACAGATTCATATGATCCGAACCAACCAGTTCAGTGTGCTCCGAACCAACCAGTTTAGTGTGCTCCGAACCAACCAGTTCAGTGTGCTCCGAACCAACCAGTTCAGTGTGCTCCGAACCAACCAGTTCAGTGTGCTCCGAACCAACCAGTTCAGTGTGCTCCGAACCAACAGATTCATATGATCCGAACCAGCCAGTTGAGTGTGATCCGAACCAGCCAGTTCAGTGTGATCCGAACCAACCAGTTCAGTGTGCTCCGAACCAACCAGTTCAGTGTGCTCCGAACCAACCAGTTCAGTGTGCTCCGAACCAACCAGTTCAGTGTGCTCCGAACCAACCAGTTCAGTGTGTTCCGAACCAGCCAGTTGAGTGTGCTCCGAACCAACCATTTCAGTGTGCACCGAAAACAATGTATGGTATTTAACATAAGGAATATCGTGATATATTTTGACTCATTTATAGCATTAGATGAGTAGAAGGTAGGTAAGGGGTAGATGGGGAAGGGTACTTTAGGCTGATACTAAAATAAATACATTTCTCGGTTAATATTAAAAATAGAAAAAGTACGCCAGACAGGAATGGCATAAATTTAAGAGATTTTCCACATTGTTATATGACACACCACCATCATCTCACCATATATCATCTATTTCTTTATCAAAAGTCCATCACGCTTGGGCTGTTCAAACTGAGCAGATTTCCCCCGTAAAGTTTTGCAATAGTTATAACTACACATTTTTACAATTAACACCACCGTTATAATTGAGTTAACAAATATATACAAATGACAACGAGAAATCCTTCAGTCAATTAAACTTTTTTTAACCCCCACGTCAGAAATCATATGTATTGTAAACAAACAGGTCAGCAAACCTCTTAGAGCAGAAAGATAGAAATACTCTCTACTGTAAAGAAAAACAATTATTCAAGTATAGGTATATGAATATAATTCATCAATTTGATTGAAAACTATTTACTAAATCAAGTGCTACAGTTTATAATGAACCACAATAATTTTTATCTCAATCACTCTAATTTTAGCAATTCAAGAACAAGAGTCGGGAGGGGGGTGAAGACAATCATCAGAACGTATAGGAATGTATCTCATCTAGAAACGATTTGATGAACACAATACGGGTATACGGTATTTAAGATTGAAATAATACGGTTCAAGATATGTTGGCATATTCATAACGAGCGATGATAGAGAATGGGAGTTTATTGAAGGCCCAGAACTAAAAATGAAAATATCTCGGATAATGTTTAAAATAGAGAAAGATTGTATATAACAACTAGCGGACCCGGCAGACGTTCTCCTGCATATATATCAAGCGATTAGGATATTAAATTTAATAATATTATGTTTAAATAAAATCTACATTTAATAACCCAAAAAACCATTGTTATATGCACGTTTGCCTCAAAACAAATAGTAAATAAAATATCCCAAAAACTTGTTATGCAAAAAGTAAAGGAAAAATGAGAGAAGGAAAAGAAGTTCTGAGATTATCTGGTAGAATGCGCACTACACGTTCTTAAAAACAAACAGTTGTAGACCAATAACTGAAATAAATAAAAACCCTCAACAATAATAACGCAAATACATAAATATAAATAAAGAAAAGAAAATAATTGCAACATTCAAATCAAATTAAAATAAATTTGGAAAATAAATAACAATGTCTGAAAGTGAAACCTCTCGCAGCTAAAAACATCATTATATAGATGACATACTTAAATTCTAAGGACATACATTAGATAAACATATTAACATTTCATTACATTTCCGATAACCTCGCCCTTCGCCCTTCGACCGGAGACCTGCTCCATCTGCCTGGCCGATCTGCGGCGCTGAACCATCCGGGGCTTCACTCGAACGCGTATTTAATTAAAAATTAAATCAAATCGGTCCATCCGTCTAGGAGGAGTTCAGTGACATACACACGTACGCTAGAATTATATATATAAAGATTTGACAAGGAATTCGATTTTCAATTAGATTGTAGAAGTAGATATTTCGACCGACTTACAGCTCCGGAGATATTTAAAATTTTCGAACTTTTCCCTCGCCCACTGATCCGATTTCTGCCATGAACAAACTAGATTATTTTTTTTACATAAAACGATAAAATATCGACTTTGGTAACGTATTAACAAACAAATCGACCGCTAGAGCATTAACAGTAATAT
Source organism: Riptortus pedestris (assembly GCA_019009955.1). Taxonomy (NCBI): domain Eukaryota; kingdom Metazoa; phylum Arthropoda; class Insecta; order Hemiptera; family Alydidae; genus Riptortus; species Riptortus pedestris. The sequence goes on along the minus strand of CM032231.1, from coordinate 8,495,967 downwards.
ATATATATATATATATATATATATATATATATATATATATATATAATTTAAAACAGACCTCATTTTCGTCATCTCCTGAGAAGGATCGATGGAGATTTGAATGAGAATCGGGTCATGAATGAGACCTTATTAACTCATTTACCTTAGGAACTTGGCTTTATAGAGACATATGTTAGTTTTGCGGCTTCATTTGGTGATGTTAGCTATCGTTAGAAACCCGCTCCTTTTTAATGTGGTCTCCTTGTATAAAACTGCTTGCCTACATTATTTGTAATTAAGGGGACCTATGTTAGTTATGCGGCTTCATTTGGTGATGTTAGCTATCGTTAGAAACCCGCTACTGCTTAATGTGGTCTCGTTGTATAAAACTGTTTGCCTACATGAAGTTCATTAACTGCTATCGTTAGAAACCCGCTAATGTGGTATAAAACTGCTTGTTTAGCTATCGTAGAAACCCGCTACTGTTTAATGTGGTTATTACATGATGTGTAATTAAGGAGACCTATGTTAGTTATGCGGCTTCATATTTAGCTATCGTTAGAAACCCGCTTATGTTTAATGTGGTCTCGTTGTATAAAACTGCTGCCTACATGATGTGTAATTAAGGAGACATATGTTAGTTATGCGAAGTATACCTCGTTGTATAAAACTGCTAATTTTTAAAGGAGACCTATGTTAGTTATGCGGCTTCATTGTTGATGTTAGCTATCGTTAGAAACCCGCTTATGTTTAATCTCGTTGTATAAAACTGTTAGCCTACATGATGTGTAATTAAGGAGACCTATGTTAGTTATGCGGCTTTATTTGTATAAAACGGCTCGTTGTATAAAACTGCTTGCCTACACGATGTTTTATTCGGGAGCCCTATTTTTGTTATGCGGCTCCATTTGGTTATGGTAGCTATTGATAGAAACCCGCTACTGATTAATGAGGACTCGTATAATACTTCTTGCCTACATGATGAGTAATTAAGGAGATCTTTGTTAGTTTTGCGGCTTCATTAATGATGGTAGCTATCGTTAGAAACCCACTACTGTTTAATGTGGTCTCGTTGTATATAACTGCTTGCCAACATGATGTGTAATTAAGGAGACCTATGTTTGTTATGCGGCTTTATTTGTTGATGTTAGCTATCGTTAGAAACCAGCTAATTTTAATGTGGTCTCGTTGTATAAAACTGCTTGCCAAGATGATGTGTAATTAAGGAGACCTATGTTAGTTATGCGGCTTTATTTGTTGATGTTAGCTATCGTTAGAAACCCGCTACTGTTTAATGAGTTCTCGTTGTATAATTCTGCTTGCCTACATGATGTGTTATTAAGGAGCCCTATGTTAGTTATGCGGCTTCATTTGGCGATGTTAGCTATCGTTAGAAACCCGCTTCTGTTTAATGTGGTCTCGTTGTTTAAAATACTGCTTGCCTAACAGATGTGTTATTCAGGAGCCCAATGTTAGTTATGCGGCTTCATTCGTCGATGTTAGCTATCGTTAGAAACCCGCTTCTGTTTAATAAGGTCTTGTAGTATAAAACTGCTTGCCTAAATGATTTGTAATTAAGGAGACCTATGTTAGTTATGCGGCTTCATTTGGCGATGTTAGCTATCGTTAGAAACCCGCTTCTGTTTAATGTGGTCTCGTTGTATAAAACTGCTTGCCTACATGATGTGTAATTAAGGAGACCTATGTTTGTTATGCGGCTTCATTTGGTGATGGTAGCTATCAATAGAAAGCCGCTACTGATTAATGAGGTCTCGTTGTATAAAACTGCTTGCCTACATGATTTGTAATTAAGGAGACCTATGTTAGTTATGCGGCTTCATTTGGTGATGTTAGCTATCGTTAGAAACATGCTACTGCTTAATGTGGTCTCGTTGTATAAAACTGCTTGCCTACATGCTGTGTAATTAAGGAGACCTATGTTAGTTATGCGGCTTCATTTGGCGATGTTAGCTATCGTTAGAAACCCGCTACTGCTTAATGTGGTCTCGTTGTATAAAACTGCTTGCCTACATGATGTGTAATTAAGGAGACCTATGTTAGTTATGCGGCTTCATTTGGTGATGTTAGCTATCTTTATAAACCCGCCCCTATATAATGTGGTCTCGTTGTAAATAACTGCTTGCCTACATTATGTGTAATTAAGGAGACCTATGTTAGTTATGCGGCTTTATTTTGCGATGTTAGCTATCGCTAGAAACCCGCTACTGCTTAATGTGGTCTCGTTGTATAAAACTGCTTGCCTACATGATGTGTAATTAAGGAGACCTATGTTAGTTATGCGGCTTCATTTGGCGATGTTAGCTATCGTTAGAAACCCGCTTCTGTTTAATGTGGTCTCGTTGTATAAAACTGCTAGCCAACATGATGTGTAATTAAGGAGACCTATGTTAGTTATGCGGCTTCATTTGGCGATGTTAGCTATCGTTAGAAACCCGCTACTGCTTAATGTGGTCTCGTTGTATAAAACTGCTTGCCTACATGATGTGTAATTAAGGAGACATATGTTAGTTATGCGGCTTCATTTGGCGATGTTAGCTATCGTTAGAAACCCGCTACTGCTTAATGTGGTCTCGTTGTATAAAACTGCTTGCCTACATGATGTGTAATTAAGGAGACCTATGTTAGTTATGCGGCTTTATTTGTTGATGTTAGCTATCGTTAGAAACCCGCTACTGTTTAATGAGTTCTCGTTGTATAAAACTGCTTGCCTACATGATGTGTAATTAAGGAGACCTATGTTTGTTATTCGGGTTCATTTGTTGATGTTAGCTATCGTTAGAAACCCGCTTCTGTTTAATGTGGTCTCGTTGTATAAAACTGCTTGCCTACATGATGTGTAATTAAGGAGACCTATGTTAGTTATGCGGCTTCATTTGGTGATGTTAGCTATCGTTAGAAACCCGCTCCTTTTTAATGTGGTCTCGTTGTATAAAACTGCTTGCCTACATGATGTGTAATTAAGGAGACCTATGTTAGTTATGCGTCTACATTTGGTGATGTTAGCTATCGTTAGAAACCCGCTCCTTTATAATGTGGTCTCGTTGTATAAAACTGCTTGCCTACATGATGTGTAATTAAGGAGACCTATGTTAGTTATGCGGCTTCATTTGGCGATGTTAGCTATCGTTAGAAACCCGCTACTGCTTAATGTGGTCTCGTTGTATAAAACTGCTTGCCTACATGATGTGTAATTAAGGAGACATATGTTAGTTATGCGGCTTCATTTGGCGATGTTAGCTATCGTTAGAAACCCGCTTCTGTTTAATGTGGTCTCGTTGTATAAAACTGCTTGCCTACATGATGTGTAATTAAGGAGACCTATGTTAGTTATGCGGCTTCATTTGGCGATGTTAGCTATCGTTAGAAACCCGCTACTGCTTAATGTGGTCTCGTTGTATAAAACTGCTTGCCTACATGATGTGTAATTAAGGAGACCTATGTTAGTTATGCGGCTTTATTTGTTGATGTTAGCTATCGTTAGAAACCCGCTAATTTTTAATGTGGTCTCGTTGTTTAAAAATGCTTGCCAAGATGATGTGTAATTAAAGAGACCTATGTTTGTTATGCGGCTTCATTTGATGATGGTAGCTATCGTTAGAAACCCGCTTCTGTTTAATGTGGTCTCGTTGTATAAAACTGCTTGCCTACATGATGTGTAATTAAGGAGACCTATGTTAGTTATGCGGCTTCATTTGGCGATGTTAGCTATCGTTAGAAACCCGCTACTGTTAAATGAGTTCTCGTTGTATAAAACTGCTTGCCTACATGATCTGTTATTAAGGAGCCCTATTTTTGTTATGCGGCTTCATTTGGTGATGGTAGCTATCGATAGAAAGCCGCTACTGATTAATGAGGTCTCGTATAATACTTCTTGCCTACATGATGAGTAATTAAGGAGATCTTTGTTAGTTATGCGGCTTCATTTGGTGATGTTAGCTATCTTTATAAATCCGCTCCTTTTTAATGTGGTCTCGTTGTATAAAACTGCTTGCCTACATGATGTGTAATTAAGGAGACCTATGTTTGTTATGCGGCTTCATTTGGTGATGTTAGCTATCGTTAGAAACCCGCTCCTTTTTAATGTGGTCTCGTTGTATAAAACTGCTTGCCTACATTATTTGTAATTAAGGAGACCTATGTTTGTTATGCGGCTTCATTTGGTGATGTTAGCTATCGTTAGAAACCCGCTCCTGTTTAATGTGGTCTCGTTGTATAAAACTGCTTGCCTACATGATGTGTAATTAAGGAGACCTATGTTTGTTATACGGCTTCATTTGGTGATGTTAGCTATCGTTAGAAACCCGCTAATTTTAATGTGGTCTCGTTGATTAATACTTCTTGCCTACATGATGAGTAATTAAGGAGATCTTTGTTAGTTTTGCGGCTTCATTAATGATGGTAGCTATCGTTAGAAACCCGCTCCTGTTTAATGTGGTCTCGTTGTATAAAACTGCTTGCCTACATTATTTGTAATTAAGGAGACCTATGTTAGTTATGCGGCTTCATTTGGTGATGTTAGCTATCGTTAGAAACCCGCTACTGCTTAATGTGGTCTCGTTGTATAAAACTGCTTGCCTACATGATGTGTAATTAAGGAGACCTATGTTAGTTATGCGGCTTCATTTGGTGATGTTAGCTATCGTTAGAAACCCGCTCTGTTTAATAGTGGTATCGTTGTATAAAACTGCTTGCCTACATGATGTGTAATTAAGGAGACCTATGTTTGTTATACGGCTTCATTTGGTGATGTTAGCTATCGTTAGAAACCCGCTAATTTTAATGTGGTCTCGTTGATTAAAAATGCTCGCCAAGATGATTTGTAATTAAAGAGACCTATGTTAGTTATGCGCCTTCGTTTGGTGATGTTAGCTATCGTTAGAAACCTGCTCCTTTTTAATGTGGTCTCGTTGTATAAAACTGCTTGCCAAGATGATGTGTAATTAAGGAGACCTATGTTAGTTATGCGGCTTCATTTGGTGATGGTAGCTATCGTTAGAAACCCGCTCCTGTTTAATGTGGTCTCGTTGTATAAAACTGCTTGCCTACATGATGTGTAATTAAGGAGACCTATGTTTGTTATGCGGCTTCATTTGGTGATGGTAGCTATCGTTAGAAACCCGCTACTGCTTAATGTGGTCTCGTTGTATAAAACTGCTTGCCTACATGATGTGTAATTAAGGAGACATATGTTAGTTATGCGGCTTCATTTGGTGATGTTAGCTATCGTTATAAACCCGCTCTTTTTTAATGTGTTCTCGTTGTATAAAACTGCTTGCCTACATGATGTGTAATTAAGGAGACCTATGTTAGTTATGCGGCTTCATTTGGTGATGTTAGCTATCGTTATAAACCCGCTCTTTTTTAATGTGTTCTCGTTGTATAAAACTGCTTGCCTACATTATTTGTAATTAAGGAGACCTATGTTTGTTATGCGGCTTCATTTGGTGATGTTAGCTATCGTTAGAAACCCGCTCCTGTTTAATGTGGTCTCGTTGTATAAAACTGCTTGCCTACATTATTTGTAATTAAGGAGACCTATGTTAGTTATGCGGCTACATTTGGTGATGTTAGCTATCGTTAGAAACCCTTTTCTTTTTAATGTGGTCTCGTTGTATAAAACTGCTTGCCTACATTATTTGTAATTAAGGAGACCTATGTTTGTTATGCGGCTTCATTTGTTGATGTTAGCTATCGTTAGAAACCCGCTCCTGTTTAATGTGGTCTCGTTGTATAAAACTGCTTGCCTACATGATGTGTAATTAAGGAGACCTATGTTTGTTATGCGGCTTCATTTGTTGATGTTAGCTATCGTTAGAAACCCGCTCCTGTTTAATGTGGTCTCGTTGTATAAAACTGCTTGCCTACATTATTTGTAATTAAGGAGACCTATGTTTGTAATTCGGCTTCATTTGTAGATGTTAGCTATCGTTAGAAACCCGCTCCTGTTTAATGTGGTCTCGTTGTATAAAACTGCTTGCCTACATTATTTGTAATTAAGGAGACCTATGTTTGTTATGCGGCTTCATTTGGTGATGGTAGCTATCGTTAGAAACCCGCTACTGTTTAATGAGTTCTCGTTGTATAAAACTGCTTGCCTACATGATGTGTAATTAAGGAGACCTATGTTTGTTATGCGGCTTCATTTGGTGATGTTAGCTATCGTTAGAAACCCGCTTCTGTTTAATGTGGTCTCGTTGTATAAAACTGCTTGCCAAGATGATGTGTAATTAAGGAGACCTATGTTAGTTATGCGGCTTCATTTGGTGATGATAGCTATCGTTAGAAACCCGCTCCTTTTTAATGTGGTCTCGTTGTATAAAACTGCTTGCCTACATTATTTGTAATTAAGGAGACCTATGTTTGTTATGCGGCTTCATTTGGTGATGTTAGCTATCGTTAGAAACCCGCTCCTGTTTAATGTGGTCTCGTTGTATAAAACTGCTTGCCTACATGATGTGTAATTAAGGAGACCTATGTTAGTTATGCGGGTTCATTTGTTGATGGTAGCTATCGTTAGAAACCCGCTAATTTTAATGTGGTATCGTTGTATAAAACTGCTTGCCTACATGATGTGTAATTAAGGAGACCTATGTTTGTTATGCGGCTTCATTTGGCGATGGTAGCTACTGTTAGAAACCCGCTCCTGTTTAATGTGGTCTCGTTGTATAAAACTGCTTGCCTACATGATGTGTAATTAAGGAGACCTATGTTTGTTATGCGGCTTCATTTGGTGATGTTAGCTATCGTTAGAAACCCGCTTCTGTTTAATGTGGTCTCGTTGTATAAAACTGCTTGCCTACATGATGTGTAATTAAGGAGACCTATGTTAGTTATGCGGCTTCATTTGGTGATGTTAGCTATCGTTAGAAACCCCCTACTGTTTAATGTGGTCTCGTTGTATAAAACTGCTTGCCTACATGATGTGTAATTAAGGAGACCTATGTTTGTTATGCGGCTTCATTTGGTGATGTTAGCTATCGTTAGAAACCCCCTACTGTTTAATGTGGTCTCGTTGTATAAAACTGCTTGCCTACATTATTTGTAATTAAGGAGACCTATGTTTGTTATGCGGCTTCATTTGGTGATGTTAGCTATCGTTAGAAACCCGCTCCTTTTTAATGTGGTCTCGTTGTATAAAACTGCTTGCCTACATGATGTGTAATTAAGGAGACCTATGTTAGTTATGCGGCTTCATTTGGCGATGTTAGCTATCGTTAGAAACCCGCTACTGTTTAATGTGGTCTCGTTGTATAAAACTGCTTGCCTACATGATGTGTAATTAAGGAGACCTATGTTAGTTATGCGGCTTCATTTGGTGATGTTAGCTATCGTTAGAAACCCGCTCCTTTTTAATGTGGTCTCGTTGTATAAAACTGCTTGCCTACATGATGTGTAATTAAGGAGACCTATGTTAGTTATGCGGCTTCATTTGGTGATGTTAGCTATCGTTAGAAACCCGCTCCTTTTTAATGTGGTCTCGTTGTATAAAACTGCTTGCCTACATGATGTGTAATTAAGGAGACCTATGTTTGTTATGCGGCTTCATTTGGCGATGGTAGCTACTGTTAGAAACCCGCTCCTGTTTAATGTGGTCTCGTTGTATAAAACTGCTTGCCTACATTCTTTGTAATTAAGGAGACCTATGTTAGTTATGCGGCATCATTTGTTGATGGTAGCTATCGTTAGAAACCCGCTCCTTTTTAGTGTGGTATCGTTGTATAAAACTGCTTGCCTACATGATGTGTAATGAAGGAGACCTATGTTTGTTTTGCGGCTTCATTTGTTGATGTTAGCTATCGTTAGAAACCCGCTCCTGTTTAATGTGGTCTCGTTGTATAAAACTGCTTGCCTACATTATTTGTAATTAAGGAGACCTATGTTTGTTATGCGGCTTCATTTGTTGATGTTAGCTATCGTTAGAAACCCGCTCCTGTTTAATGTGGTCTCGTTGTATAAAACTGCTTGCCTACATTATTTGTAATTAAGGAGACCTATGTTTGTTATGCGGCTTCATTTGGTGATGGTAGCTATCGTTAGAAACCCGCTCCTGTTTAATGTGGTCTCGTTGTATAAAACTGCTTGCCTACATGATGTGTAATTAAGGAGACCTATGTTTGTTATGCGGCTTCATTTGTTGATGTTAGCTATCGTTAGAAACCCGCTCCTGTTTAATGTGGTCTCGTTGTATAAAACTGCTTGCCTACATTATTTGTAATTAAGGAGACCTATGTTTGTTATGCGGCTTCATTTGGTGATGGTAGCTATCGTTAGAAACCCGCTCCTTTTTAGTGTGGTATCGTTGTATAAAACTGCTTGCCTACATGATGTGTAATTAAGGAGACCTATGTTTGTTATGCGGCTTCATTTGGTGATGTTAGCTATCGTTAGAAACCCGCTCCTTTTTAATGTGGTCTCGTTGTATAAAACTGCTTGCCTACATGATGTGTAATTAAGGAGACCTATGTTTGTTATGCGGCTTCATTTGGTGATGTTAGCTATCGTTAGAAACCCGCTCCTTTTTAATGTGGTCTCGTTGTATAAAACTGCTTGCCTACATTATTTGTAATTAAGGAGACCTATGTTTGTTATGCGGCTTCATTTGGTGATGGTAGCTATCGTTAGAAACCCGCTCCTTTTTAGTGTGGTATCGTTGTATAAAACTGCTTGCCTACATGATGTGTAATTAAGGAGACCTATGTTTGTTATGCGGCTTCATTTGTTGATGGTAGCAATCGTTAGAAACCCGCTCCAGTTTAATTACAACCAGCTATATGAGCCTCGCCGTAATTTAAACAGAGAAATGGGATCCGAGCCGCCACAATAGATCTACTACTACACGGCCAATAGCCAAGCCTTTCCAAGACTTTTAATTACTTCCTTTGTTTTAATTAGCACATTTTCCTAATGGGAAACCACTTATTGTCCTTGGACTGAGCTAGTGTTTTTACTAAATACTAGCTAAAGTATCTCGAAATCAATTGGATCCTGACTGATGATGGGATTTCTATTTGCAAGTCTTTACCGGGCAAAATACCTTTACGTTTTACGTTCTCTGTGTTAAGGCATTATTCCTGAATATCTATATTTTAAAGCTAAATTTTTAGTCTTGAAGAATAAAAAAGAAATTATATCCTGATCAATCACTGAGCTATGAATTTGTGAGTAATGAATGGCCGATTCTAAGCCAAGTCAACATCACTTGATCTCGTCTTTTAAAATTGATATTCCTTTGTTTGGGTTGTCTAGGATTTCTCGAAGTTTGTTGTCAGTTTTTAGCTAGTCGGTTGTCCAGTCATTCAGTACTTGTGTTTTAATTACCCGTTTCATGTCTTGTGTAGTCAGTCTGTCGATGTCAGTACTTTGTTTTATGTCCAGGTAGCCACATCATAGTTATGTTATAATTGTGTAGGTATGTGTAGATTTGTGTAATAAGTGGGTGTGTATTGTAAAGATTTCCTATGGAAAGTAAAAACCTATGAGAATCGGAGCACAGCAGTATTTTGCTGTTGAGGGATTGCTCTAGTTTTGTTAGAGCAATAACTACAGCCTCTAGTTCGGCAGAATATACAGAGGCGTTATCATTTAATCGTACTTTACAGTCTGCACTTCCTACAGCTGCTGCTGAGACGGTTCCTGGCTCAGTTTTTGATCCGCCTGTGTAGACAAATAACGAATTATGATTATATCTAATGACTGAGCTTGAACAAATTTTGATAAAATAGAGAAGAAAGTGGCTTAGATTTCTTGTGCTTTGTTAAAGTAAGATTAATTTTTATGTTCCTTACTCTCCAAGGTGGTGTATTTAGATGCCTTTACGTGTGTAGAGGTATGTTTAGAATATAGAAATCATTTGTTTTTCCTAAGTGTCTAATTAAAAGTGGTTTTTGTTTTGGTTGTTTTTGAAAGTACATGCCTATAAAAGGATTGTTTAAAAAGTATTTACACAAACATATTTAGTGCATTGGATTTCATTAAAAATATTAAATTCGCCATCTTTATTTAATATTTGCATCTATCTCGTATAATTAAGGTCTCTGGAAAACAATATCTGTTAAGCTTCAAATAATGTGGTTTCTTATATAACAGAGTACTGTGTATTTAACACGAGTAGAAGTGGGGGTTTACTGAAGGCTGAAAAGTGAAAATTGCAAATAACTCGGTTAATATTCAAGATAGAGAATAAATTTATATTTATAGTTAATTTAATTTCAGTTTAAGCCCTGTAGAAAGCCTATGTGTAGATGCTGGAGAGCCTCCATTAAAATATAGAAGGCGAATTATCAATTTAATAATTTATTTTGAAATGTAAAGCTTTAGACAAACCTTGCGTCCACACATTTTTAAACAATACACGACATTTCAACAAATTCATAAAGAAAAATTGTAAACACAAACCACTTCTTATACGCACATTAGAAAATTTCTCAGGCTCAAACATTTTACAGACTCCTATGTACAACAATACTTTAATATCACTTCCTCCTTGGAGAGTAAATAACTTATATATTGATTTAACCTTAACAAAATTTAATAAAAATGATCCCCTTCTTAAAAATTTTAAATGACTGCATTTAACTCCATTACTGCAAATAACCCAAACGCACAATACACATTCAAGGACGGATCCAAGACTGACTTTGGAACAGCAGCTGCTCCACTCATTGTCGACCACACATATGCCAAAAGATTAAATTCCACATCAAGTATTTATTCAGCTGAACTACACGCTATACTCCTATCTATAGAAAACCTACAAAATGTTCAAAATCGCCTAATAATTTTATTTTCGGACTCGTTAAGTTCTTTACTCTCTTTAAAAAACATATACTCAACTCATCCTATGATAACAAACATTTTTGAACACATTCATAATCATCATAATCACATAACATTGGTGTGGCTACCAGGACACCAGAATATTGGACGAAGCACTAAAGTTGACATGCTCGCAAAACTAACGACAAAAAACAACAATACTGACATTAAAAAAATAATTTCGGACGACCTACAAAACTACATTAAAACTAACATACTCCAAGAATGGCAACAGGACTGGTTATTAACAGACAACAAACTGAGACAAATTAAAACTACAGTTAAAACATGGATTGATAAATTTGAAGTATTTACACGGAGAGACGAAGTAGTCCTAACGAGACTACGTATAGGTCATTCTCTCCTAACCTATGGTTACCTATTTGAAAAGAAAAGAATGCCTAACTGCAATGTGTGTAATGCTCCCCTTACAATAAAACACATACTAACAGACTGCAAAAGACGTGACCATCTAAAGATCCCTCATGACTTACTCCACTTACTTACTGAAGGGACATTCCATCTCACATCATCCAGGCCATGCCACCCATGATTTTAATAAAAATTTTTTAACAACACTTTTTACCTTCCTTATGAAGAATATTAAATTTTACTTTGATATCTCCAGTAGTTTTTGTGAAAAAAATGCTGAAATATTGAGAAATTTTGTGTAACTGACATTTCAAAGGTTGCTTATTTGGCACACATTCTATTAGAAAAAAAATCATAACTTTAGCTATTTGTAACATATCAAGATACAATTTTCGCTAAAGTGTTCACAAAAGCATGGAGATACAGGAAAAAATAATTTGATGATCATATTAAAATATTAGCCCACTCCAAAATTTCACGAACTGCGTCCTTATCAAAATTTTTATTAAAAAAAAACAAATTTTTGGAATATGTTTATGCACATGAGGCAGAGTAGTTATGCAAGCAAACTTTTTTTTTAATTGTGCGTTAATGTGCAAACTAAAAGACTGTAAAAGAAAAACAATGGCTTTTTGAGTGCTTATATATTTTTTGGAGATAAACCAAAATATTTTGGAATTTTCTCAAAAAATGCTATTCTAAGAACAAATATGAAAAATAATACCAAAAAAAAATTAAATAATTGTTAATTTAGGTGTGTGACCTTTTAAAAAGACTTACGAATTTAAAAACAAATTTTCAATAATTGGTATTTAGGTTTAGTTTTGTTGAAACACGAAGATGAAGGTGACATTAAAGTTGAGTTCTTACACCCACATGGTCCTGCACCATCTTTTTATTGGCCTTCGAAGGAAGATATTTGTTTTATTCCCATATGTAATGTAATAGCTTGTGTCGCTGCACCAACAACAAAAGGCTCTGGTAGAGTGTACAATTTCCCTGAAAAGGACTTAACTGACATTCAAAAACAATGCCTCTTGATTTCAAAAAGAGGGTATCACTAAATGGTAATATATTTTAAGTTTTATATTACATTTAAGATAATCCCTATTTATCCATTCTGTAAATAAGTATTACATTTTAATTAAACCAAAGAAAATTTAAATATAAAAGAATAATTCTCACTGAAGTCAAGAAGAGCTACTGCACTGTCAGGTTCTAGACCACTTTTTAAATCCTTCAGGTATTTGGCTTGCGATTTTGTAATAAATGCATGAGGCAAAAGTATTTCCAGGCTTTTCATCAGAGTCATTAAATATTCTTCAAAACTTACAGTGAACTAAACTAGTTGTGTCCTGTCAGTTGCAATCCAAGAACTAGAAGTAACTTCATCAGTAGGATCCCATTCTTCAAATTTTGCAAAAGCAGATTAAAAAATGACTCCTTTTTTTTCCAATGGAATATCTTAATGAATATAAAATTAAAGGGATTTAGATTTACTAAAAAATGGATAGTAAGCTTTTTCATTATTATAATTTAATGTCATGCATTAAAAATTTGATATATCCTGTTTTCCACGCAGAGTATCCCTCTAACGTGGGAATTTATTTTCATGTTGTGTGCTCCATCCATTGGATACTACACACATTAAATTTGATATATCATGTATTAATTTACATAGTTTTAACAAATTTCAAACTGCACTGCGCTATATAAATAAATTACTTTTCGCCTAGAAATTAAAATTTAAAGCTTTAAAACAACATGTAGCTTAAAAAATAATTATTTAAATTGCAATTTGGTAATTCCATAATCATTTGTATATGATATAACATTTTCTGAAAAAAAAAATAATAATTTTTTTTGTGTGCAAAAAATATATAACCACTCAAAAAAAAACGCTATTTTTCTTTTGTGTGCATGCGTGTGTGTGTGCGTGCGTGTGTGCGCGCGTGCGTGTGTGTGTGTGTGTGTGCTGTATGCGTGCGTGTGCGTGCGTGTGTGCGTGTGCGTGCTTGTTTGTGCGTGTGTGTGTATGTGCGTGTGTATGTGCGTGCGTTCGTGCGTGAATGTGCGTGTGTGTACTCGTATGTGCGTGCGTGCGTGTGCGTGCGTGCGCGCGTGTGTGTGCGTGTGTGTGTGTGTGTGTGTGTGTGTGTGTGTGCGTGCGTGTGTATGCGTGATAAAGAAAGTGAGATCATATGATTGTAAATATATTAGATATTAGAAAATTTTCTGTTTCATTAATTTGTTCATTTTATTCATACTAATTTTTATTTATTTGATTTTAGTCTTGTTTTTAACCATTGAAAGTATATAATTGTTTACGTAATTTTATTAGTCTTCATAGTTTTTAATTATCTAGTTTCCCTACAAGATTATTTGTTTTTTAATTTAATGTTTTGTTTTTGTTTATCTGTTGATTTGTTTTTTTTGTCTCTTTGGTTACATTTTGTTATTTGGTTGCGCTCTGTTATTTAGTTACGTTTTGTTATTTGTCTGCGTTCTGTTATTTAGTTCAGGTTTATTATTTGATTGCGTTCTGTTATTTAGTTGAGTTTTATTTAGTTGCGTTCTGTTATTTAGTTGTGTTTTGATTTTTTTTTTTGATTTTTTTTTTTGCATTCGGTTATTTAGTTGCCTTTCGTTATTTGTTTGCGTTCTTAGTTTGTATTGTTTAATTTTTCTTGTTACTATTTTCAGTTTTGTTTTTGTTTATCTGTTGATTTGTTTTTTTTTCTCTTTGGTTACATTTTGTTTTTTGGTTGCGTTCTGTTATTGAATTACGTTTTGTTATTTGTTTGCGTTCTGTTATTTAGTTGAGTTTTATTATTTGATTGCGTTCTGTTATTTAGTTGAGTTTTATTATTTGATTGCGTTCTGATATTTAGTTGAGTTTTATTTAGTTGCGTTCTGTTATTTAGTTGCTTTTTGTTTATTTGTTGTTGTTTTTTTTGCGTTCTGTTATTTAGTTGCCTTTTGTTATTTGTTTGCGTTCTTAGTTTGTATTGTTTAATTTTTTCTTGCTACTATTTTCAGTTTTGTTTTTGTTTATCTGTTGATTTGTTTTTTTTTCTCTTTGGTTACATTTTGTTTTTTGGTTGCGTTCTGTTATTGAATTACGTTTTGTTATTTGTTTGCGTTCTGTTATTTAGTTGAGTTTTATTATTTGATTGCGTTCTGATATTTAGTTGAGTTTTATTATTTGATTGCGTTCTGATATTTAGTTGAGTTTTATTTAGTTGTGTTCTGTTATTTAGTTGCTTTTTTTTTTTTTTTTTTTTTTTTTTGGGGTTTGGTATTTAGTTGCCTTTTGTTATTTGTTTGCGTTCTTATTTTGTATTTTTTAATTTTTTCTTGCTACTATTTTCAGTTTTGCATTTTGTTTATATGCATTGATATTTTTGTTTGTTCTTTTTTGATGAGCAACATCGCCTCGCTGCGAACGCTCCAAAATAAATAAATAAAAAAAATTTCCAAAGAGATCTATTCTACACACTTTTTCGATCCGACTTATCCGAATTTTCAAATTTCTCCCCTCTAACCTCCCCCCTCCATCTTGTTTAATTTCAGCCGTTAACGAACTTGATCTTTCTTTTTCTGCTAATCTGCTAAATGAGTAAAATATACTGGTTCGGCAATCATAGTTATATGTGTATTCATCCTAGGGTGAAGGTACCATTTTGTGAAATATCCAATCCCTGGAATGATTTAAACGTTCTGACAAATGAAATTTTAGTTTCGACAACGAATAACGCTTATGAAGCGTGTGAATCCATTCAGTTCATGGAAAGCAACCTTGCATAAAATGGAATAATTAATTAAAAACATGGTTTTAATTGAAATTCCTTATATATACATTGTCATTTAATTAATTCTAATTGCATTAAAAACTGAATGAATTCTGGATTTTCTAAAACCAAGGATTCAATTTCATCTGACCTCGATTAAATTTAGTTTACATTATGAAAATTTCCGTCACGCCGGGGCTGCGTAAACTAACAAGATTTCCCGACACAAGTTTAACAATAGATAAATCTACATACTGGCAACACGACACAACAGTGAATAAATACAAGTGGTAATAAGAAATCTGTCCCCTCCCAACAGGAAACGTCTGAAATGCAAACAAACAAATCTGCTAACCTCTCACCGGAAAGGAAAACAATAACCGAAATATATCAGAGTATAATATATTAATTTTATTGGAATCTATTTACTATATAATAATTTGTAGCTAATCAATCAAATTTTAGTAGTCGAAGAACTTAAGACGGGGAGAAGGGTCACCAGAATATATTTGGATATATCTCGTATAATAAAGTTCTCTTGAAAACAATATTTGGTATTTAAGCTTCAAATAATTTGGTTTATTATATAATAGATTATTGTTTATGTCATACGAGTAGAAGTGGCTGAAACGAGTTACTGAAGGCTGAAAACTGAAAAATTCAAATAACTTGGTTAATACTCAAGATAGAGAATAAATGCATATAACAAGATTTATAGTACATTTAATTTGCAGTACGATTGGTTAATATACAATCTTTCGATCAGACGTATAGTATCGGAGATATTTAGAATATATATATATATATATATATATATATATATTTATATAAGAGATATAAATATATATATTTGTCTGTCATCGCTCTAGCAGTCGCAATAATTGTTTGATCGTTACCAAACTCGATATTTAGTGGTTTTATGTAAAAAGAAAGATCATAGTCGTTAACGGGTTACAAATCGGAACCGGGGGAGGGGTGGTTTAGATGGGAGGAATTTCGGAAATTCTAAATATCGAAAAATTTATTATTTATTTATTTATCTCGTTTGTTAGTCACTTTGTTAGTCACTATTTGCTAAAATTGTATAGTAACAATTTTTATCCCGTAACCAATTTTATCTCGTTTGTTAGTCATATTTGCTAAAATTGTATCAATTTTATCTCGTTTGTTAGTCACTATTTGCTAAAATTGTATCCGTAACCAATTTTATCTCGTTTGTTAGTCACTATTTGCTAAAATTGTATCCGTAACCAATTTTATCTCGTTTGTTAGTCACTATTTGCTAAAATTGTATCAGTAACCAATTTTATCTCGTTTGTTAGTCACTATTTGCTAAAATTGTATCCGTAACCAATTTTATCTCGTTTGTTAGTCACTATTTGCTAAAATTGTATCCGTAACCAATTTTATCTCGTTTGTTAGTCACTATTTGCTAAAATTGTATCCGTAACCAATTTTATCTCGTTTGTTAGTCACTATTTGCTAAAATTGTATCCGTAACCAATTTTATCTCGTTTGTTAGTCACTATTTGCTAAAATTGTATCCGTAACCAATTTTATCTCGTTTGTTAGTCACTATTTGCTAAAATTGTATCAGTAACCAATTTTATCTCGTTTGTTAGTCACTATTTGCTAAAATTGTATCCGTAACCAATTTTATCTCGTTTGTTAGTCACTATTTGCTAAAATTGTATCCGTAACCAATTTTATCTCGTTTGTTAGTCACTATTTGCTAAAATTGTATGAGTAACCAATTTTATCTTGTTTGTTAGTCACTATTTGCTAAAATTGTATCCGTAACCAATTTTATCTCGTTTGTTAGTCACTATTTGCTAAAATTGTATCCGTAACCAAATTTATCTCGTTTGTTAGTCACTATTTGCTAAAATTGTATCCGTAGCCAATTTTATATCACAAATATACACACTTATTGCTAAAATTGTATCAGTAACCAATTTTATCGCAAACCTAGACACTTATTGCTAAAATTGTATCAGTAACCAATTTTAAGCTATAATTCACTAGCAGACTGTATTTCAAACAGAATATCAATTACAAACATATGATTTTTTTTTAAAAAAAAGTAACAATAATAATATTAAATTAAATAGAAGGCTTGGACCGCTGATCCATTGTAGTGCCAAACACCCCCACTCCTACTGTTATATTAATAATAAACAGACATATCATGAACGACTTAATTACAAGATTAAATACCAAATATTGTTTTCATTGAACTTTTACTTTGAGATATATGCAAATACATTTTTTTGACCCCCCCTCCCTTCTTTTGTTCTTTGAATACTAAAATTTGAGTGATTGAGATAAAAATTATTCTGATTCATTACAAATTACAGCACTAGCTTTAGTAAATAGTAAATTGTTTTCATTAAAATTAATATATTGTTTTCAGACATACTTCATTAATTGTTTGTCTATCTATTCAGTGCTACAAGGTTGGCTAGCCTGTTTGTTTACAATGCAGCCGCTTTCCGTTGCATTAACTTGCATTGTAAATTGACTGAAATATTTCTCATTACCGTTTGTATTTATTCACTTAACATTCACGGTAGTTCTTCATATATGTATAGTTATCTATAGTAAACCTTCGCGTGGGAAATCTGCTTAGTATACGCGGTGACTGCGTGACGGACTGTTACCCTTTTATTATTGCATTGTGGGCAGCTTCCTCTTCGACACCTCAGCGCTGGATGGGTATGGCCCCCACCCGGATAGCATTTATTATAATTAAATTGTATCTATAATCCACATATTTTCTGTCAAACCCACTCCGGGTACACATACTTTAGAAATAGTAGGTTGTAAGTAGAAAGAAATTCTAATAGTGCCAACTTTTAACAGGAAATAAGTAAACAAAATTAACTGTTAGCCTCCGTGCAACTTCCATTTTCGCTTGAGGTTTATAAACATTGCTTTACTCAAATTAATTACTCCTACTCATCCCCAGAAATGTTGGTATAGCTTATGATAATGAAGGCGTTAACTGTTAATACACATACCTATTTTCATTTAGTTCGGTTTAGTCTTTTGTGCCAATTAAATTTGTGACTCCCGCTATTACGTTTAGCATATAACTCATTTATACTTCGGTATAAGACGAAAGTGTATATAACAAAAGGTACTCTAAATAACAAAATAAACAACTTTTCTTATGTGCATATTTGCCGAAAAACCAATAGGAGACGAAATGTAGCTATTTTTAATTTCAGGCCTTCCTTATAACCCCCACTACAGTTGTTCTCAGAGAATATTAATATTGCCCGAAGTCTAAGATGGGTTAGTAGTAATGTACATACCAAGTTTCATAAAATTTGGTTCTGCCGTTTATGCGTGAAAAGGTAACAAACAAATAAACAAACAAACAGACAGACATGAAAGAAACGAATTGCAGATATTGTGTCTATGACATTTGAAACGAAAAAGTTTCGTGAAATTTTGAAAAAAAATCAATCTTCAGAGAGAGGTTACTATTATATATATATATATATATCAATCGCACCATCGATTAAACCGAACTTAACAACACTCGGTATGTGAATTAGGATTAGTTCTTTCATGATTATAAGCTACCGGGTAGGGAAAAAGGTATGAATCAGTTTTAAAGGGATGTAAAACAAAAACAACTCAACTTACCAAAATTATCTTTGTAATTAATAAATCAGTACATAAACTAGTTTTTTACACCAAGTTTTAAATATGGTATCTGAAAGAAGATGGCCGTTAACACCGATACACTCTTGAAGGCGATTTCTGAAGTTTTCGTCAGCTCTTCTGCACATTTCGATGGGTATTGCCGTAACTTCCTCCCTGATTCTGTCCTTAAGTTCTTCCAGGGTATGTGGACGATGTTTAAAAACCTTTCCTTTAGGTATCCCCAAAGTAAAAAGTCACAAATGCTCAAATCTTCTAATTCTTCTAGCTGAGGATCAAGAAACTCTTCTAACATTGTCACATTTCTTACCAGAATAACATTTTCAGGGGTTCTTAGCGTTCTGGGTCTTCCAATTGCTGAAGGAGTTGCTGTTGAACCAGTGTTCTCTAATGCCCTCGCCCAACGTCTAATTGCATTACCTCCAACAACGTCACCCCCAACAGGAATATTGAAGTGCAGTCTGAAGGCCCTCTGAGTGACGATAACAGAACGGCCATTTTCAAAAAACGTCTTCACAGCGAATCGACAATGCTCTCCCGTCCAAGGCATGGTTGCTACTGAAAACTAGACCCTCCCACGCCTTTAGCGAGGCCCAGCCCACCTTCCCCCCACCACTACAAGCTGAGCGCCAGCCAGATAAAACCGGTTCATACCTTATGCCCCACCCTGTATATTAAATTTTTTAGGTTCGAACGGGAGTGGGGGTTTACTGAAGACCGAAAACTAAGAAACGCAAATATCTCGGTTAATATTGAAGATAGTGAAAGATAAGATGTTAATGACAATGTTTATAGATCTTTTAATTTGCAAATAGATTGCTTCTATACAATATATCGATCTGACGTACAGAAACGGAGATATTTCGAATTTTCGAAAATCCTTTCCTCCAATCCCCCCTCCCAATCGTCCGATTTCAGCCATAGAACAACATGATCCGTCTGTTTACGTAAAACGTTTAAATACGGAGTTTGTTAACGGTCAAGCAAAAATTGCGACCGCTAGAGCGTTAACAGGCAAATACATCTATATCTATATATATATATATATATATAATTCTACTGTGCGTGTGTATGTCACTGAACTCCTCCTAGACGGCTGGACCGAATTGAATGAATTTTTTGTACGCGTTTGGGTGACGCCCCGGATGGTTTAGCGTCACAGATCAATCGACAGATGGAGCAGGAGTTAAAAAAAGCTATTAAAAATAGTCATATGTCGTTACATATTGGTTTTTCGGCAAATATGCACAGGTTAAGAGTGGTTTATGTTGTTATTTGGAGTAACTTTTGTCATATTCACTTTTGTCGTATAACAAAGTATAAACGAAATATACACTAAAAAAGTAAAGTGGGGGCCAACAATTTTATTGGGTACCAACGATTGAACCGAACTTAACAAAACTGTGAATTAGCATTAGTTCTTCCATGATTATAAGCTATACTAAATTTTTTAGGTTCGAACGGGAGTTTGGGTATATTTTATTTTCTATTTGTTTTTAGGCAAACGTTCCCATAAAAAAAATTGTTTTTTGTGTTATTAAAAGTAGCTTTTGTTTCAAAAATAATATTATTAAATTTAATATCCTAATCGTTTGATATATCATGCAGGACAACGTCTACCGGGCCGCTAATATATATATATATATATATATATATATATATATATATATATATATATCATCACAGTCGTCATTGGTGGGATGAAATAAAAATGGTTTCCCGTAGAAAGGTTTGATTACCTAAGTAATAAATCATATCATCATGTTCACGATGTTCTGAAAGAGTTATTCCTCTACAGTCATTTTCGTTCATTAGATCTAATAAAGTTTCTATCAACATGGAAATATGACTAAGGAGTATTAATGAAAATTTATTAAAAGAGTGTTTAGCCAATTTTGCTTCATTCTAGAGACGTTTGAGGTGGTGGCGAATCTCGAGGTTGTTTTGTGACGAGACTTTAAAATTTCGCACGACAGAGTCACTTTTAATGCTAAATGTTCTCAAAACACAGTTTAATATTTTCTACAAAATCAGTAAGAACTATATTGACACTCATAATTATTGGCTACATCTTTCATGTTTTCGACTAAGTATCAGAACATAAGTCAGTGTTATGTGATGAAGAAAACGAGTAAAGTTACAGCATATATAAATCCAATCTTTTCATTTCCACAATTGAACGTATTTATTTCAACCCAACAACACCTGGTTCAGCATCATAAATATATGAATTGTAGTAAATCTTATTCATCTAAAATACTAGACAGGATAAGTAGGAAAAAAATTAGAAAAATAAATTGTTCATGAGTACAAGTTCATTAAGGGAAATTAGCTAAATGCTGTGGAAGGGGAAAGGGACCAATCCTTGTATTGTCTCATATATAACGAACAAGGGTATAGTCCGTGTGGTTGGAGGAAAATGTTAACTAGAGAGGAGTAAAGTCGGAAAGAGAAGAAAATGATCATTATATTTGGCTAAATGAAGGCATTATCCAGGTAAGAGGCATTGAAATGGAAACAGAGAGCCGGATGTTGTAAATGTACGAGGAAATAGTGGAACAAGAGGTTCGTTAGACTGGAATGGGCATTAGTATAAGTAGCAAGGCTGCAGCCGCAACTACTTGGTTTGCAGTATATATCTGCTAATCGGCCGCTTCTAGTAGGCAATAGTCCTACCTATGTAATCCCATACACATACACCGATTGTGCTTCACTTACACCCCACTATGGTAATAGTCCTACCTATGTAATCCCATACACATACACCGATTGTGCTTCACTTACACCCCACTATGGTAATAGTCCTACCTATGTAATCCCATACACATACACCGATTGTGCTTCACTTACACCACACTATGGCAATAGTCCTACCTATGTAATCCCATACACATACACCGACTGTGCTTCACTTACACCACACTATGGCAATAGTCCTACCTATGTAATCCCATACACATACACCGATTGTGCTTCACTTACACCACACTATGGCAATAGTCCTACCTATGTAATCCCATACACATACACCGATTGTGCTTCACTTACACCACACTATGGCAATAGTCCTACCTATGTAATCCCATACACATACACCGACTGTGCTTCACTTACACCACACTATGGCAATAGTCCTACCTATGTAATCCCATACACATACACCTACTGTGCTTCACTTACACCACACTATGGCAATAGTCCTACCTATGTAATCCCATACACATACACCTACTGTGCTTCACTTACACCACACTATGGCAATAGTCCTACCTATGTAATCCCATACACATACACCGAGAGGTGCTGAACTTAAACCAAACTATGGCAATAGGCCTACCTATGTAATCCCATACACATAAACCGTATGTGCTTCACTTACACCACACTATGGCAATAGTCCTACCTATGTAATCCCATACACATACACCGACTGTGCTTCACTTACACCACACTATGGCAATAGTCCTACCTATGTAATCCCATACACATACACCGACTGTGCTTCACTTACACCACACTATGGCAATAGTCCTACCTATGTAATCCCATACACATACACCGACTGTGCTTCACTTACACCACACTATGGCAATAGTCCTACCTATGTAATCCCATACACATACACCGACTGTGCTTCACTTACACCACACTATGGCAATAGTCCTACCTATGTAATCCCATACACATACACCGACTGTGCTTCACTTACACCACACTATGGCAATAGTCCTACCTATGTAATCCCATACACATACACCGACTGTGCTTCACTTACACCACACTATGGCAATAGTCCTACCTATGTAATCCCATACACATACACCGACTGTGCTTCACTTACACCACACTATGGCAATAGTCCTACCTATGTAATCCCATACACATACACCGATTGTGCTTCACTTACACCACACTATGGCAATAGTCCTACCTATGTAATCCCATACACATACACCGACTGTGCTTCACTTACACCACACTATGGCAATAGTCCTACCTATGTAATCCCATACACATACACCGACTGTGCTTCACTTACACCACACTATGGCAATAGTCCTACCTATGTAATCCCATACACATACACCGACTGTGCTTCACTTACACCACACTATGGCAATAGTCCTACCTATGTAATCCCATACACATACACCGATTGTGCTTCACTTACACCACAATATGGCAATAGTCCTACCTATGTAATCCCATACACATAAACCGACTGTGCTTCACTTACACCACACTATGGCAATAGTCCTACCTATGTAATCCCATACACATACACCGATTGTGCTTCACTTACACCACACTATGGCAATAGTCCTACCTATGTAATCCCATACACATACACCGATTGTGCTTCACTTACACCACACTATGGCAATAGTCCTACCTATGTAATCCCATACACATACACCGATTGTGCTTCACTTACACCACACTATGGCAATAGTCCTACCTATGTAATCCCATACACATACACCGATTGTGCTTCACTTACACCACACTATGGCAATAGTCCTACCTATGTAATCCCATACACATACACCGACTGTGCTTCACTTACACCACACTATGGCAATAGTCCTACCTATGTAATCCCATACACATACACCGATTGTGCTTCACTTACACCACACTATGGCAATAGTCCTACCTATGTAATCCCATACACATACACCGACTGTGCTTCACTTACACCACACTATGGCAATAGTCCTACCTATGTAATCCCATACACATACACCGACTGTGCTTCACTTACACCACACTATGGCAATAGTCCTACCTATGTAATCCCATACACATACACCGACTGTGCTTCACTTACACCACACTATGGCAATAGTCCTACCTATGTAATCCCATACACATACACCGACTGTGCTTCACTTACACCACACTATGGCAATAGTCCTACCTATGTAATCCCATACACATACACCGACTGTGCTTCACTTACACCACACTATGGCAATAGTCCTACCTATGTAATCCCATACACATACACCGATTGTGCTTCACTTACACCACACTATGGCAATAGTCCTACCTATGTAATCCCATACACATACACCGACTGTGCTTCACTTACACCACACTATGGCAATAGTCCTACCTATGTAATCCCATACACATACACCGACTGTGCTTCACTTACACCACACTATGGCAATAGTCCTACCTATGTAATCCCATACACATACACCGATTGTGCTTCACTTACACCACACTATGGCAATAGTCCTACCTATGTAATCCCATACACATACACCGACTGTGCTTCACTTACACCACACTATGGCAATAGTCCTACCTATGTAATCCCATACACATACACCGATTGTGCTTCACTTACACCACACTATGGCAATAGTCCTACCTATGTAATCCCATACACATACACCGACTGTGCTTCACTTACACCACACTATGGCAATAGTCCTACCTATGTAATCCCATACACATACACCGATTGTGCTTCACTTACACCACACTATGGCAATAGTCCTACCTATGTAATCCCATACACATACACCGACTGTGCTTCACTTACACCACACTATGGCAATAGTCCTACCTATGTAATCCCATACACATACACCGACTGTGCTTCACTTACACCACACTATGGCAATAGTCCTACCTATGTAATCCCATACACATACACCGACTGTGCTTCACTTACACCACACTATGGCAATAGTCCTACCTATGTAATCCCATACACATACACCGATTGTGCTTCACTTACACCACACTATGGCAATAGTCCTACCTATGTAATCCCATACACATACACCGACTGTGCTTCACTTACACCACACTATGGCAATAGTCCTACCTATGTAATCCCATACACATACACCGACTGTGCTTCACTTACACCACACTATGGCAATAGTCCTACCTATGTAATCCCATACACATACACCGACTGTGCTTCACTTACACCACACTATGGCAATAGTCCTACCTATGTAATCCCATACACATACACCGACTGTGCTTCACTTACACCACACTATGGCAATAGTCCTACCTATGTAATCCCATACACATACACCGACTGTGCTTCACTTACACCACACTATGGCAATAGTCCTACCTATGTAATCCCATACACATACACCGACTGTGCTTCACTTACACCACACTATGGCAATAGTCCTACCTATGTAATCCCATACACATACACCGACTGTGCTTCACTTACACCACACTATGGCAATAGTCCTACCTATGTAATCCCATACACATACACCGACTGTGCTTCACTTACACCACACTATGGCAATAGTCCTACCTATGTAATCCCATACACATAAACCGACTGTGCTTCACTTACACCACACTATGGCAATAGTCCTACCTATGTAATCCCATACACATACACCGACTGTGCTTCACTTACACCACACTATGGCAATAGTCCTACCTATGTAATCCCATACACATACACCGATTGTGCTTCACTTACACCACACTATGGCAATAGTCCTACCTATGTAATCCCATACACATACACCGACTGTGCTTCACTTACACCACACTATGGCAATAGTCCTACCTATGTAATCCCATACACATACACCGATTGTGCTTCACTTACACCACACTATGGCAATAGTCCTACCTATGTAATCCCATACACATACACCGACTGTGCTTCACTTACACCACACTATGGCAATAGTCCTACCTATGTAATCCCATACACATACACCGACTGTGCTTCACTTACACCACACTATGGCAATAGTCCTACCTATGTAATCCCATACACATACACCGACTGTGCTTCACTTACACCACACTATGGCAATAGTCCTACCTATGTAATCCCATACACATACACCGACTGTGCTTCACTTACACCACACTATGGCAATAGTCCTACCTATGTAATCCCATACACATACACCGACTGTGCTTCACTTACACCACACTATGGCAATAGTCCTACCTATGTAATCCCATACACATACACCGACTGTGCTTCACTTACACCACACTATGGCAATAGTCCTACCTATGTAATCCCATACACATACACCGACTGTGCTTCACTTACACCACACTATGGCAATAGTCCTACCTATGTAATCCCATACACATACACCGACTGTGCTTCACTTACACCACACTATGGCAATAGTCCTACCTATGTAATCCCATACACATACACCGACTGTGCTTCACTTACACCACACTATGGCAATAGTCCTACCTATGTAATCCCATACACATACACCGATTGTGCTTCACTTACACCACACTATGGCAATAGTCCTACCTATGTAATCCCATACACATACACCGACTGTGCTTCACTTACACCACACTATGGCAATAGTCCTACCTATGTAATCCCATACACATACACCGACTGTGCTTCACTTACACCACACTATGGCAATAGTCCTACCTATGTAATCCCATACACATACACCGACTGTGCTTCACTTACACCACACTATGGCAATAGTCCTACCTATGTAATCCCATACACATACACCGACTGTGCTTCACTTACACCACACTATGGCAATAGTCCTACCTATGTAATCCCATACACATACACCGACTGTGCTTCACTTACACCACACTATGGCAATAGTCCTACCTATGTAATCCCATACACATACACCGACTGTGCTTCACTTACACCACACTATGGCAATAGTCCTACCTATGTAATCCCATACACATACACCGACTGTGCTTCACTTACACCACACTATGGCAATAGTCCTACCTATGTAATCCCATACACATACACCGACTGTGCTTCACTTACACCACACTATGGCAATAGTCCTACCTATGTAATCCCATACACATACACCGACTGTGCTTCACTTACACCACACTATGGCAATAGTCCTACCTATGTAATCCCATACACATACACCGACTGTGCTTCACTTACACCACACTATGGCAATAGTCCTACCTATGTAATCCCATACACATACACCGACTGTGCTTCACTTACACCACACTATGGCAATAGTCCTACCTATGTAATCCCATACACATACACCGACTGTGCTTCACTTACACCACACTATGGCAATAGTCCTACCTATGTAATCCCATACACATACACCGACTGTGCTTCACTTACACCACACTATGGCAATAGTCCTACCTATGTAATCCCATACACATACACCGACTGTGCTTCACTTACACCACACTATGGCAATAGTCCTACCTATGTAATCCCATACACATACACCGACTGTGCTTCACTTACACCACACTATGGCAATAGTCCTACCTATGTAATCCCATACACATACACCGATTGGTGCTTCACTTACACCACACTATGGCAATAGTCCTACCTATGTAATCCCATACACATACACCGACTGTGCTTCACTTACACCACACTATGGCAATAGTCCTACCTATGTAATCTACCGTCGCCACAAGACGCCTTTAGGAGAAATACCCACACATTACAATAATGAAATGGTTCCTTTCACGATGGAACAAAGAAACCGTCGCCACAAGAAGCCTTTAGGAGAAATACCCACACGTTACAATAATGAAATGGTTCCTTTCACGATGGAACAAAGAAACCGTCGCCACAAGAAGCCTTTAGGAGAAATACCAACACATTACAATAATGAAATGGTTCCTTTCACGATGGAACAAAGAAACCATCGCCACAAGAAGCCTTTAGGAGAAATACCCACACGTTACAATAATGAAATGGTTCCTTTCACGATGGAACAAAGAAACCGTCGCCACAAGAAGCCTTTAGGAGAAATACCCACACGTTACAATAATGAAATGGTTCCTTTCACGATGGAACAAAGAAACCGTCGCCACAAGAAGCCTTTAGGAGAAATACCCACACGTTACAATAATGAAATGGTTCCTTTCACGATGGAACAAAGAAACCGTCGCCACAAGAAGCCTTTAGGAGAAATACCCACACGTTACAATAATGAAATGGTTCCTTTCACGATGGAACAAAGAAACCATCGCCACAAGGCAGCAATTAGATATGACATACTACTTGTAGATGGTGAACTCTTTGGAGTGTAACCTCAATTGAAAGTGTAAATATATATATTTATATATATATATATATATATATATATATATAATTGTAACCTCTGTCTGTACATTGATTTTTTTCGCGAAATTTCACGATAACTTTTCGTTTCACATGTCATAGATACCTTTTCACGCATAAACGGCTGAATCGAATTTTATGAAACTTGGTATGTATATTACTACTAACCCAACTTAGACTTTAGGCTATATTAATATCCTCTGAGACGAACAGGAGTGGGGGTTATAAGGAAAGCCAGAAATTAAAAATAGTGATATTTCGTTTCCTATTGGTTTTTCGGCAAATATGAACATAACAAAAGTTGTTTATTTTGATATTTAGAGTAACTTTTGTTATATACACTTTTTTCGTATACCGAATTATAAACGAGATATACGCTAAAACCTAAAGCGGAAGTGAACAATTTTATTTGGGACAAAAGACTCAACCGAAATAGGTTAAAATCGGTATTTGTATTAGCACTAACGCTTTCATTAAAACAAGCCATACCAACATTTCTAGGGACGGGCAGGAGTGGGGGTTATGATGGAAGCCAGAAATTAAAAATAGCGATATTTCGTTTCCTATAGGGTTTTCGGCAAATATGAACATAACCAAAGTTGTTTATTTGGTTTTTTAGAGTAACTTTTGTTATATACACTTTTTCCTTATACCGAATTATAAACGAAATATACGCTAAAACCTATAGCGGAAGTGAACAATTTTATTTGGGACAAAAGACCCAACCGAAATAAATAAAACTCGGTATGTGTATTAACACTAACGCTTTCATCATAACAAGCCATACCAACATTTCTAGGGACGGTCAGGAGTGGGGGTTGTAAAGGAGGCCTGAATTTAAAAATAGTGGTATTTCGTTATCTATTCGTTATTTCGGCAAATACGAACATAACAAGAGTTGTTTATTTTATTATTTAGAGTAACCTTTGTCATATACACTTTTTTCTTATACCGAATTATAACCGAGATATACACTATAAACTAAAGCAGGAGTCAACTATTTCATTGGGCGCTAACGATTAAACCGAACTTAAAAACTCGGTATTTCAATAAGCATTAATTCTTCCATGATTATTAGCTATATTAAAATTTTTAGGTTAGAACGGGAGTGGGGGTTATGAGGGAAGCCTGAAATTAAAAATAGCGATATTTCGTTTTCTATTCGTTTTTCGGCAAATATGTACATATATGTACATAACAAAAAATGTTTATTTTGTTATTTAGAGTAACATTCGTTATATACACTTTTTTCGTATATTGAATTATAAACGAGATATACGCTAAACCTATAGCGGAAGTGAACAATTTTATTTGGGACAAAAGACCCAACCGAAATAAATAAAACTCGGTATGTGTATTAACACTAACGCTTTCATCATAACAAGCCATACCAACATTTCTAGGGACGGGCAGGAGTGGGGGTTGTAAGGGATGCCTGAATTTAAAATAGCGGTATTTCATTGTCTATTTGTTTTTCGACAAACATGCATACAACAAAAGTTGTTTACTTTGTTATTTAGATTAACTTTTTTTTTTTTTATACATTTCTCCAGGAACAATGTATGGAGCAAGTAATTTGCGTAGAAATATTGAAATGCTCAACAATTCATTCCTATTTGAACTATCAGGTACCTCAGCTGGAAAAATTAATTCAAACCAATGTTGATATCTTGTCCTTAATAGCTGAAATCTATGCATAATGCACAGGAAACGGGAAAAATGATAATTTGGAGGACAGTGAAGACTTACATAAAAAATTAATTTTATTATTAACAAATGCCAACAACGGGTATTAACCCTAAACACTGGGACGGGAAAATGTCAAAATATTGTGCAAAGTAAACCCTTGCCAAAAAAATACCATCACCATTCAGCCTCAAATCTATTCCCAGGCGAAGCCGGGTATCTGAGCTAGTATATATATATATATATATATATATACATATATATATATATATATATATATATATAAAATTAATAGTCTAGAAAAATCTATTATCTAACTCATATGTGGGCAACCCCCGGCCCACGGGACATTTTGAAAAACCCAATTAAACAAAAACATTACACTACTTACTCCAAATGAGGAAGATGGGGAGAGATTTGTGCGTTTGGCAGTGCTTATAAACGCGAAAAGTTCTTTTAAATGAAAGTTAATAAATTAAAACATCGTACAAGGCTGACTGACGATAATTTGGAAAATTCTTTTCGTCTTTGTATCAGTGGAATTAATCCAAATATTGATGGATTAGTTCCCAGAATACAAACTCATTGATTTTGCTGACGCTATTTAACTTTCGTTGTCTGTAGTAATTCCAAATTTTACAATTTAATTATAATGTTGCACCTATTTTTTTCAGTTCATTTTTTTTTATTTTTATAATTTGTATTATAATTACATTTTCGTTATAATTTCATGTCTGATATCTATTGTTAAAAATTATGAACACTACTTGACTACTGACTAAAACCAACCAACTAGTTTTAAAAACGGCCCGCAAACGTATTTCCACACTAAAGTTTGGCCCGCAACGTGTCAAAGGTTGCCCATGCCTCATCTAACTGGTATAGCATTGTCGCACTTTCGACACATAGTTAAAATAAATACAACTAACAATAATAAGTAATGAAAAGTCCGCCACTCAGGGGCTGCGAAAACTAGCCTGATTTCCATAGTCTCTATTTCTATGTAAAAAAAACGAATGGTAGAAAGAAGGGGGGGGGGGTTACTGAAGGATGTAAACATGTCCGAATAACTCGCTTAACAATTGCGTTACTAAAAAATGCATAGAACTATAATTGTAGCTCATCAGTAGTTTAAGAAGATTGGTTCGATAACATTTTACAACCCCGTACATAATGACGGGCATATTTTGAATTTTCGAATTCACCCCCTCAATACCCCTCTGACAATAACAAATATGATCTTTTGGTGTTTACTGAAACGGTAAAATAACGAGCATGGAATAGGTAAAATAAACATTTTTGAAAAAATGTCCATAATATCTTAATTGATGACGTCATCACACAACGAATTAGATTCAAGAAAAGGGAAGCTCTTCTCCTGTATAATCCAAGTTACTAGCGACCAAACAGGATTTTGAAAAAGTTTTTCAGTAATGGATCATCTACAGACCATTTATCAACTGTTATAAAAGGCATAGGAGTATGGATTTGATTTATTTCTGGGATGGATAGATTTTTCAAAAGCCTTTGACTGAATTTACCATTGTTATATTGCTTAACCCCATGAGATCAGTGTGGATTGAAGAAGAATATTTATCAATCATAGAGAATATATCTGAGGAGAAATGAAAGGAGAGAAGTTGCCAGTTAGAAGAGGAGGCAGACAAGAGGATACTCTTTTCACCGCTATCTTTACCACAGAACTAGAGCAAATCTTTAACCCTCCGTCGGGCGCAGCTAGCCTGAGAGGCCAGGAAAACATACTTTTTGATACCACGTCTCATTCTGTTTCCCCTGTGAGGGGCCATTCCCAGTAATTTCCTGATTTGTGTTCATGCTTAGAATCCCCTACTTTAGTCTATTGCCATCCTTCATCCAGACCGACTGGTCCCTAGGTGGCTTGTGAGGCCGACTGCGCCCAATTGCTCCTTAATTTCCAAGATGATTTTTTTTCAAGATATATCTATTGCAATCGTCCCTTTTACTAAGATTGATGCTATTCTATATGGAAGTTCGTCGATATCTTGAGAAATAAGTGATGGTCTAACTCTGGCCTCTCAGGCCGAATGCGCCTTATCAATTTTACTGGTTTTAGTTTAAGCTTCGTTCTATTTTAATAAAGTTATTATTTTACGTACTAAATAGCATATTTGCTTTCCTTAGATCCTAGCAAATTCTGTCCTATCAGCGTTTTAAATTAAAATTAATTAGATGGGGAGTGGGGGGGCTAAAATATGTGGGCGGCCTCTCAGGCCGTGTGCGCCCGATTTTGTTTCGTCCAGAGGTGCGCCCGACGGAGGGTTAAAAAGCTAATACGGGATGAAAATTCAGAGATAATGTCTTACTTTTAACTAAAACGGAAGAAATACTTATAGAGATGTTAAACACTATCCATAATAAGAGTTTTTCCTATGGTGTTCAACTGAACTTACAATAAAAAGTCCGTCACGCAGGGGCTGCGTAAACTAAGCATGTTTCACTCGCGAAATTTAAAAATAGATAAACCTACATACTGCTAACACAAAACCACCGTTAATAAATTCAAATGGTAATAAGATATCTTTCCCCTCCCTTTCCGGCGGGAAGCGTCAAATGTAAACAAACAGGTCACCCAACGGCTCACCGGAATGAAAAAAAAAATAACTGAAACATATTAGAATGTAACATATTAATTTTATTGAAAACTATTTAATATATCTAGTACTGTAATTTATAATGAATCAGAATAATTTTTATCTCAATCAATCAAATTCTAGAAGTCCAAGAATTTTAGACGGGGCGGGTCACAAGAACATATGTATCTCATATAATAAAGGTCTCTGGAAAACAATATTTGGTATTTAAGCTTCGAATAATGTGGCTTAGTATATAACAGAGTATTGTTTATGTAACTCGAGTAGAAATGAGGGTTTTGTGAAGGCTGAAAACTGAAACATGCAAATGTCTCGGTTAATATTCAAGATAGAGAATAAGTGTGTATAAAGTTATTAATAGTAAATTTAATTTGCAATAAGATTGCTTCTATACACTCTTTCGATCCGACGTATAGTAAAAGAGATATTTCGATTTTTTTAAGTCCCTCCCCTCTAAACCCCCCCCCTCCCCTCTGGTCCAATTTCAGCCGACACCTTCAATGGATTTACAGAACCCCAAAAGCAGACCCTCGGCCTAGCAACAGCCAGGTTCGCTTGAAGACTGACCAAATACCTTCTTGACATCCTGAACTGCGAGACACACGTCCCGTCTCTTCCCCCATGCATTCCGGAGCACCGAGTCAAGCAAAAAGACGCTTGTGGCGGTACAATCAACGCCATCATATTGCTCCGGAACATGCTGGAAACAGACATGAGTCTAAAAAACAAGGTTTTATGGTTTTATTTTAGGTTTTTTTAATAAAATAAATACTAATGAAGATCTGTACTCAATTTTTCGATTTACAGTATGCCTCAGCCACTTCACGCGTCATTTTTTTTGGGGGGGGGTCTCATATTTCTTGGACTGTTATATTTCATGGAAATATTTAATTTATGTATAGAATCCATAAATCAAATATATTTGATGTTTCAAGTCATGTTTCCGGTCGATCTACTCCACTCTCGGAGGTAGTGTTGCACGGACCGGCCTCGTGTAGAATGCTGTCGATGAGCTCGATAATGAAGTTGAAGATCCAAATGAATCTCCTTTTTTAAGTAGTGAAATACATAACTTTTATAAACGAAAAACTGAATTATATGTATGGTTTATTGAAGGCTAATGTTAAATAATTTCACAGCCACTGTTATATACTAAAACTGAAGGGGAAGGTACACTTGATCAGCGCGGCGTTGGTATCAATTTAGCAGTGGAGATAGGACGTTGGATAGAAAAATTTCTAGTCCTCCATTAACCCTAGAACGGTAGTGATATTATTTCCCACTTAATGGTACTGATACGTAAATTTTATGTGTGCAACTAGTAATTGGTGAAATTATTCAAAATTTGTTAATGTTTTTGAGTATTTTTTTATTTTATTAAAACATACACTTTTCTTTAACTTATATCTACTTTAATATCTAATAATGTGCACGACATTCCTTTCAGGCCTTTCTTACCAAGCACAACCCCACCTTCTACATTTATTGTGACTGATCTGTCAATATTGTGTGGTTGAGAGGTTTTAGGTTTTTTTTGCCTCTGTGTTTCTTCTCTTTCTTCAATTGCCTTGATGTTTTCTAAAATGTTCTCACTCTCATCGCTATCTAGCCCACTCTGTGTTGCAATCATTTCCGAAGGCTCAACCTCCTCATCACTTGGAGAATACTCCGGTTCATCATCGCTGTCGTATCCATATCCATCTATTTCATAATTGTCATTTCCCCCATCTGACCCATCGGAGAGTTCTTTCAACAAATTTCTGATTTTTTCATCCATTGAATATTTTTTCTCGATTTTTCCGCAACTATAAACAGATTATTTATATTTTTTCTATACATCTTTGTCTTTTTTACATTCAAAAATAAAAGTTAAAAACATTAAGAGAAAATAAATAAGAATATAAAAATAAATTGGAAGAAAATAAATTGAGAATAATATTAACTAAGTTATGGCATAAAAATCGGTTATTAGTAGCGATGCGTAAATTTTACGTCCCAAAAAGTTGCGGTTAATAGTATTGATACGTAAATATTACGTGTCGTTTTTATTTCAAAAATAGTATTGGATGAGTGGGAAGGTTCACTTAGCTGCACTTGGCGGAGGTGAATGCCAAACAGTCTGGAGGGCTCATAGCTGAGAGGCGGCGGTGGTGGGGTCGTTAACGGCCCTTTGATAAAAGTTCAAACCCGATCATACGTAATTTTTACGTTCAATACCATTCTAGGGTTAAAATGGACTCCATCACCAAGATGAGGTTATTCAGGAATTTGTTGATTCAAATTAAATAAAAAAAATAAATACTAGCCAACTTGCCAGGGAGTGAGATGTGACGAAAGATACTGTTCTTCGCCATCTACGCTCCATGGGGAAGGTGAAAAAGAGTAGTAGAATGGTATCTCACGAACTTACTCCACAGCAATCAGCTAAGGAGTTAGAAATTTGTGAAAATTTATTGAAAACCCCATCTGATATGAGATTTTGATCCATTGACTCATTTTCTTCAAGGGGGAAAAAATGATGATTTTCCGGAAGTTGAAATTGCAGTTGAAGAGTTTCTGGATGGTCATCCCAATGAAATGGCGTCAGCATGGGATCGAGTAATTGGCTAGAATATGGCTAATGGCGTTAGATGACAATTTGAGTATTTATTGAATTTTATATCAAATAAATAATACAAATATTTGGTTGAAAAACGGTTAATTTTTATATACACCGCATTATTACATGACAGCTATTTAAAAAATATCATATTCTTATTTTATTATTCAAAATATAAAATGCTGTTTTTTTAAAGAGTTCAATGTACCCTGTATTGCAATGTAGAGGAAACCGTTTCTTGCCCTCCCCACCCCAAATGTGTGCTTTATATATAGAAAAAAAGTCGAATTTTTCAGGTATGAAATTGAGATATATGGACGAACTGACACTGGCGAGACTACCTGGGTTCTTTGTCCAGTGTTAAACTGGTTATGAAAACCATCAAAACTAGTTCATTTTCTATTATACACAAGACTATTGTCTTTCTAGCTGTCTTAATAAAAACTAGTCAACCCATTAAAAAAAAAATTTCGTCACGCAGGAGTAGAGGGAAAAATGAGAGATCCAGGACTATTTCAGTTCGATGAGCACTCCAGCGGTCTGGTTTTGCAGCTGCATCATAAATGTCAAGGTCTCACACAGGCTCATTTCTCAAGGTCACACCCGCCTTATTCATGAGGTCATCTACCTCAGTATGTCGTCGAGAGAACACACGAGTACGTAAGCATGACGTTCTCCGTACAATAATGAACGAGAAGCTTTCTACTAACTCACTCAAATTAAATCAAGGAAAGAGGTAGATAAGAAAAGCCCAATAATAAAACCCCCAACAATAAAAAAAATAACATTTATATATGTAAAAATAAAAATGTTTATTTTTTTTTTAAATTATTGGGCTTTTCTTATCTACCTCTTTTCTTGATTTAATTTGAGTGAGTTAGTATAAAGCGTCTCGTTCATTATTGTACGGAGAACGTCATGCTTACGTACTCTTGTGTTCTCACGACGACATACTGAGGTAGATGACCTCATGAATAAGGCGGGTGTGACCTTGAAAAATGAACCTGTGTGAAACCTTGACATTTAAGATGCAGCTGCATACCAGACTCCTGGAATGTGGTCGGGCTCAACGAACTGAAATAGTCCTGGATCTCTCGTTCCCCCCTCGTAAACGTAAGAGTAACAACAACAATAACCAAACAATATTTGGTATTTAGGCTTCATATAAAGTGCTTCATATTACAACAGAGTTTTGTTAATATGACATGTTCAGTATCAAGTATGTTCAGTTAGTATTTTTGTTAGGTTTTCAGTATAGCATATTGGTCTGCTTGAATGTTTGTGCAGTTTCGTGCCATTCTAAATGTATGTACCCTGGTCAATTCCTTATCAATGAATAGTACACTTGCGCAGCCTATATTTCCCTCATCTTTACTCCCACCTGTATAAATTTCGGTTTAAAAGTTTTATTTCTTTCATACACTAATACATTTCGAAATTGGCCAGGGTGATACTATCTTTTGTATTCCAATTCTGATTCAACAAATTCAGCTTGAATAACATTTGAATTAATAGACTTTTAAAGAAGGTTATATTGATCAGCAAATGTATGTGCTAGTAAATCGATGGGCACTAGTTTAGCTAGAACGCAGGCTGCATCATACGAAACTGTTTTAAAGCCCTTTATAATTTTGATTGCCATCAGCCTTTGTACAAGTTGTAATTTCTTTAAGTTATGTTGTTTGATTAGTCCAGTGTGCCAAATATTTATTGTATACGTGAGGGGAGGAAGGTTAGCACCTTTATATAATATGTGTAACGCTTCTGATTTCAGTCCCAAGGTGTTTCTTGCTGTTATAGATAATGTGTTAATGAGTTTCAATAATCGTTCTTGCAGTTTGTCTTTATCAGTATTCCAATTAATTTTACTGTCAAAGAATATACCTAGATATTTTATTGAATTTACAATTTTATGTTCTGTACTTCTATATTTATGTGTAATGGTGGAGGTGATTTTTTTATAAGTAAAAATAATGTATGAAGGTTTTTGAATATTACAATATAGTTTGTGCAAATGCGCCCATTTTTTTACGAAGTTTGTAATAATGTTAATATACACCTGTACATTTTCAAATAGTTTAGATGTTATCAGAATAATGATGTAGTCTGCAAAGCCAGTATCTCAGCTTTATTTGGTAATCTATAATTTAGTAAAACATTTACTATGAAATTCCAAAATAATGGAGAGATTTCCGACCCTTGCGGTGTATCTTGTGTTCGTGATTTATACAATTTAATGTTTGGTGAAATGATGTAAGATGTTCTGTCATGTAAATAGTCATTGATTAATTTATATATATAATCGGAACAATCCAGTTGTTGAAGTGCATGTAAAATTTATGGCCACCAAGCATTATCAAAAGCACCTTTAATAACCAGTGAAAGTAGAATACTGTGCGAATTGTTATGTTTTTAGCTGCTAACAAAATCTATTACACGCTTCATTGCTTCAATCGTCGATTTTTTAGGTGTGAATCCAAACTAATTAGCATGCATTAATGATTTTGAATATAAATAATACGACAATCTTGAATTTAAATTTTTTTCTAAAACCTTTCCACCAGTAATCAACGAAATCGGTAATTAGATCAACGAAATTGGTCTAATTGGTGAAATTTCACATTTATTCCTACCATGTTTATTTAAGGGGACTAATTTTGTCCGTTTCCATATATCAGTTTGAAAACATCTTTTATATAAAGTATTTAAAAATTTAGGAAAACGTCTGTATATTAGTTTATAAATGTCACCTGGTGAATAATTCGTTTTATATTTTTAATTACGTATTCTGTTTCATCACCTGTAAGTGGTAGGTCATCAAGAGTGATAAGATCATTTAGTATGTTGTTACGAATACTCTTATGAATTTATTTGTCATTTGAGACACAGTTTGTACAAGATTGTCTAGTATATATTGGTATGTGTCCTCTATATTAATCGTGTATGCTCCGCCTTCTTTTTTGATTGAATTGAGCGTAAATGAGGTACGCAACTTTCCACTTGCAAACTTGTATGGCTAGCTCCAAGGATTTGTAGGAGTTATGTTACTACAATATTCGTCTTTAATTTATTTGCTCTCATTGTTTTCTCAAATTCACCAGTTTTTCAATTAGTATGCTTCTTTTCTAATTTCACGTAAGCTTTTATCTTTAGTAGTCTTTTGATATATTCTTCTTAATTTAATTGATTATTTTCTAAGTTCAGATAATGAATCGTCCCTCCATGGCTTCGGGTTATGAGTGGATTTAGTTTTTCTGAATTTGAAACTTCTAATTTTAAAAGATTTATTGCAACCTTTATACATTGCTTTGAGAAATCTATTTATAATATTTTCTATTGTATCAGATTTTATGTTTTGAGCTAAATGAAAATCAATGTTTTCATTTATGTTGAATTCTTTTGAAATTTCAGATTTTAAACTATTATCAAAATTTTGCCAATTTGCATTATTAGTATTAAATACTAATCCAAGCCCTTCTGTATTTTGTATTAGTTGAATAACACTTAAAGAGAATTTAATAGTTAAATTAAAAATGTTCTGTGGTAGAAATTTTCCAGTCAATTAATTAATTATGAAGATTCCTGGAAGTCAATGTAGTAATGCTTCCATCAGGACCACCAAAAGTCGGTAAATTTTGATTTTCATTTTTTGTGATTAAGTCATTCATTATTATGAAATTTTCTTATTTACGCCCTCTTTGATAAGTCCTGTTATCGAACCAAAATTTTAATCTTGAATTACCGTCTATAGAAATGATAATAAGTTGAGTTTATAAGTCTGTTAAGATTTTAGTCAGTGTTTAATTCAATGTCATGAGTTATTTCAAAATAAGCACTTATTAATATCAGTTTTTGTCCACTCATTATGACTTCCACAACAGTTGTGTCGGGATAATTATAATTAGGGGAAAGTGGGGTAAAACCGGGTAGCTAAGGTTTGAAGGCTTCCACAAACCACAATTTTTACCACAAATAAGTAAAGTATTGTTGAAATAAAGTCTACTTATCTGTTAACGTAACTACAGTTTCAAAAACAAAATCTAAATTTTTAAATTTAGATTTCAGTCCCAAGGTGTTTCTTGCTGTTATAGATAATGTGTTAATGAGTTTCAATAATCGTTCTTGCAGTTTGTCTTTATCAGTATTCCAATTAATTTTACTAAATTTTTAAAGAAGTTTAAACCTACTTTTTTTGTAAAAAGTCATTTTGCCCGGTTTTACCCCACTAGTAGGGTAAAACCAGGTACATATGTTTTTCTTATGGGAAAACAAAAGTGTAAAGATTTTTAATCAAATAATTGTTTTTTTTGTTAATAAAAAAT
Organism: Riptortus pedestris; assembly: GCA_019009955.1. Taxonomy (NCBI): domain Eukaryota; kingdom Metazoa; phylum Arthropoda; class Insecta; order Hemiptera; family Alydidae; genus Riptortus; species Riptortus pedestris. The sequence goes on along the minus strand of CM032231.1, from coordinate 8,456,980 downwards.
GTTGTTTGATGCATTAAAACAAACCCCCATTTTGGGAACAATACAAACAAATTAATTAAAAATATAAACAAATAACAACATTAATCTTTTTAGCTATTTCAAAACAATTATATATTTCAAAAAGTAAATTCATAGTTGCAAGATTTATCATGTTGTTTGTCATTATACATACTTTTACAGTAAAATAATTAATGGTAATTAAAACTTGCACTAAGGGCACATGCCTGTGTTCTAATTGGAATAGGAGCGCAGTACAATCAAAACCCTTTTCCACCAAAATCATCAGCAGGTTCCACTGAAACTGAATTTTTGTCACTGAGACAAAACAAACACGACCAACGATTTGGCGTAATGGCCGCTGCTTCTTCTTTAAAGGTAGATTGTAGTTGCTCCGTTATCAGCACGACTGGGCTGAGCCAGCCGAATGGGGGTTAGTAATAATTATTTGAGAACGCGATTTATTTTTGTCAGTGGTATAAATTTTATATTTTGAAGAATTTATTTTAGATTCTACATTCTTGTATCAATGTAATATAGGTATTTTTTCTTGTTAATATTCATATATTAGAATTGCAGAATTAATTTTATATTTGAGGTAAAGTTGTAGAAAACTAATGTTAAGCGGCCCTTACACGGTCATTAGTAATGACATTACTTTATCAGAATGACATTAATACTGATCGTGTAACGTCGACAAAGTTGGAATGACGAGGGGGAATGATGCGAATCCGGATTTTCTGATCTCGGCACATCATTACTGTAAACGGGAGGGGATACTGTCATTAATAATGATAGTGTAAGGTGTGCGGCATCATTACTCAGTCTACCACACGAAATTGCGAAGACAACATGTCGGCTCCGGAGAGTGATTGTGTAGAAACCAGTGATGTTTTGCAATCTTTTATATCAATGTACGAAGAATTACCAGCATTATGGAATCCTTCAGATTCAAATTATAAAAATAAAAGGAATGCCGCACTCGTGAAACTGCTGTCAGTCTACGAAAAATGCAAACCTAGAGCCACGATATCTGACGTCAGACGTAAAATTAATACTCTCAGATGTAACTACCGAAAAAAGTAAAAAAAAAGTCCGTCACGCAGGGGCTGCGTAAACTAAGCAGATTTCCAACGAGAAGTTTTACAATAGAGAAATCTGCCTAATAACAACTGTAGTAGTAAGAAACCTCTAAACCTAAAACATTATTTAGGGCGTAATAACCCAGTAGTTTCTAGCCCCAAAAAACAGTTAACCTAACCTCTAAACCTATTCACGAGGGACGAATAGTTATAGAAACGGCCGCCAGAGCTCTCGGCGGAAAGTCCGAACATAGCCTACTGGTGACCACACGCAGAATACAAATGCAAATATCTCGGTTAATATTCAAGATACAGTATAAATGTATAGAACAATATTTATAGTAAATTTAATTTCCAATAAGATTTATTCTATATAATGTTTCGATCCGACGCATAATAACGGAGATATTTTGAATTTTCAATACTCCCCCCTCTAAACCCCCCCCTCCCACTGGTCCGATTTCAGCCATTAACGAACTTGATCTTCCTTTTTACATAAAACGATTAAATTCCGAGTTTGGTAAAGATCAAACAAAAATTGCGACCGCTAGAGCGTTAACAGACAAATATATATATATATATATATATATATATATATATATATATATATATATATATATATATATAATTTTGAACGGGCCTCATTTTCGTCATCTCCTGGGTAGGATCGATGGACATTTGAAGAAATTTTTCGAAACTCGCATAAGTACGACCTCAATAGCTGATTTCCCTTGAGGGAAATCAGCTAAAAATAGAGGACTCCACAAGATCAGGGCTGGAGCCGACGATGTATATTCACCGTCCTCGTGGGTTTTCCACGCATTGCAATTTATTAACAATTTTGAGCAACCTGTTGACCTTGGGAACTCAAAAGTAAGTAAAATGCTTTTAAGTTATATTGTTTTATTTTTCGGAGTCTCTAATTTCATTCAATGACAAAATATGAGAATACTGTTCACGTTTTTTTGTCACCTGTAACCACTCCTTCATCCAACGTTTACGTTTTACTCGCCGTTTTGTAGCTAAAGCCAAAATTATAGCAATACAAGCGGTTTTGTGTGGATCCATTTTATTTTATACGTCTTGCTTTGACAGAGACCACCACTGTACTGAAGGAAAGTAATGACAATAAAAATGATTGTGTAAGGTTTTTACAGTAATGATAATCTGGAATGAAGTGCATTCGCAAAAACTGTCATTACAGGTAATGTCATTATTAATGACCGTGTAAGGGCCGCTTTAGAGTAGGGGCTCAGGTTAGCCATGCGAGTTAAAGCGTTGACCTTTATCTCACATGGTAAACCTAGAGTGGCGAGTTCGATTCTTGCCTGGGCACAGGAAATTATTTAGTGACGAAATTCATTAAATAACATCCTAAAATCCCACCCTGGCTAGAAAAGGGTGGTAACCTGTAGATAACCCGTCCCGATTAGCCTAAGTTGCAAAAAGTGGACGTTAATAAATAATAATGTTAGAGTGAACATTTGTTACTTTCCTATTCATTGCCATAGCAACGTAAACATGATAATATTTAGGTTACGACTCCACATGAATTAGTTAAAACACATGTAAATAGTTAATAAACATATAATACAATCATATTGTAGGATAGGTTGATTCCATAGTAACTAATATTATGCATAGCAACCAGTGAAAGTGTCTTGTGTTTTTTTGTGAATGTGTGAATTAATAAATTCAATTAAAGGTGATAATGATGAATGCTATTATATAATAAAGGATTGTTAATTCAGTGTTCGTATATATATTCATTGAATGTCTGTATTATTAGTAAGTCTATTAGAGGCATTAATATAAGAAGGGCAAGTTTTGCTTAATGCAGAATGTGCAGTTGATACCTTTCATTGAGGTTTGCAATACTTATTAAAGCTGATGCAGTTAATACAGGCATGATCTTCAGGCTTCTCATTCTTCGGGCAGTTCTTGGCTTCATGTCCTTCTGAACAATGGGGGCAGGTAAGTTTCCCGGTGCATCTTCCCGAGTGGTTCAAACGCTGGCAGTTCCTACAGCGGCGAACAGACAGGAAGTCATTGGCTGAGCAAATTGTATAAAATAATTTAATTTTAGTACATCGTTTTACTAAAAGAACTTTGATTTCATTACAAAATAACTAACAATATCTTGGTTAGTTAGACCAACCTCTTCATTTTGTAATAGAATTCTTTCAATGAAATTTTCATCATTGACCTATACTGGAATACTTTTTATTATGATCGTTGGTCTTAATTTCTTTATATAATCGGACTGTAGATTGGATTTAAAATTGTTTATTGAATTTTATACAAATTAGTTTTTAATCGATGACGAGTCTTTACAAGTAAATAACCTTTATGTTAAGTTGCTTAATGCCTCTTTTCAATTCATATGGTTTACTAATTTTTTTTAAATTCCATGTTGAGTTTCTTCTGCTTTGGCATTTAAATTTGTATTTTTTATAACAATTTTTTGTAAATTATTTGGTTTTATTCTATTCTTCAATATTTTTGCATATGTGTTTTTTTCATTAACCCGTCTTGTGGCCGTATTTTGAAGATTAGCATTGGAGCTTTCAGGTTTTTCATAAAGACTTCTTTGTAAACCTTGAAGATTCTCAATTCCGTTGTATCACTTTTCAAATTCTTTTTCAATACAGGAAATTCACCAATATATATATATATATATATATATATATATATATATATATATATAGCATAGTTTTGAATGGACCTCATTTTCGTCATCTCCTGGGTAAGACTGATATTTGAGGAAAAGTTTCTGTTCTTATGCACAAAAAAAAGTATAGAATGTTTAATCAGTATGGATCTCTTTATTATCATCTCATGACTGTCCAAGCACAAAAGCCTGCCTTCTAAATCTACAAAACATATGTTTTACACCTAACCTATAAAGAGAGATATAAATATTCCAAAGAGCTATAAACACAACAATCCTTCATTACACTCCCTAACATCTCCCTCTTCATGAAGGTGAGGTGCGGTAGGAAAGACCTCTTCATTATGTCCAGATGAACCTTCTATTACGAAGGTACCTCCCGCACCTCGACGACACAGCTGCTCTGCCCTTCCTTCTGGACTATGATGCCTTCCATCCAAGGATCGCCTCGAGTCTGAGGGTGTTTCCTCACCCAGGCCTTCTGCCCGACCTGGAGCAGAGGTAGGGGTCCAGTTCCACGGTCATAGATTGTTTTGTAGGCTCTCTTCCGTTCTTCTTCCCGCAATGCAACTGGGTATCTTCTTGGAGGAACAGCAACTGGGTGTACAGTCTCATCTAATTTTATGTCGTACAATCTCTGAAAACAACCTAGTCCTTGGCCTATATCTTGAAATGATGACAATATTAATTCGTATCATTTGACGCTTTAAGTCGGAGAACACGTTCGTCCAAGGAAATCAGTCCCAGCCACAGGCAATCCTCTGCTCCAATGAGGGGGTTATATTGTGTGCTGATCACTTCAGATTTAAGGCGATATTTCTTTTTTTCCAAATGACTTTGTCCTAAGGAAGTTGTGGACTCACCTCCATAAAACGCCAAAATTGTCTTGCTAGGCTGTAGTTTAATCGATGACGAGGACCCAAATAGTTTCTTCAATAATGTTTTACACCTAACCTATAGAGATATAAATATTCCAAAAAGGTATAAACACAACAATCCTTCATTACCTTCCCTAACCCCTCAAAATCGCGCCATGGGTATAACCATATAGTAGCTACAATGTTCGGAGCCGTATAATAGCTGATTTCCATTAAGGAAATCTCCTAAAAATATTTTCACGTTGGAAGTCACAATAAGGTTTCAAATCATGTATTCATGTAACCATCCCTTAAAACCTAAATATCGTTAGATGAATTCAGTATTTAATTTATGTTTTTAATAATTTGGAAGTAGAATTAGGTTGTTGGTATTCCATGAGACTGATAGTCAAGTTATTGGATTATTAAGGAGTTCAATGTTCGAAGCCAACCGCTAAAGCCGCGTTCCACATTTTCTCTTATATTGGCAATATTACAATATTTTAAACAAGAAATACCACATTTTCATATAATTATTTTGACAAAGATACTGGTCCCTGGTTTTCTCTTCTGTATTTTGGATAGGTGTGTGTTTGTGTGGCAGTATGAGTGTGTGTGTGTGTGTGTGTGTGTGTGTGTGTGTGTGTGTGTGTGTGTGTGTGTGTGTGTGTGTATGAGTCGAGACTATTGCTTCTTGAATGGTATGTAGATATGCCAAAATTAAATTAAGGTTTATTAACAATATTACATAGCTTCATACGTTTTTTGGAACACATTACACTTTCATTACTATTGTTAGGGGGTAAATATTATAATGAACGATTGTTATATTTATATCTCTTTGTAATGGTAAGATATAGGTTAGGTGTAAAATGCGTGTTTTGTAAATTTAGAAGATAGGCATTTGTTTGGCAGTCATGACTTGAAGAATGAGGAGCTGTGACCGGCGGCGGGAGGTACCTTCGTAATAGAAGAATCATCCAGACATAAAGAAGAGGTCTCTCCTGCCTCACTTCAGGAAGAGGGAGATGTTAGGGAGTATAATGAAAGATTATTATATTTATATCTCTTTGGAATTGTAAGGTACAGGTTAGGTGCAAAAAATGCTTTGTAAATTCAGAAGACAGGCTTTTGTTTGGCAGTCATGAGATGAAGAATAAAGAGACACATTCTGAATAAACATTCAAAACCTTTTTTTTGTGCTTAAAAACAGCTATTATCACAGATAAGATTGGCTCTAACTCCATTCAAATAGGTACAAATTCCATGAACGTGAAATATGCGACTGTATGAACAGAATGAATGAAGTTGAAGGTTTTCCTAGATGACAGAGCCTTAACCCCTACTAGCATCTCCCTCTACCTTACCCCTACTAGCATCTCCCTCTACCTTACCCCTACTAGCATCTCCCTCTACCTAACCCCTACTAGCATCTCCCTCTACCTTACCCCTGCTAGCATCTCCCTCTACCTTACCCCTACTAGCATCTCCCTCTACCTAACCCCTGCTAGCATCTCCCTCTACCTTACCCCTACTAGCATCTCCCTCTACCTTACCCCTACTAGCATCTCCCTCTACCTTACCCCTGCTAGCATCTCCCTCTACCTTACCCCTACTAGCATCTCCCTCTACCTTACCCCTACTAGCATCTCCCTCTACCTTACCCCTACTAGCATTTCCCTCTACCTTACCCCTACTAGCATCTCCCTCTACCTTACCCCTACTAGCATCTCCCTCTGCCTTACCCCTACTAGCATCACCCTCCGCCTTACCCCTACTAGCATCTCCCTCTACCTTACCCCTACTAGCATCTCCCTCTACCTTACCCCTGCTAGCATCTCCCTCTACCTTACCCCTCCTAGCATCTCCCTCTACCTTACCCCTACTAGCATCTCCCTCTTCCTTACCCCTACTAGCATCACCCTCCGCCTTACCCCTACTAGCATCTCCCTCTACCTTACCCCTACTAGCATCTCCCTCCGCCTTACCCCTACTAGCATCACCCTCCGCCTTACCCCTACTAGCATCTCCCTCTACCTTACCCCTACTAGCATCTCCCTCTACCTTACCCCTGCTAGCATCTCCCTCTACCTTACCCCTACTAGCATCTCCCTCTACCTTACCCCTGCTAGCATCTCCCTCTACCTTACCCCTACTAGCATCTCCCTCTACCTTACCCCTACTAGCATCTCCCTCTACCTTACCCCTACTAGCATTTCCCTCTACCTTACCCCTCCTAGCATCTCCCTCTACCTTACCCCAACTAGCATCTCCCTCTGCCTTACCCCTACTACCATCACCCTCCGCCTTACCCCTACTAGCATCTCCCTCTACCTTACCCATACTAGCATCACCCTCCCCCTTACCCCAACAAGCATCACCATCCGCCTTACCCCAACTAGAATCTCACTCAACCTAACCCATACTAGCATCACACTCTGCCTTACCCCTACTAGCATCTCCCTCTACCTTACCCCTACTAGCATCTCCCTCCACCTTACCCCTACTAGCATCACCCTCCGCCTTACCCCTACTAGCATCTCCCTCTACCTTACCCTTACTAGCATCTCCCTCTACCTTACCCTCTACAAGCTCAGTCGACCCTTTACAATCAGCTGTTTTTGAAAGCTATGCCCATCTATTGCCTTGTCAGCTGTAAACTCATCATTAAAGTTTTGAGCACATAGTTAAAATTACATTATTTTGTTGATATGACCGTCTCTAATGAAGTCTTGCTAGAAGCTATAAACAAAAATAATCAGGATTGTAAGTCGTCTTCAAGTAAGATCGAAAGGCTATTTGATAGCATGCTTGGCGAAATGTCCGACCAGAAAAAGGACAGAAAAATCATTTAATCCAGGAAAAACCAATTACCGCCTTAGAACGAAAGGGAAAGAAGAAAAAATATTTTTTTTTTTAATTTTTGACTTATGGAGTTTGGAGAATGAGGAGGTGGCTACAAAGGTAATATATGCATTCCAGGAAGTAGAGGTTTCCTTGGCAGAGCAAGATATTGATAACTGCTTCAGGATAGGAAAAAGCCTGCAACCAAGATCTATTCTCGATTCATTAAAGAACCATGGAATGAAAGCTTTTATTATGACCAAACGAGGAATATTCGCAAGTAAAAACCTTCGAATTAGTCACGACAGATCTCTAGAGGATAGAGAGGTAGGAAAACGAATCTTCGCATGTATCAACCAATTTTGAAGCAAACTTTACCGGTTAGACGACGCAGAATATGTAATAAAATGACTGCAGATCAATATTTGCCAGGATTATTACCAAATCGAACAATCGTAGGAGAGAAGGAAACCCGTGGATAAATTGATGCAGTTTCATTTCCTGTCCAGAACCAACTGAATGTCTGCTCCAGCCCACCCTGAGTCACAGAATCCATCTAGATTCTACCATAATCAACCACCGTCGTCTACATAACATCAACTTTTCTTCACTAGTCGTGTAAAAGGAAGCGACGCCGTTGGGATCACCATTCAACATCTTGGGCTTCGCCCTCTGATTTTTGATAATACATGAATTTTGCAAATATCTTATACTTATCGTTACATGTGTCAAGTTTATCGGCAAAAAATAAAAAGGTTCTTCATAGAGTTCTGAAAGAATTTATTTCATATGTTATGCTATTCAAAAAGAACAGGTAGACAAAAGAAAGTTGAACTATCTGTCAAGAAATGAAAACATTCACTAAACCATTTATAAAAAGTGAAGATATTGGCATTTAAAAAATTAATTGATGTCTTAAAAATTAACCATTTGTGAAATAGTTATCATGGAATGTACCATGAATGACATACATTATAATAAACGACGAAAATTAATTATGTAAAAATAAGGGAATAAGAGAATCGATTTTTAAGATGAGATGGCCAAAAATTTTAGTAGGCAAAAAGATACTTTGAAAAAAAAAAAAAAAAGACGTTTTATTAGTAGCAGTGATTATCTGATAGAATGCGCGTTAAACGTCGTTCCCAAAGGAACACTTCAAAACCAATAATATAGATAAATGAAACAGCTCACCATTATTAATAAAGATAAATAAGTATAAAAAAATTTCAACATTCAATCAGACTAAACAATATTTGGTTTATGAATAACAATGAATGAACACGTAAACCACTTGTTGCTCTATAAAGCTTTGTTTAGATCACATGCTTAAGCTCCAATGGGACATACATTAGGTTAAAAACATTAATTTTTCACTGCATTTCCATTAACCTTATTCTTCACCTTTCAACCAGAGACCGAGTAGGTCTTTGTGCGTTTGTAGAGGAGTGGTTGTCGGAGAGGAGGTCAAAAACGCCACTGGCGTAGGCCGATTCCGAGGAAAAGTACAGTGGTGGAAAGAGGGGGCATTTTGGAGGGTCCATTTGGGAAGGTATCTAAGTCTTCTGCATTTATCTCAAAACATAAATGATAAATGAGAACAATATTTGTTATTTAGGCTTCGAATAAAGTGCTTCATATTATAACAGTTTTTTTCTTAATATGACATGAGTAGGAATGGGGGTTTAGTGAAGGCTGCAAACTAAAAAAAATGCAAATATCTCGGTTAATAATCAAGTTTGGGAAAAACGTACTTAACAACATTTATAGAACATAAAATATACAATTTTCGATCCGATGCTAAGAAAGTTCGAAATCCACCCCTAATCCCCTGGTAAAACAAAAATTGTGACTGCTAGAGAGTTAACAGACAAATATATGTATATATTTGTTGTTGATTACAAAATCGGGCGCACCCGGCCTGAGAGGCCGCTCACATATTTTAAACCCCCACTACCCAACTAATTAATTTTAATTTAAAACGCTGGTAGGACAGACTTCGCTAGGATCTTTGGAAACCAAATGTAATATTTAGAACGTAAAATATTGTTTTTATTAGAATAGAATGAAGCTTATACTAAAACAAGTAAAATTGATCAGGCGGATTCGGCCTGAGCGGCCAGAGTTAGACTAGCACTTATTTCTCAAGATATCGACGAACTTCCATATAGAATAGCATTAATCTTAGTAAAAGGGACGATTGCAATAGATATATCTTGAAGAAAAATCATCTTCGAAATTAAGGATCAATTGGGCGCAGTCGGCCTCACAAGCCACCTAGGGACCAGACGGGCTGGATGAAGGATGGCAATAGACTAAAGTAGGGGATTCTAAGCATGAACACAGATCAGGAAACTACTGGGAATGGCCCCTCACAGGGGAAACAGAATGAGGCCCGGTATCAAAAAGTATGTTTTCCTGGCCTCTCAGGCTAGCTGCGCCCGACGGAGGGATATATACACACACGCACACATTTTTTAACGGACCTCATTTTCGTCAACTCCTGGGTAAGATCGATGGACATATGAGGATTTCCAAAATCCCGCCATGAGTATGACCTTAATACCTGATTTCCCTAAAGGGAAGTCTACGAAAACAAGGACACCCTAGAACAGGCGTTTCATGGCAACACAAAAAGAAGTTCACTTTTGAGTTCGACGGTCACTTGTCTAGAGGCAGACGGCGTTTATTCCAGTTTAAGGTACGAAGCGAACAGGGATTTACCAAAGAGTTGTACTCCGAATCGGTAAACCAGTACTCGAAACGGCCAGAGGAATATCGAATTTAATGTGTGTGTGTGGGGGGGGGGGGTCGTGGGCGTAAGAATTTCGGAAGTGTTTATCTTACCCGGGAATGGTAAGTACCTGAAATATGATTGTTTTTCAAACCAAAAGGAATAAACCGGTACCTAAAATCCATTTAAGTTTGAGCCATTTAACTTATATAAAAATAGGTTTGCGGTCTTAAATAATAGAATAGAATGATTTCCAGCTTGGAGATTGGATGCACAAAATCATGTCAAATTATCAATAACACAAATGCCCATTAACATTAACACTTAATGAACAGTTATTCATTTGTTTCACCCGGGGTAAAGGAGCGAGATAAATTTACGCTGGAATAGCTGATATCCGCTAATGAATGCATATAATAATGGTTTCCCGTCAAAATATAATTAAGGTTATTCCAATCCGCTCCCCCCTCCCTATAAATGGTCGACGAGGTCATGCTAACCAAATCCATATACATAAACTTCAAATACATAATGAATTTATCAAATTTTGAAGTATTAATTCATAAAATGAGGCATTATAGGATAATATTGAGGTAGGAGAACACTATTTGGCTACAAAAGTTTTAAATTAGAATTTAAAATTCATACATATAAATAATATTTTAGGACGGTAAAATAAATTATAGGCAAAATTCCAGAAATACCGTTTTTACGATAAAAACAATATTAAGGAAGATATTAACGGTCTCTTCAAGTGTAAAATCACCCAAGTTGGTATTATTCATGTCGGTGATAGATATTCAGCGAAATAATCACAATTCTGTCTAGGCAACTTTGTTAGACACTAGAAGTCTAAATTTTAAAATACATAAAACTAAATAACATTTTAGAAGCGGAAAATGAATACTGAACACAAATTACTATTTAAATTTAATATATACTGAGCAAAAGGTGTTCGAAGTCGAAGTAAATCCCTATTTGTAAGGGTGGCATTAGAGCGAAACGTAGCGCATATTAACAAGATTCGTTCCTTTAACTCAATATGCAAAACATAGTCGGTGAAGAGTTTGTATAAGAGCGTCCGTAAGTCGGAAGTCGAAACTTCCAAATTTATGAAAGTCAATAATGTTTTGGCAAAGGTCCGCAATCGTTATTCTAAATACAATGCGTCTTATATTTTTGCAATAAAGCGAATATTAAAGAAGATATTGACGAAATTGTGTTTTGACGCTGAAGTTGATATTTCGTATTCTCATACAGGCTGTGTTGTAACTTGCAACAGATGACTCAGAAATATTACTAATCATTGAAATCTACTCAGCTGTTTTTAGACATTAAGTAACAAACGAGCCGGCAGACAGATGGACATGATTTTAATTTCGATTGTCCTTAGAATCGCCTGAAACATGAAAATTATTTATCCCCCGAATTACAATTGAAAATCAGACAAACCAGAGAGTTTTATTTATATATATGTTTGCATTATGCTCATATTTTTTTTTCGTGCAGAGCTAGTTTTTTAGATAAAATATTGGTGTTCAATAGAACACAAACAGATTAACAACTTTCCTTTTCTGGGATTTTTTGCTAACAGATCCCTTTCGAGGTACGAGTATTTCAAGCGTGGTTGTTCTATCTCCAACGCCCTCCATATTGCAAGCTTACTAACAGTAGAAATGTGTATTAAATGTTATTCATCCTACCCCTTTTATTGACGATTTTATTCAAAATAACTTTTTTTAATCCCAACCACAATGTAACGAAGTCTGACTGCAATGTAGCACAATCTCATTGTCCTCCTAGTAATCTAAATACTTAAAATTGGGATAACATTAAAAAAAAAATGGTTTTTCTATTTATCTATTAATGGAAAACAAAATGATGGTCTTTTGGTAATGATATCTTACGTATAATGGAAAAATAATGCTCTTTTGGTAATGATATCTTACGTATAATGGAAAAATAATGCTCTTTTGGTAATGATATCTTACGTATAATGGAAAAATAATGCTCTTTTGGTAATGATATCTTACGTATAATGGAAAAATAATGCTCTTTTGGTAATGATATCTTACGTATAATGGAAAAATAATGCTCTTTTGGTAATGATATTTTACTTATAATGGAAAATAATGCGCATTTTCCGACCATACTATCACACTTAGGCTTTGGCGAGAGATATAGTGGTTAACTGGAAGCATTCCACCCAAACTGTGATGGAATTACAGACTTATAATAGATACTACATTATTCAAGTAGCTATCCAATTGCCCCACAGTGCTGAGTGGATACTGAACACCAGTGTCCTACTTGAGAGTCAGCTAAAAAAAAATATTATAAATATATTATATCCATATATCTAATATATGGATCTCTTGGGATTAGGAGAAAGCGGAGTTGTCTCGGGAATAGCACACATATAACTTAATATCTCTTTTATATTCAACTTAGTTACAACTATAACTAAACTGGAATTGAAAATTAAGGTTGATTTGAGATGAAATAGTCTAAGGTGGAATTGTGTGAAGTGAGGGAGGTTACTGTTGACTCTGTAATTGAAAAAATAGAAATCACTCAGTTAATATTTTGGGTAAATAAAAATAAATTAAACGACAACTACCTGATAGTACATTGTATACAATATTATTTATAACTCCATTAACAATCCGACATTTAATGTATACAGTTGCATCAGGACATTTTACTCCTTTAAACATAGTCACTCGTCCCTTAGCCTACATTAACGAATTTGATCTTAGCTTTTACATAACATGATAAAATATAGTGTTGGGTTACAAACATCTGTCTTCTATAACATGTATCGCAGGGGCATAGATGTCTACATATATCTTCATCTAGGCATATATATATATATATATATATATATATATATATATATATATATATATATATATACTAGCTCAGATACCCGGCTTCGCCCGGGAATTGATTTGAGGCTGAATGGTGATGATATTGTTTTGGCAAGGCTTTACCTTGCATAATATTTTGACATTTACCCGTCCCAATGTTTAGGGTTAATACCCGTTTTTGGGATTGACCCTAAACATTGTCCTCCAAATTTTCATATTTCCCGTCTCCTGTCCATTATGCATAGATTTCAGTTATTAACCCTCCGTCGGGCGCAGCTAGCCTGAGAGGCCAGGAAAACCTATTTTTTGATGCCCCGCCTCATCCTGCCTCCCCTGTGAGCCGCCATTCCCAGTAGTTTCCTGATTCGTGTTCATGCTTAGAATCCCCTGCTATAGTCTATTGCCATCCTTCATCCAGCCCGTCTGGTCCCTAGCTGGCTTGTGAGGCCGACTGCGCCCAATTGCTCCTTAATTTCAAAGATGAGTTTTTTCATGATATATCTATTGCAATCGTTTCTTTTACTAAGAATAATGCTATTCTGTAAAGAAGTTCGTCGATATCTTGAAAAATAAGTGCTAGTCTAACTCTGGCCTCTCAGGCCGAATGCGCCTTATCAATTTTACTTGTTTTAGTTTAAGCTTCATTCTATTTTAATAAAGTTATTATTTTACGTACTAAATAGCATATTTGCTTTCCTTAGATCCTAGCAAATTCTGTCCTACCAGCGTTTTAAATTAAAATTAATTAGATGGGGAGTGGGGGGCTAAAATATGTGGGCGGCCTCTCAGGCCGTGTGCGCCCGATTTTGTTTCGTCCAGAGGTGCGCCCGACGGAGGGTTAAGGACAAAATATTGACATAGATTTGTGTTTGGGGATCGAAGAGGCTTCCCATTAAAGGATGTATAGGAAGATGCCCCTTCGCCCCTTTTTTTGAGTTTGAGAGAGTGGACTGTATGGTGAGAGGGGGTATGGTGGTGCAAATTATAAGGCATGGATGTGTACAATAGATATAATTACATGGACCATGTTTGTGGTCGATAATAAGAACAAATGATAAGTAAATTGTTGAGCTTTTGATATCTAATGATGTTCCATTGGTGAGCTGCTGTGGGTTGATTGGAACTTGTGGTGGAGCTGGTAGCTTGCGATGTTGAAATGAATGTGAGTACTCACTTTATTTTATTGTCCTTTTCTTCCCATCCTTGTTTCTTCCCTGCTTCATCGCCCGACGGGCCCTTTTACGACTACTCTTGCATGGTTCAGGGGTTTTTCACCTCGATGAAAATATAGCTCCTTTCACTAGCCGCACTAGGCTCCCATCTTGTCCCGTCTTCTTCTTGCCCTTTCCTGCCGGTCCCCCTCGTGGCTGGATGTGCTGGCAGCGAGGTCCCCAGTCCAGGGCAAGGATGAGGGGCGGTGGATGACGTCATGGATGTCGTGCGCCTACTTCACTCTTCGCGGAGTTCATTCTTCCGCGAACAATTTGAATTACTTTTTCCAGGCGAGGTACATCATAGTTCAAATTGGAATGAATTGTTGAGCATATCAATATTTCTACGCAAATTACTTGCTCCACACATTGTTCCTGGAGAAATGTATAAAACAAAAGTTAATCTAAATAACAAAGTAAACAACTTTTGTTATGTGCATGTTTGTCGAAAAACAAATAGACAATGAAATATCGCGAATTTTTATTTCAGGCCTCCCTTATAACCCCCACTCCCGTTATGAACCTAAAAATTTTAATATAGCTTATAATCATGGAAGAATTAATGCTAATTAACATACCGAGTTTTTTTTTAGTTCGGTTTAATCGTTAGCGTCCAATGAAATAGTTGACTCCCACTTTAGTTTATCGTGTATATCTCGTTTAAACTTTGTTAAATGACAAAAATGAAATGGCAAAAGTTACTCTAAATAACAAAATAACAGCTTTTGTTATGTTCATATTTGCCGAAAAACGAATAGAAAACGAAATACCGCTATTTTTAAATTTAGGCCTCCCTTACAACCCCCATACCTGCCCGTCCCTAGAAATGTTGGTATGGCTTGTTATAATGTAAGCGTTAGTGCTAATACAGATACCGAGCTCTATTTCGGTTGGATCTTTTGTCCCAAATATAATCGTTCACTTCCGCTATAGGTTTTAGCGTATATCTCGTTTATACTTTGTTAAAAGCCAAAAAGGGATATAACAAAAGTTACTCTAAATAACAAAATTAACAACTTTTGTTATGTTTATATTTGCCGAAAACGAATAGAAAACGAAATACCGCTATTTTTAAATTCAGGCCTCACTTACAACCCCCACTCCTGCCCCTTTCTAGGAATGTTGCTATAGCTTATTAAGAATGAAGGTGTTAGTACTAATACACATACCGAGTTTTATTAAGTTCGGTTGGGTCTTTTGTCCCAAATAAAATTGTTCACTTCCGCTATAGGTTTTAGCGTATATCTCGTTTATAATTGGGTATACGAAAAAAGTGTATATAACAAAAGTTACTCTAAATAACAAAGTAAACAACTTTTGTTATGTTCATATTTGCCGAAATACTAATAGGAATCGAAATACCGCTATTTTTTTAATTCAGGCCTCCCTTACAACCCCCACTCCTGCCCGCCCCTAGAAATGTTGGTATGGCTTGTTATAATAAAAGCGTTAGTGCTAATAAATATACCGAGTTTTATTTATTTCGGTTGGGTCTTTTGTCCCAAATAAAATTGTTCAACTCCGCTATAGGTTTTAGCGTATATCTCGTTTATAATTCGGTATACGAAAAAAGTGTATATAACAAAAATTACTCTAAATAACAAAATAAACAACTTTTGTTATGTTCAAATTTGCCGAAAAACCAATAGAAAACGAAATATCGCTATTTTTAATTTCTGGCTTCCTTTATAACCCCCACTCCTGTTCGTCTAAGAGGATATTAATATAGCCTAAAGTCTAAGTTGGGTTAGTAGTAAGATACATACCAAATTTCATAAAATTCGGTTCAGCCGTTTATGCGTGAAAACATAACAAACAAACCAACAGACACCAAAGAAACCAAATGCAGTTATGGTGTCTATGACATGTTGAACGAAAAGTTATCGTGTAATTTCGCGAAAAAAAATCAATGTACAGACAGAGGTTACAATTATATATATATATATATATATATATATATATATATATATATATATATATATATATATATATATATATATATTTCAATGTGCACAGTTGACCTTTCCTCCACGACGTATTGTTTTTTCAAAATAGCCAATCCTAAAGTGTAACTTTCAGGGTTAATAGAATAGAAATTTTAGTTTTGAAAAATATATGAAAATGTGTTCCTAATCTATCCCTCTCCACTTTTTCACTTACCGTTTTTGAATAATTCAAACCATAATCATGGATAGCATTTATTACAATTAAATACCATGTATAATGAACATATTACCTGTCAAAAACCAATCAGAGCACATATAGTTTGAGCTCAGTTATAAACATAAGATTATATTCGTAATAGTAGATCTCAGTTGAAATCACTTCCCGTCATGGCAGGAAATAAGTAAACTGAATTACTCCCGTCAATTTCCGCTCTCGCAGGAGCGTTATCATCATTGTTTTCCTTTGATTATTGATTCATAACATTATTTTAATAATTTATCTCCCTGATGGAACTAAATAATAGATCCCTAAAAATAATTAAAAATAATGTTCAAAAAGTAATACCACCAGAAATGGAACACAAAAACAAAATGGAAACACATAAATATAAATGTAGCACAAAACAAAAAACAGATATGGAATACGAAAACAAAATTTTAAAAAATAATAAAGAAATGGAACACAAAACAAAAATGGGAAACAAAAAACAGAAATGGAACAGAAAAACAGAAATGGAACAGAAAACAGAAACAGACTAACAGAACTGAAACGAAAACAGGAATGCATCACTATACCAAATGTAAAAACAAAACACATAAATGGAAAAAAAAAAAACAGAAATAGAACACAAAAACAAAATGGAAAAACAGAAATGGAACACAAAACAAAAAACAGATATGGAACACGAAAACAAAATGGAAAAACCAAATACAGAAATGGAACACAAAACAAAAACCCGAAATGGAACATGAAAACAAAATGCAAAAACAAAATACGGAAATGGAACACAAAACAAAAAACAGACATGGAATACAAAAACATAATGGAAAAACAAAAACAGTAATGGAACACAAAACAGAAAACAGATATGGAACACAAAAACAAAATGGAAAAACCAAATACAGAAATGGAACACAAAACAAAAACCCGAAATTGAACACGAAAACAAAATGGAAAAACAAAATACGGAAATGGAACACAAAACAAAAACCAGACATGGAATACGAAAACATAATGGAAAAACAAAAACAGAAATGGAACACAAAACAGAAAACAGATATGGAACACAAAAACAAAATGGAAAAACCAAATACAGAAATGGAACACAAAACAAAAACCCGAAATGGAACACGAAAACAAAATGGAAAAACAAAATACGGAAATGGAACACAAAACAAAAATTGGAAACAAAAAAATAGAAATTGAACATAAAAGCAAAATACAGATATGACTTATTAATAGTCATGGCAAATGCCAAGCGAATAGGAAATTGCAGACTCACCCATTCCATTCAGATGTCTGCAATTCACAACCACAATCAATGTCGATTTGTGGATTGGATCTAGAAAATCCGTTCTTTTCACATGGCGTGTGCTCGCGTTGAAAACGCACCAAGTTAATTCATTAATAATTCTCATGAATTGAATAAAAATATTATTCATCAAGTAACATTAAGATAAAATTAATGAAACATTGATTTGTTTATTAAAAAAATAAATAAATCAATAATGTTTGTTTAATTTCATTTATCTTAATGTTACTTGATGAACAATATTTTTAGACAATTCCTGAGGATTATAAATGATTAAACTTGACAGTTATCCAACGCGAGAAAACGCGACTTATAATTGGCCATGTGAAAAAACCGGATTTTCTAGATCCAACCCACAAATCGACATTGTTTGACCTTGTGACTTATTAATAGTCATGGCAAATGTCAAGCTAATTGGAAATTGTAGACGTCTGAATGGAATGGGTGAGGCTGAAGGGATCATTTGGATTCGTAGCAGGAGAACAACTTCACCCTCAAATTTGTCCTTCAAAATTGTAGCTTCGAGAACATTGCCCATAATTTTTTTTATGGCTAATCTTGTACCGTTCCATAGCTTAGGTCCATTTAAATTCCGAAGCAAAATGATTGGAGAGCCAATTTTTAATCACAAGTTATGTGGTGGCATTCCTGGCAAATCCAGTGAATTCAAAAATTCAACAGGAAAGTTGACTGATTCGTCAGGATTGGTAACAGTTTTGATTGACTTGATCAATATCTAATTGCCGGGCAATGACTGTGTATTTTGGAGTTCAACATGCATATCTTTTGCGGCTAAAATAGCTCTTTCACGAAGCCACGCATGATTAATATAATTAGATTTTAAATCTGGAGATATGCTCTCAATCAAAGCATCTTTGGTATTAACCATGTTGCAGAAATGTTCTGGCAATTTTGTGTCTCGATGCAATAGTATTTTCCAATTGCCAATTTTGAGCTATTGCTCCGAGACTGGTAGTGCCAATGGATCGTTTTGGATTTAAACACATATATTTGTGTGAATATGTAATGTAGTAACATTTCGCCATAGATGTGACTGTTTTATACATGCGTTAATTTCATTCGCATATGTATCGCGTGGGATGACCGTCTAAAATCACCGGACAGCAGCAGTAAAGCACCACCGAAAATCCTGGTGTTATTATTTAGATCTTTCATCAATCTATCAAGAGCTTCGAGTGAATGCTTGTGGGCCATAGTGCATTCATCCCAGATTATAATTTTGCATTTTTGCAAAATCCTAGCCATACCAGAATGCTTTTTTATGTTGCACACTGCATCTGGATTTGCCTGAATGTTCAACGGCAACTTGAGTGCTGAATGTGAAGTCCACCCGCCATCAATCAAAGCGGCTGCAATACCTGATGAAGCAATTGCTAATGCAATATGATTTTGTGATCGAATGAGCGAAAGTATTAGTGAGATAAGAAACGTTTTCCAGTGCCACCTGGTGCGTCCAAAAAAAAGAATCACCTTATTTAGCTGCAATTGACAAATTAATTCGATCGTAAACATTCTTTTGTTCATCGGTGAGTATTTGCTCATTATTTTCAATGAAAGTAGTTAAAGAGACCGTATCGAACTGTTGTTCGCGCTGAATCTCGCTGTTATGATGTCTGTTGCTGGGCGGTGAGGGCGTACCAAAATGAATGACTGGCATATTCGAAACCAGAATGCAAATATCTTCAATCTTGTATTAGCGCCTTGTTACATGTTTCCAGCTCAAAATCGATATTTGGATCTTGATCAGCGTTCCTAATGCGATGCAGAATGTCGTCGTTTATGGATTCTTTATATTTGTCCCAGAGGGCAGATCCTTGAAATGGAAAACATGTCGTGAATAATTGGTGAATTTAATGAGCCGAGGAACTCAATGCTGAATCTGAAAGTGTAATAATTGTCAATGGTTGTCATCTTCCAGCAAATGTAATTCGCGATACGCATCATATGTGTCGTACAAAATGTTCGCAAGTATTGGAAGGACGTAGGTACGTGAACATTAACCAACAATAAACACAAAAAGAAACATTCGCGTTTCTTCGGATGGACTGTGTATAATCGGCCTATGTATTTTCCAAAAATATACCGTTGTATCCTTCAACCGGAACACCTCTCTATCGTGGTTCCCACTTTTTTGACTGTTTGTTCAATGTGAAATATCGTGGCACATCAGTATACATTAATGTCTTTGCGAATAGACCGGGAATACCTGGTCGGTTGCATAGTTCGAAAAACTCAGTTAAAGTGGTTTTTGGGGCAATTGATGCTCGTTGTAGAGCATTCTCTGCCGTAAAATAAACACGCTGTCCATTTTCAAGGTGCACGGCCAAATGTATAACAGCAGGGTTTCTTTCGTGTATCGGAAAACTCAAAATACGCCAAACTGCTTCATTACTGCTGATGTATCGGCCCATTTGATACCGTGTTATTTCATCGTTTTCGTTAACGTTTTGAACTGCAAATACAGCCATATCACTGCCCTTATGGACATATTTGCATATATATTTTATTGACTTGACCAAACTGCAGAGCTCAATGTTTATATGTGCTTTGTAGATTTTACACAGTAGTGGTGAATACGGAACCACCCACTGATTGTCAATGTCAACTGTTGAACCGTTTGACATGCGTAATTGATGTGATTGACCACCATGCTCAGTGTCTCTACGACGATACAATGGATAACCATCAATATTAGTGATTGTATCATTTATACAATTTTTTGGAAAACATTTCGTACATTTTCCATTCTCCATGCATGGTGCGGTCATGTTTATAGCACCGCATGGACCATGGATCATGTTAGCGGTCACAATCTCATACAATTCCTGATCGATATTCCGATCCGGAATTTCTGCTGAGATAATTTTATCAATTTCTTCAGACTGTATTTTGTCGACCAACCAAATCGAAAAATGCGTGTGTGGTAAACCTCGTTTTTGCCATTCAAGAGGATACAGCCAGCAACGTGTTTTGCCAAATATAGAGGAATGTATAATCAGGTTCATCAGCGATTTTAACTTTTGTCTGAACACACGTGCAGTGATATCATGCCGATCTATTGCAGTTTGACCTGGCAATAACACAATTTTAATTTCATCCCATTTTGGATTACACGTAAATGTAATGAATAAATCTGGTCCTCCCGTTCGAACCTAAAAAATTTAGTACAGCTTATAACCATGGTAGAAGTAATGCTAATTCACATACCGATTTTTGTTCAGTTCGGTTAAATCATTGGGGCCCAATAAAATTGTTGGCCCTACTTTACTTTCTTACTGTATATCTCGTTTATACTTTATTATACGACAAAAGTGAACATGACAAAAGTTACTCCAAATAACAATACAAACAACTCTTACCCTGTGCATATTTGCCGATAAACCAATAGGAAACGAAATACGGATATTTTTAATTTCAGGCCTCCCTCACGACCCCCACTCCTGCTCCATCTGCCGGGCCGATCTGCGGCGCTAAACCATCCGGGGCGTCACCCGAACGCGTATTTAGAAATTAAATCAAATCGGTCCATCCGTCTAGGAGGAGTTCAGTGACATACACACGTACGCTAGAATTATATATATAAAGATAGAGGTGTATTAATAAATAAATTAGGATCGATGGGCGTATGCCAAGCGTCAATTGCTGATACTCTTTGCAGGAAATTTGCATAAACTTTTTGTCAGCAGTTCTGTTACCATTTTCTTTAGCTCATATGGTTAGATTTATTTATTTAAATGAGTTACGCAACACCGGCGATTTACTCATAAATTCTGCACAAAAAAACGAATAGTAGAAAAAAATATAGAAAAAAAAAACGGAAAAAGACTGAACTATGATGGTTTTTGATACGGTTCATTAGAATTCCAGTTTTATATGAACCAAACGATATTGTATATGGAAACATCAGGGTGGTGAAAATAAAATAAATGAAATTTTAAGTATCGTCGGGAGAAAAAAAAAGAAATAAATAAAATAATAATAATAATAATAAAATAAGGAAAAGTCTAAAACAAAGAAATGAATAAATTAAAAAGATTTTAGAGATTTTATCTTGAGAGGCAAGCTTTTTGACGGATTATCTGTCACCAGTATTAACCAGTTTTATTTTCATTTTGCTGGTTCATATCTCGCTCTTTTGTGTTAAATTTATATTCTCGCTTTGTGGAGTATAGTGCAGTTTAGCCTCACTGAAGAAATTCATTCACATTTATTCTCGATGTGAAGGTCCCCAACAGAAAATTACGTGTGTTCGAATGGTTTCTAGAATTAATCTTCTGCTATATTTATATATGAGAGGAAGGAATTGAAAATATATATTCTTTTTCATCAGGATGAACTGATGGAATGGGATTTGGCGAGGGCAATGATTAAAAAAACAGAATGAGGAAGTAAAGAAAACGTTGTTAATGGAAAAGAGCAATGAGGTCCATAGAATGAATAGTAGGATTGGGGATGCTTTGTTTAGGATGGGTAATATTTTACCTGGACAATGACAGACAAGTTCGGCCCGCTTCAATAGTCTAGCTCTCTCTCTCTCTCTCTCTCTCTCTCTCTCTCTCTCTCTCTCTCTCTCTCTCTCTCTCTCTCTCACTCTCTCTCTCACTCTCTCCCTCTCTCCTCCTCTCTCTCTCTCTCTCTCTCTCTCTCTCTCTCTCTCTCTCTCTCTCTCCTCTCCTCTCTCCTCTCTCTCTCTCCTCTCCTCTCTCTCTCTCCCTCTCCTCTCCTCTCCCTCTCCCTCTCTCTCTCTCCTCTCTCTCTCGCCCCCTCTCCCTCGCTCTCTCCCTCTCTCTCTCTCTCTCTCTCTCTCTCTCTCTCTCTCTCTCTCTCTCTCTCTCTCTCTCTCTCTCTCTCTCTCTCTCTCTCCCTCTCTCTCTCTCTCTCCCTCTCTCTCTCCTCTCCTCTCTCTCTCCTCGCTCTCTCTCTCTCTCTCTCTCTCTCTCTCTCTCTCTCTCTCTCTCTCTCTCCCTCTCTCTCTGTCTGTCTCTCCCCCTCGCTCTCGCTCTCTCTCTCCCTCTCCCTCTCCCTCTGCCCCTCCCTCTCCCTCTCCCTCTCTCTCTCTCTCTCTCTCTCTCTCTCTCTCTCCCTCTCCCTCTCTCTCTAAGAGGGGAAAAAATTGAATAATTTTCAGGGCAAGGCTTATCAGGTTTCCTGTGTTATCAGCTACCTGCTCGCCTCTTTTTGCAGTTTTTGCTCGATACCTACTCAACAAGAAACTGATATTCTTCGCTTTCCTACCTTCATCACTTCATCTTTGAGTCACAAATGTAGAATTAATATTATTCATGTATGATCATTACAAGGCTCAGAGAAGAGGCTTTATCATTCGGCGAAGCGTATGAAATGTTTGAATTTCAAAGTCCATCTTGACTCTAAAGTCAGATTTCTAATTGCTCTCCCTCGCCGTTGGTAATTCCGTGCCGGGGAAAGAAGGAAGCTTAGCCCGAGGCTCTCAGTTTCAATTACGCCTTTATGGGCTCTGCCGTCGTTGCTTCCCGTTTAAAGGGGCCTCTTCAGTTCATTTTATTATCGGCGAGCATTGGTATCGCAGCCTGGGGCACTAACCGTTTATAGTGCTGTCTTCTATGCCGCAGCACCCGTCTTGTTCCAGCAGCTGTAAATGCTTCATGTTAATCAGCCCTGTATACGTTTTCTCGGCATTTGGTGACATCGTTCCTTTCAAATCTCTACTAAAAAGGGATCAAGTAAAGCCCAGGACCCGAATAACACCAATGTGGTTTTACTCCTTAGCCATTTGAATCTTTGAATACGATTTAAATTTCAAGAATGAATGAAACATAAATTTGCCGGAACACTTCGTACATAAGTAGATTTCCTTTTATTATATCATTAAGTGTCCACTATGCAATTGAATTTGACCTAAGCAAGAAGTATACCACGGACTAAAGATTTTTTCCCCAATTTCGAAAAACGCGTCAATTTTCAGGAAACTTCTCAAACACATTAGCACTCAACTCAGAAATTCTTAATACCGAACAATGTAATTTAAATGCAAACACTCTAATCAAGAAAAATTCCTGATATGCACCGACTTTTTGAGTGCTCTATTGAGTATTAAAGATGTATTTACAAACAACCCAATAGTACAAAAGATAGATAATTATGTACAAATGCTCCGAGAGCTAAAATGGACTCCATCACTCCAACAACAATTACATCTGCAGAACTCTATCGACCACTCAACTGGCAACATATGAGGAAAGAAACCCAGAACAATAAACTAAAAACTACTAAAACCTCAATCCGTCCATGGAAATATTCGACAAGAGACAACAGATGAGATGAAGTATTAGGAAGACTCCGAATAGGGCACATAAGATTTACGCATAGTTATCTTATGACAAAAGATCAACCCCCGATTTGCGGGAAGTGTAACACTGACTTGACTATGTAACATATATTAATGGAATGCCATAAGTATACAGATATTAGAACCGAATGCAATATTTCCAATAATATAGCAGTGACCTCCAAAGAGCTCGATAAATTGTTTAATTTTGTGAAAATTACGAATTTATACAAAGAAATTTAAAGTACAAGTTTTTTTTTTAATTCTCGTTTCTAATGTTAAAATTACAATATGGATGAATAAGCCAAAACGTGAGTATTAGCTATTATAGGGCGATGATAACCTGGTAGTTTTTCACCCTAAAACCTTACGAAACAAACAAAAAAATGCCCAATGAAAGTCAAGCAGGATCGTTTAACACATATGAATTACGGTTAGCCTTAAAAGCATTGTAAACTTTGGATCGACATGCAACTTGATATGTTAAACTGTTAGTTCTAATGAACTGTACATACTGATCAGTTAGTTGATAGTTTCATGAAGAATTTTTATTTCAAAAAATGGAGTTAGTATTGACGAGTTACTGGATACTAATTAAGACTACCTATGAAAGGCTAATCTTTTGAGTGTATGCTTTAGGTGGAAGAAGAAAAAAACATATTTTCTCAGTGAGTTTATTAATAATTGACAGAACGTGTTGCATAACATCCATGGCGCCATATTAGAAGTAAACTATCAAATGATAAAATGTCTTTCCTCCATGAACTAGATCACTTTTTGTCATGGTAGCAATGCTAATGCTTGTATTTTTTTTCTTTGTTTTAGGTTGGCATTACAGACTTAAGGCGCCTTGAATGAGAGTAGTAATTCATTTCCTTGGCGGGAATCGAACCATCATCTATTTATAATTCTGCCAATACGAGAGTATTGGTATATGTCAGTCACCCATTATCCGGCGTCTTTCATATTTGGGAGTCAAATATCGCATGGTATTTATAAAAATTAGTATTTTTTTCTAGGAGTTTATTTCAAAGTCAAGAAATATAATTGTCAATATCTTTCCTAATATTGATTTTATCGAGAAAAAAAAATGTATCAACGAATTGTGTTTAGAATCTATTTTACAGTCCTAAAATGTTATTCAGTTATATAAATTTTCAAATTTTGACTTCTGGTCGCTACGTAGATTTCATTTGTGCCACAAGAGAAATAATATAATTTTTTTTAATATGTATAAGGGATTTGAATATTGTCAATGAGGCTCATTTTATACCTGACCAATATTTTATATAGTGAGAAGGGGTTACATAAGAGTCAGAATTCATGTTCGTCAATATCTCTTAATATTTGTCTATTGGAAATGTTTGAACAACAAATTTTTTTTGTGTTTTCAGTCTCAATGCTTTGTTTACTTTAATTACTTTAAAAATTTGACTTCCATAAGAGTACCTTTAACAAATAATAAAATTATACATATATTACAATTATTTATTATTCAAAAAAACATTTTGAATATGTATATCATATTTATTATTAATACATTTATACTTACAGGGATGTTATTATAATACAAACACCGATTGTAAAAGCTTAGTTTAACAATAACCATTGAAACCATTCATCGATATAAGGTACATGTGACCATAAATATCAGGTTATACCTACTTTTGAGTACAGACGATCCCTTTCGCTAACTTAGGGCTTAGGTTAGCCATGTGAGTTAAAGCGTTGGTCTTATTGCCACATGGTAAACCTAGAATAGTGAATTCGATTCCCGCCCTAATCAGGCTTAATAGCAAGAAGTGGATAATATAATTTTTCTGTAATCGTTAAATAATGGTAACATTACTAAACTGAAATGAGTGAAGAAAGTGAAACATTTTGCAATAGAGTGAAGAAAGTAATCACTTTATCAACAAGTGAAGAAAGTGAATTGCCTTCTTAATTAGTAATAAGTATAAATTAAAAAATAATTTGAAGTTGGAAATTAAATGCTTTTTAATGTTCCTTAACATTGTAAGAATTGATTTTAACAAAATAAATTGAAATGTGAATGAATTATTGGTGGAAATAATCAATATATTTAAAAATTTAAATATAATAATAATTACCTTCCTTGTTTATAACCTGCACTTGTTTATAACTGCACTACTTCACAATCATCACTAGTTAGTTTATAACTATGCTTATAACCTTTCACAACCATGCTTATAACCTACCAACAACATACCATAATCTTCACAACATCCTAATTTTGTTCATATTCTGGTTAGATCTGATCATGTATTAGACGATTACAGAAAAAAATTAATATTACATTCGTGACGAAAGTAGAATTTACAACTCTCGTGAAATTATCACACTCGCTTCGCTCGTGTGGGTAAACGTTTCACTCGAGTTGTAAAATGATCTACTTTCGTCACTTGTATAATAAATAATTATTACAAGGAATCATTTATAACAACATGGTCTGACATTGTTAGGAGTGGAGTTTAGAATAACGTAAATTCATATTTTATTCAAGGTGGGCTATATTATGGTTCTCTGCCCTTGATAGGAGTGGGTAGTAGAATAACGTTGATTCATTTTATGGTCAAAGTGGGCAATATTATGGTTCTCTGCCCTTGATAGGAGTGGGTAGTAGAATAACGTTGATTCATTTTATGGTCAAAGTGGGCAATATTATGGTTCTCTGCCCTTGATAGGATTGGGTAGTAGAATAACGTAAATTCATATTTTATTCAAGGTGGGCAATATTATGGTTCTCTGCCCTTGATAGGAGTGGGTAGTAGAATAACGTTGATTCATTTTATGGTCAAAGTGGGCTATATTATGGTTCTCTGTCATTGATAAGAGTGGGGACTAGAATAACGTTGATTTGAGTTTTGCCAAGGTGGGCTATATTATGGTTCTCTGTCATTGATAAGAGTGGGGACTAGAATAACGTTGATTTGAGTTTTGCCAAGGTGGGCTATATTATGGTTCTCTGTCATTGATAAGAGTGGGGACTAGAATAACGTTGATTTGAGTTTTGCCAAGGTGGGCTATATTATGGTTCTCTGTCATTGATAAGAGTGGGGACTAGAATAACGTTGATTTGAGTTTTGCCAAGGTGGGCTATATTATGGTTCTCTGTCATTGATAAGAGTGGGGACTAGAATAACGTTGATTTGAGTTTTGCCAAGGTGGGCTATATTATGGTTCTCTGTCATTGATAAGAGTGGGGACTAGAATAACGTTGATTCATTTTATGGTCAAAGTGGGCTATATTATGGTTCTCTGCCCTTGATAAGAGTGGGGACTAGAATAACGTTGATTTGAGTTATGGTCAAAGTGGGCTATATTATGGTTCTCTGTCATTGATAAGAGTGGGGACTAGAATAACGTTGATTTAGTTTTGCCAAGGTGGGCAATATTATGGTTCTCTGCCCTTGATCGGATTGGGGAGGAGAATAACGTAAATTCATATTTTATTCAAGGTGGGCAATATTATGGTTCTCTGCCCTTGATAGGAGTGGGGACTAGAATAACGTTGATTCATTTTATGGTCAAAGTGGGCAGTATTATGGTTCTCTGCCCTTGATAGGAGTGGGGACTAGAATAACGTTGATTCATTTTATGGTCAAAGTGGGCAATATTATGGTTCTCTGCCCTTGATAGGATTGGGTAGTAGAATAACGTAAATTCATATTTTATTCAAGGTGGGCAATATTATGGTTCTCTGCCCTTGATAGGAGTGGGGACTAGAATAACGTTGATTCATTTTATGGTCAAAGTGGGCTAGAATAACGTTGATTTGAGTTTTGCCAAGGTGGGCTATATTATGGATTATTTAGTGCAAACGCTAATTCAATATTTATATTTCAAAAATATAATAATATTAATTATCTTACAGATAACAGCATTTCTAAACTTAAATTAAATTCAAAGTGTAAAGTGGTGATATGTGACTAATCGAATTGCAATGATTTCAACCCTTTTTTATTATAGAATAATAGTTTTTACTATATGTCTCTATTAAATAAAATATATAATATATAAATTATTTTATAAAAGTTGATAAATGTATAATTAATAATTATTTATAATAAATAAACAAGGATTTATTTAAAAGTGTGTAAAATCTTACACAAGTATTCACAATTCACACATACATACAGAGTTTGGGGACTACATAATTTTGAAAAGGTTCACTTGTTTTCAATATGATAATAAAGTGTCTAGATATGTACTTTCGTCGTTTAGAAGTTCGTCCAAACTGTAAGACAAGTCTACGGTATGTTGTAATTTGCAGTCAGTAAGAATTCATTACGTCATCACAGCATTCATTTCACAAAGTAAAAGGTAATTAGGCCTCGAATAAAGAGCATCAGTATATAACAGTATTAGGTAATTAGGCCTCGAATAAAGAGCATCAGTATATAACAGTATTAGGTAATTAGGCCTCGAATAAAGAGCATCAGTATATAACAATATTAGGTAATTAGGCCTCGAATAAAGAGCATCAGTATATAACAGTATTAGGTAATTAGGCCTCGAATAAAGAGCATCAGTATATAACAGTATTAGGTAATTAGGCCTCGAATAAAGAGCATCAGTATATAACAGTATTAGGTAATTAGGTCTCGAATAAAGAGCATCAGTATATAACAGTATTAGGTAATTAGGCCTCGAATAAAGAGCATCAGTATATAACAGTATTAGGTAATTAGGCCTCGAATAAAGAGCATCAGTATATAACAGTATTAGGTAATTAGGTCTCGAATAAAGAGCATCAGTATATAACAGTATTAGGTAATTAGGCCTCGAATAAAGAGCATCAGTATATAACAGTATTAGGTAATTAGGCCTCGAATAAAGAGCATCAGTATATAACAGTATTAGGTAATTAGGCCTCGAATAAAGAGCATCAGTATATAACAGTATTAGGTAATTAGGCCTCGAATAAAGAGCATCAGTATATAACAGTATTAGGTAATTAGGCCTCGAATAAAGAGCATCAGTATATAACAGTATTAGGTAATTAGGCCTCGAATAAAGAGCATCAGTATATAACAGTATTAGGTAATTAGGCCTCGAATAAAGAGCATCAGTATATAACAGTATTAGGTAATTAGGCCTCGAATAAAGAGCATCAGTATATAACAGTATTAGGTAATTAGGCCTCGAATAAAGAGCATCAGTATATAACAGTATTAGGTAATTAGGCCTCGAATAAAGAGCATCAGTATATAACAGTATTAGGTAATTAGGCCTCGAATAAAGAGCATCAGTATATAACAGTATTAGGTAATTAGGCCTCGAATAAAGAGCATCAGTATATAACAGTATTAGGTAATTAGGCATCGAATAAAGAGCATCAGTATATAACAGATTATTGTTAATATGACATTAGTGGCAATGAGGTTTACTGAAGGCCGAAAACTAATTCAGGAATTTGTTAAAATTTATATGCTATTTATTTACATTATTTATATCCGTATATATTAACATTTGTAAAAAAATTAATTGGCAATTAGATTGTTTTTTTTTCGATCTGACGTATAATGACTGAGACATTTCGATTTTTTGAAATTCCCCCTCCCCCCAAGTTTTCACATAACACTCAGGCACCCCAACATGAAGGAGCCTTTGATAAAATATAACTGCAATTGTAACAACACACAACAATAATAGTCGTAACTTAATTAAATAACAACCACATAGCAGCTTCAATATAATATGGATATTGATTTAACATAATATAACAATAGAATGGTAACACATAGCAATAATAGTTTTAACATAGTAGAATAACAATAACATAATAGCTTTAATACAACATGAAGGTGGTTTTTATAAAAAAAAAAATATAACAATAAATGCAGTGACACACAGCAATAATAGTTGTAGCATAGTAAAATAACAATTAAATAGTTTGGTATATCATTAGGATAGCTTTAATAAAATGTAGCAATGGTTGTGATAACACACAGCAATAAAATGTTGTAACATAATATATATAAAAATAACATAATAGCTTTAATAAAACATGAAGGTGGCTTTGATAAAATAAAATATAACAATAAAGGTAGTGACACACAGCAATAATAGTTGTAGCATAGTAAAATAACAATAAAATAGTTTGGTACAACATAAGAATAGCTTTAATAAAATGTAGCAATGGTTGTGATAACACACAGCAATAAATGTTGTAACATAATATATATAACAATAACATAATAGCTTTAACAAAATATAACAATAATTGTAATAACACATAACAATAACAGTTGTAACATAATAAAATAACAATAAAACAATAACTTTCATATAACACGAATATAGCTTTAATAAAATTAACAATAATTGTAATAACACATAACAATAGTTCCAAAGTAATATGATAGCTAGAATAATAAATATAATATAGTCCAACTAACATAAGACAATATACTATAGACGTACAAATGCATAAGGCTTTGACCCTGCTCAATGTAAACAAACGAGGGAAGACCACTATAACCAGTAACCCTAGTGCTATATGTATAGTAATTTTTAAGTATCATTAGCCTTGGTAAGTAAAAGTAGCATACACACCTCCTGTTACACTCTAATTAAACAACAATGTGCAATATTATAAAGTAGCAACTGTATTTTTACAACCCTGAAGAAGAGAAAATAAAATTCTCGAAATATCGGCATAAACTAAGAAGTTTCTTTCACCAACTTTGACGAAACCTCCAAAAAAAAAACAACAACACCATATATAAATATAACCTATATATATATATATATATATATATATATATATACACACCATATATATATATATATATATATATATATAACGTATATACACCATATATGAATATATATATATATATATATATATATATACAGTTTTCATCGGACCTTATATTCGTCATGTTCCGGGTAGGATCGATGGGCATTTGAGAAATGTTTTCGAAAATCACCTCAATAGCTGATTTCCCTTAGGGGAAACAGATAATAAAGTTCTTCACGCCGGGGAGGCGTTATCTAAGCAGATTTCCCACGTGCGTCACATGTTTGGATTTATCTCAAAACGTCAAATTTCAATCGGTACAATATGTGTTATGTGATTTAACAAGGCTAGTTGTATAACATGTTACGACCCGGCTTATAACGGATATATTTTGAATTCAAATTCTCCCTTCTAAACCCCCACTATTCCCAGCCCGATGTCAGCCACTAAAAATTTAGGTGTTGACAGAAAAGGATAAATATGGAGTACGGTATATATATATATATATATATATATATATATATATATATATATATATATATCGCTGTAGCTCCTAAGTTTTTCCTTATTCCTACCAAATTCGATATTAAAATGTTTTATATTAAAAAGAAAAATCAAGTTCGTTAACAGCAAAAAATGAATCGTTGAGAGGCGGATTTTTAGGGGGAGTTAATTTTCAAAACTTGAAATATCTCCGTTTATAAGTCGTCACGCATAAACTATGTAGATTTTCCTCGTGTGTAACGCATTTGCATTGATCTCAAAAAACAAAAGTTCAATGAGAACAATATTTGGTTTTTAATACCTTGAAATAATATGCTTCATAATATAACAGCTTATTGTTAATATAACATGAGTAGGAGGGGGGGAGGGGGTTGCTTGAACGCCGAAAACTGAAAAATGGGAATATCTCCGTTAATAATCAACTTAGTGAATAGACGTGCCTGACAACATTTATAGAACATTACATTCGAGATACGAATGGTTTTATACAATTTTTGGATCCGGCGAGCTAAGAAGAAAGCTATTCTTTTAGTTTTATAGTTGAAAGTAAAATAACAGAACCCTTCTCTTCTGCTTATCGCGAAATCATTATTTAAACAGTTGCTGTGGCATAAAAAAAGAAAAAAACAGATCTAGAATACTTTGTTCTGATGTTGAGAGAAAAATGGAATTACTTGTGCAAAGTTTTTAATGAAAAAGAGTATGTTTGTTGTTAGGGCTTGTTGTCTAAATTATTTTTAAAAGTTCAACGGGATCTAATTACTTCCTCTTTTTTCGTCAGTTTGTTTGTCCTGAAAAAAGAAAAAAAGAAACCTTCGTTCTTCAAAAAGATTAAAGTAAGTACATCAAATCTTAGTTGTCACATTTGTAATATATGTTTTAAAATTCATTTATTATTTGGATTTAATTAATTTAATATTTCTTCTTCTTAAAATATGTTCATGAAAGAAAATAAATACTTTTAAATATAAAGAATGAGGAATTGGTGATCTGTGCTTTCTTATATTTTGTTATTTAACAGTTCTTACTTAACTACCATTCTATGATAATATGCATATATGGGAAGGGGCAATTAGATTTCTTCAATTAAATTTTTATTTCTATGAATGTCATTTAGGTTTAATTTCATGTTTAACGATTTTCTAATTCAAAACATATTACGCACTAGCACAGACACAAATATGTACATATATTGTTACGTTTATTACAAAATCAGTAGTAAACGTTATTTATTAGAGTTCTGTTGGGTTTGCAAAATTAAACACACACAAGCTTCAGAGTTTTTATCACAGCAACATTTATTTAACAATGCACTACACACTTGGTTAATTATTCTTAACAACTCCTCACAGTAAGCACTGATAGCTTCACTGTTCTTGTTATTACACAGTCCAATAATTCCCTCACGATCACTGAAGTTCACAAAAACACGGCACTGCACTGGCCCTTAACTTTTACACGGCACTGCACTGATCTTTACATAAAAACGGCACAACACAGTTCTTCATTTAAATCACTTTACCACACTGCAACTAAACCCCACTTTTCACTAAATTTGCACTGAACGTACTGTTATTCACATGAAGAGAGCTGAGAACAAACTAAACTCTCAGGACGAGCTGAAACGTTAATTCTTTTTTAAGCAAGACGATTCAGTGAAAATTCTTGGAATTCATTGGGATTCTAATCTTGATTTTTTGTCGTTCCACATGCCCTCAGTTACATCTCGAAGAGTGGTGACTAAGAGAGTTGTCTAGTCATATCAGTAGTACTGACAACCCAGCCAATTTGGGCTGTAGAGGCTTGATCCCAGGCATGATCATTGATAACCAGCTATGGTGGGAAGGCCCTCCGTGGTGCAAGGAACCCATCCATGAATGGTGTATTTCGGAGATCGACAAAGTTCCCCTGAAGCTAAGTCCAAAGGTTATTTGTCAACCTGATTATGGTCTCTAGTGAAGAGAACTGGGCCCTTAAACTGATACACAGGATTTATTGTTTTGGCAAACCCAAAAGAGTTCTCGCTTATAGATTCTCTGTTAATTGTCGTTGCAAACTTCCTGAAACCAGACTAAAGGGTGGTTTAACCCGAGAAGAACTTGCTCTATCGACTCGCCAGCAAGATGGCGGAACGAGTGGAACAAGTAATCAATGTGCTTAACTTATTGTCTAAAATAAGCGAATTTAAAACTGTCAAAGGTTCTCCAAGAGAGCATTTAAATGAAGCTATTAATCTTCTTCAACAAATCCACAATGATTTACAAGAAGATATCAAGATTTCAAATGCAGAATCACAACGTGCCGAAATTAAGGTTAGTCGACTCTTGTATTCTGACATGTTAAAATCCAAAACCAAACATAATGCAGACGAATCGCACAAATTAATCATTAAAAGCGATAAAAATATTCCTGTTGAAGATTTAAAACAACAATTTAAAAATTCTATTGATCCACAAGCATTAAAAGTTGGTTTAAAAAATTTGAAATGCTCTAAAAAAGGGTTTTTAATTATAGAATCTAACAAGAAAGACATTGAAATCATTTCAACGGAACTAACTAAAAAATGTAAAGACATAAATGTTCAAAAAATTAAGAAATTAACCCAACCATAATAATAAAGAATAAACCCGAAGAAATAAATAAAGATAACCTAATTTCGGCATTACACAACCAAAACGAAGAATTAGAAATTCAATCAGCTGACTTGAAATTAATAAAAATATTCTACTCTAAAGAAAAAGGACAAAAGCGAAATGCAATTATAGAAACCACCCCAAACGCAAGAACGAAGCTACAAAAAAGAAGACTGAAGCTGGGCTTCTCCATGTGCAGAGCAGAAGATTTTCTGTCAGTGAGGCGCTGCAGAAAATGTTCACGTTTACATCATGTCACCCACAAATGTGAAAGCAAGGTTCAAGTTTGCGGAAACTGCTGTGGCGAACATGACTACAGTGAGTGCACATCGACTGAACTGAAATGCACCAACTGCCTCAGCTACAACAAGTACGCTAAGCCACATCAGCGAGTTGACATCGACTGAACTGAAATGCACCAACTGCCTCAGCTACAACAAGTACGCTAAGCCCCATCAGCGAGTTGACATCGACTGAACTGAAATGCACCAACTGCCTCAGCTACAACAAGTACGCTAAGCCCCATCAGCGAGTTGACATCGACTGAACTGAAATGCACCAACTGCCTCAGCTACAACAAGTACGCTAAGCCCCATCAGCGAGTTGACATCGACTGAACTGAAATGCACCAACTGCCTCAGCTACAACAAGTACGCTAAGCCCCATCAGCGAGTTGACATCGACTGAACTGAAATGCACCAACTGCCTCAGCTACAACAAGTACGCTAAGCCCCATCAGCGAGTTGACATCGACTGAACTGAAATGCACCAACTGCCTCAGCTACAACAAGTACGCTAAGCCCCATCAGCGAGTTGACATCGACTGAACTGAAATGCACCAACTGCCTCAGCTACAACAAGTACGCTAAGCCACATCAGCGAGTTGACATCGACTGAACTGAAATGCACCAACTGCCTCAGCTACAACAAGTACGCTAAGCCACATCAGCGAGTTGACATCGACTGAACTGAAATGCACCAACTGCCTCAGCTACAACAAGTACGCTAAGCCACATCAGCGAGTTGACATCGACTGAACTGAAATGCACCAACTGCCTCAGCTACAACAAGTACGCTAAGCCTCATCAGCGAGTTGACATCGACTGAACTGAAATGCACCAACTGCCTCAGCTACAACAAGTACGCTAAGCCTCATCAGCGAGTTGACATCGACTGAACTGAAATGCACCAACTGCCTCAGCTACAACAAGTACGCTAAGCCCCATCAGCGAGTTGACATCGACTGAACTGAAATGCACCAACTGCCTCAGCTACAACAAGTACGCTAAGCCCCATCAGCGAGTTGACATCGACTGAACTGAAATGCACCAACTGCCTCAGCTACAACAAGTACGCTAAGCCTCATCAGCGAGTTGACATCGACTGAACTGAAATGCACCAACTGCCTCAGCTACAACAAGTACGCTAAGCCTATTAAGCGAGTTGACTTCGACTGAACTGAAATGCAGCAACTGCCTCAGCTAGAACAAGTACGCTAAGCCCCATCAGCGAGTTGACATCGACTGAACTGAAATGCACCAACTGCCTCAGCTACAACAAGTACGCTAAGCCCCATCAGCGAGTTGACATCGACTGAACTGAAATGCACCAACTGCCTCAGCTACAACAAGTACGCTAAGCCCCATCAGCGAGTTGACATCGACTGAACTGAAATGCACCAACTGCCTCAGCTACAACAAGTACGCTAAGCCCCATCAGCGAGTTGACATCGACTGAACTGAAATGCACCAACTGCCTCAGCTACAACAAGTACGCTAAGCCCCATCAGCGAGTTGACATCGACTGAACTGAAATGCACCAACTGCCTCAGCTACAACAAGTACGCTAAGCCCCATCAGCGTGTTGACATCGACTGAACTGAAATGCACCAACTGCCTCAGCTAGAACAAGTACGCTAAGCCCCATCAGCGAGTTGACATCGACTGAACTGAAATGCACCAACTGCCTCAGCTACAACAAGTACGCTAAGCCCCATCAGCGAGTTGACATCGACTGAACTGAAATGCACCAACTGCCTCAGCTACAACAAGTACGCTAAGCCCCATCAGCGAGTTGACATCGACCGAACTGAAATGCACCAACTGCCTTAGCTACGAGTACAAATACGCTAAGCCCCATCAGCGAGTGTACATCGACCGAACTGAAATGCACCAACTGCCTTAGCTACGAGTACAAGTACGCTAAGCCCCATCAGCGAGTGTACATCGACCGAACTGAAATGCACCAACTGCCTTAGCTACGAGTACAAGTACGCTAAGCCTCATCAGCGAGAAGACATCAAGCATTCGTCTCTCGGCAAGCTACGTCCTTCCTATCAAGCAGCTCTCAGATCATAGATAACACTAGATATACAGATACCGACTCATCATAAATTTAACAATACATTTACATAATTACTACATCCATCCATATAAACCTATTTATACATATCTTTCTGTTTTAATTCCACAACTGCTTCTACCAAAAATATTATTTTTCCTGGTGAATATTTTAGCACAGTATCTAGTTTCATTTTACGTTACCATAGTTACTCTAACCTCAACCATAACATATGATTTATTTAGAGGAACCCACAACGACACCCTTAATCTTATGATTATTCTACATCAATATCATATTCTTGAATATACTTATGGAACTAATTACAATAACACATATGAAACTTATGAATTTCCTACAATTTAAAGAAAATAAGTGGTTGAATAAAGCTCAACTGAATTTACATCATGCCATAGATGCTACAGTAGTAGTTAATGAATTTATTTTTAGAAAGCAAATAGATATTTTAGTGATGCAAGTGCCATACTGTTATGGGAATGACATAAACAGAATAAACTTGAAATATAAATCTTTTTATAAAATAGATACCAAGGCTCCCAGAGCTGGAATAGTAATAGCTAATCGTAATATTGACTGTATACTATTAGAAAAATACTCTAATAGAGATTTAGTAGCGGTTCAAATTATTTACAAAAATGTTTGCATTATCATTGTCAGTGCTTACTTTGATATCACATATGATTTAGACAACAGCTTGTCCAACATGTTGGCTATATTAACTGACTTTAGAGATCAAAAAATATTATTTGGTATTGATAGCAATTGTCGATTGAAACTATGGTTTGAAAAAATAACTAATACTCGAGGTAGGCAACTGGAAAACTTTATAATAATAAATAATCTTCATATTGTAAATATTGATTTAGATAAGCCAACTTTTGATGGTGCTCCTGGACAAAGTAATATATACATAACACTGTCCACAGGATCTTTGGCACCACTTATAACTAATTGGACAATATTAGATCATGAAAATTTTTCTGATCATAGAACTTTACTGTATAAAATCAATATGGATACATATAATACTACATTACATAACCAGAAACTAATCTTTAACACAAGAAATGCTGACTGGGATAATTTCAAAAATACATTGAAAAATGAGTTGTGTAAAATGTTCGGCATCGATAATAATGACGTAAAAATATTGATAAATATATTTCAGAAACAATAAACGAATATAATTGCGAAAGTATCATTGAAAAAATTTTTAATGCACTAAACAAATCTTGTAATAAGTCATTTGTAAAATTTCATAAAAGAAAACGCTTATATAACAAAAACAAAGTTAAAAAGTTTGCACCATGGTGGAATAATGGACTATCAAAACTTAGGAGAAAACCAATAGGCTACGTACATTATTCCAAAAACCTCATTTAAACGCTGATCAAAGATAAGAAAGAAGATTAATATTTATTGATAAAAAACGTGAATATATGAAAGAAATTAGATCTGCAAAATTTCAATCATGGAAGGAATATTGTTCCTCCATAGACATAAATAAACCATGGACATGGGCTTATAAAGTTGCAGCTAACAAAATAAAATATCCATTGAATCTTGAAACTATAAAGAAATCTGACGGCACGTATACCAAAACCCTCAAGGATACATTAGAATATATAATTAATAATATTGTGGTCGGAGATAATCGATCCACAGATAATATCTTTAACAGAGAAATTCGAATCAAACAAACACATTTATTAAATACTAAAGATGACGTTCCGTTGACAGAAAAAGAATTATTTGACGTAATAAATAATCTGAATAAAAACAAATCACCCGGTATAGACGGAATAACTACTCAAATTTTCCAAACTGTAGCCCAAGAGTATAAGGAATTCATTACAACAATATATCACGTGAGTTTCCAATATTCTATATTTCCAAAAATATGGAAGACATCGAAAATGATTTTGCTAAGAAAACAAGGTAAACAAAAAAATGACATTGCTTCTTTAAGGCCAATAAGCCTAATAAACACCGGAGGAAAAATATTAGAAAAAATTATAAATAATCGCCTTTCGCATTATTTATACTCCAACAGTTTGATGAACGAGCATCAATTTGGATTTACTCCCCAAAAAGGTCCTATAGAAGCTATAAATAAGAAGAAAAAATAGAAAAATTCCAGAATTCATTACTAGTTTCGCTTGATATCCACGGGGCATTCGATCACGCATGGGCCCCATCAATATTAAATTCATTAAGAGAAAAACGATGTCCAAAAAATATTTTTTATTTAGTAGCCAATTATTTAAGGAATAGAGTAATAATTCTAGAAACCAACAATTACTCCATGAGTAAAATACAAACTGTAGGAACACCTCAAGGATCAGCCTGTTCCCCTCTTTTATGGAACTTAATCGTTGATCAATTATTACAAATACCACTACCTCCCAACTGTAAAATCATAGCATTTGCTGATGATATCATTTTATTAATAACCTCAATGGATTTCAAACAGCTGGAACTTGATACAAATAATGTTTTGGGAGTGGGGGTTGTAAGGGAGGACAGGAATTAAAAATAGCGATATTTCGTTTCCTATTGGGTTTTTGGCAAATACGCACTTTAAAAAGGTTGTTTATTTTGTGTCTTAGAGTAACTTTTGTTATATTGACTTTTGTCGTATAACAAAGTATAAACGAGATATACGCTAAACCCTATAGCGGAAGTGAAATATTTATATGGGACAAAAGGCCCAACCGAAATAAATAAAATTCGATATATGTATTAGCACTAACGCTTTCATTATAACAAACCATACCGATATTTCTAGGGACGGGCAGGAGTGGGGGTTATAAGGGAAGCCAGAAATTAAAAATAGCGATATTTCGTTTCCTATTGGTTTTCCGGAAAATATGCACATAACGAAAGTTGTTTATTTTTTTATTTAGAGTAACTTTTGTTATATGCACTTTTGCCGTATACGGAAGTATAAAGGCGTTATACGCTAAACATTATAGCGGGAGTACAATTTTATTTGCCACAAAAGACTCAACCGAACTAATTAAAACACTCAGTATGTGTATTAGCTCTAACGCATTCCTTATAATAAGCCATACTAACATTTCTAGGGACGGGCAGGAGTGGGGGTTATAAGGGAGGCCTGAAATTAATAATAGTGATTTCCTATTGGGGTTTCGGCAAATATGCACATAACAAAAGTTGTTTATTTTGTTATTTAGAGAAATTTGCTCAACACTTCTTTTCAATATGAACTACCAGGTACCTCACCTGAAAAAATTAATTCAAATGTATGTCAATATTTTCTCCTTAATAATTCCAATCTATGCATAATGCACAGGAAACGGGAAATATGACAATATGCAGGACAGTGAAGTCTTACATAAAAAATTAATTTGATTATTAACAAATCCCCAGAAACGACGGGTGTTACCCCTAAACACTGGGACGAGTAAATGTCAAAATATTGTGCAAAATAAAGCCTTGCCAAAAATATACCATCACCATTCAGCCTCAAATGAATTCCCGAGCGAAGCCGGGTATTTGAGCTAGTATATATATTTACTATATCTATTATATATATATATATTCGTTTTATATATATATATACTATATATATATATATATATATATATATTATATATATATAGTTTTGAACGGACCTTATTTTCGTCATCTCCTAGGTAGGATCGATGGACATTTGAAGAAAAATTTCGAAAATCGCGCCATGAGTACGATCTGAAAAGCTGATTTCCTTAGGGGAAATCTGCTAAAACTGGACAGGATGAAAAGCGCTGTCACAAAGAGTAAACTACTGTGAAGGAACGAGGCCTTTCAGTTCTTCCCTGATCCCTTCACTGTCCAGCACCTCAAAAATATATAGCCTAGTTTATATTATAGCCACTAGATATCACTTTTAGTCACTATGTGGAAAAGCAGTTTGAATTGGTGCAATATTTTTTCCAGGAACATGAGGGCCCCCATAACTCCTCCTTCCTCTTCTTGATTCTATACAATTTTTCGATCTGACTTATAATAGCAGAGATATTTCAATGCTTCGATATTCCCATCAAATTTATTCAATTTCAGCTATTATCGAACTTGGTCTTTAGTTTGGCATGAAACGATTATACATCGAGTTTGGTAACGATAAAACAAAAATTTTCGTAGCACACAAATATTAGCAGATTTCCCTAATGAGAAATCATCTATTGAGGTCGCACTCATGACGCGATTTTCTAAATATTTCTTCAAATGTCCATCGATTCCACCATTGAGATAACGAAAATGAGGTCCGTTGAAATTGTTTATGTATATCTATAAATATATTTGTCCGTTACCGCTCTACTGGTTGTAATTATTGTTTTGTCGTTACCAAACTCAATATATTACCGTTTCTTTCAAAACTAGATGGATTGCTCTCTTACAGCTATTTATTACTTATTATTTTTATTACTGAACATATCATGTTTAGGTTAAAATTGGTTTCCATAACTTATTCCTAGAGCAGTAGCAAACAGCCCCTGAAGGTTTCAGTTACATAGTGACTGTTAGTAATTACCTCCAAATGGCTGAAGTGGTTATTTGAATGTTTATTTTTTTAGCAGATTTCCCTTAAGGGAAGGAGGAGTTATTGAGGTCATACTCATGCCGCGATTTTCGAAAAAATTTTTCAAATGTCCATCGATCCTACCCAGGAGATGACGAAAATATGGTCCGTTCAAAACTATATTTATGTATATATATATATATATATATATATATATAAAATATATATATAATAAAATATACATATATATATATACTTGTCTGGTTACACTCTAGCGGGCGCAAGTGTTGTTGAATCGGCATCAATATCGGTATTTAATCATTTTATGTAAAAAGGAAGATCAAGTTCGTTAACGGGTGTAATGGGACCAGTGGGGGGGGGGGGTTAGAGAGGGAATTTCGAAAATTTGAAATAGCTTCGTTACTATACGTCGGATCGAAAAATTGTATAGAACCAATCATATTGCAAATTACAGTTACTATAAATCTAGTAATTTACATCTATTCTCTATCTAGAATATTAACCGAGATATTTGCATTTTTATCAAATGTAACGCACGAGCTATGGTCGCTTCTATTCGTTTCCGCCGAA
The DNA here is from genome assembly GCA_019009955.1 of Riptortus pedestris. Classification (NCBI taxonomy): domain Eukaryota; kingdom Metazoa; phylum Arthropoda; class Insecta; order Hemiptera; family Alydidae; genus Riptortus; species Riptortus pedestris. Next base: position 8,415,528 of record CM032231.1, on the reverse strand, counting down.
AGCTAGTTTGGCCGTTTTCGTAACTGTGCGCCACTCGTACGGAAATTTCTCTATTGTATAACTTGGGAAATCTGCTTAGTTTACGCAGCCCCTACGTGACGGACTTTTTTTTCTTAGTTTTATCAGAATCATTTAATCATTTATTTGATTTTCAGTAATAGCTCACCTTTATTTTGTCAATTAGTATTATAAATACTGTTTTCTATATTTCTTTTTAAGTCTTTCGTTGACATTCCATTTGATTATTAAACCTTCAAAGGTTTAGCTAATTGAAAGTAGTTGCAATTTTCTTTGTTGCTTATGGTTTGCATTTAACCAGTTCATTGTAAGACCTATATCAATAGAATAAATACGACACAAATTGTAGCTTGGTGTTTTTGACAATCCCTTGTGATTCTGTCAGCTTACATTTAGTAGAGCTAACTAACTTGAGTAAAATTTCTTGTAACTTGTGGAACACATTATAAATATTTTGTGAAAGAACTTTTCTTTAAAGCAAATTAAAATTCTCTCTTCCTTGAAAAACCGTATATGGCTCTCTTCAGTTTTAATGACTAATTAACTCTCGATGTGGGCCTGATTTTTTGAAAATGCCTCACGGCCCGGTGAGATTTTATTATAAGTATTTCAAATTACTGTTTTAATAATGATATTATACATTTTTTGATAGATTGACACAAGAATAGAATTACTGACACAAGAACAGAAGTGTTTTTTTCACAAGAGCTGAAGTCGATCCGAGAGTGAGGAAGTGTTAAACTTATTCACTAACACTGAAGTGCTTTCCAAATAACAAAACACTTAAAAATTTAGTTTATGGCGTTTGCAACAAATGAATATATCAATCATTCCTTTTCTGTTAAAAGCTAATTCCATTTTTTAATTGGAAAAAAAATATTAGCTTAAAATTTTCTAAAGCGTCTTTAAAACTCTCTCTCTCTCTCTCTCTCTCTCTCTCTCTCTCTCTCTCTCTCTCTCTCTCTCTCTCTCTCTCTCTCTCTCTCTCTCTCTCTCTCTCTCTCTCTCTCTCTCTCCCTCTCTCTCTCTCTCTCTCTCTCTCTCTCTCTCTCTCTCTCTCTCTCTCTCTCTCTCCCTCTCTCTCTCTCTCTCTCCCTCTCTCTCTCTCTCCCTCTCTCTCTCTCTCTCTCTCTCTCTCTCTCTCTCTCTCTCTCTCTCTCTCTCTCTCTCCCTCTCCCTCTCTCTCTCTCTCTCCCTCTCTCTCTCTCTCCCTCTCCCTCTCTCTCTATCTATTTCTCTTTCTCTTTCACAAGTCAGCAAACATTAAAACGGTACATATAAAACCGGAGGGACTAAAAGGCGAGCTGGGTGAAAAAAAAAGTATGATGTGGCGGAGGCTATTTTTGTTTGTTGGTTAGCGAGGCCCTGTTTACGGGAGTTGGTCTCTAATTGTTGGCCATTAATTGTGGGCCGATCCTGGAAAACTCCGAACCCAGTACTACACCTATACATCTTCCACGACCTACAGCAGCCCGCAGTGCCTTAAATATTTATATATAGTGTGCTAATCTGTTGTAATATTTAAAACGACACTGAAAGAGGAGAGTAACTGTCGGAAAAGAACAGTTTGTTTAATATGTGTTTCGCAATCCCTTAACGGGTAACTCTTTAAATATTTAGCAAATTATATTTTTGGGAAAGCAGGAGTTATAAAAAGATCTCTCTCCACGTTATTTATTTTTGCACAATGCCTTTCAGCTCAAATCGGCCATCATTAGGTGCTAATAGGTATACAAAAATACCAGGCAAACCAATAAATATATAAATTTCAAACATTGGGATCACTCGAAAACAAGCATCACAATCGTCTAATATTAATAAATTTAAAAATCAATTTTGTTTTTCCAACATTCGGAATAATTATTAATTAACCAACTTTATTTTTTAGAAATAAATCATTATTACTTTAAATTTTAAAATCAGATATATATTTTAACAAGATGATTCCCTACATAAATAAATTAACCTATATTTTAATAGTACAGGTGATTTATAGAAGTTGGGTAGGTATGCTCATTAAATCAGAACGATGTATATTTATCAAAAAAATTTCAGAAAATAGTTTCCTGCATCTCAATATAAAGAGCTATTGCAAAACAATATTTTCGCTAAAAGCAATAATTAAATTAAATGAAGATCCGAGATAACAGTTCGTAAGAACTGAATAAATTCGTTTCTAGGCACCAGATAACATAATGATGGGGGCTTGATTCATTTTGTATCGTTTATAAAAAAAAAAAAATTGTTATATAAATATGTTCTATATCCCTGTTTCCGTTTCCCTTTCCCTCCGTACGCCATACACATTTTGGGTATATTCAGCTACTGGCTTAAAAAAAAAAAAAAAGGTTTGTCAAGCAGGGGCTGCGTAAACTAAGCAGATTTCCCTCGTGTTCGTGTAACTCACTATTTATCCCTTCTCCCAATATATTTCCTATTTCTACATTGAAATCCGACTAGAAGAAGTTTACTGAAAGCTGTAAACCAGAAAGTGCGAATCTTCCTTAATATTTATGATACTAAATAATGTAAAAAAACAACAGTAGCAGAGCAGACCAGATTGGTTCTGTAACATTTTTCAATACGACTCAGAATAACGGAGATATTTTGTATTTTCTGAATTCCTCTACCTCTTAACCACCCCCACCTTAGTCGAATTTTAGCAATTAATGATTATGGCATTTAGTGTTGAATTAAAGGTTGAATATCGATTATGGTACAGGTCAAGTATACTTTATCCATTAAATAACGTAAAATCTTAATTAATGGCGTCATCGTTTATCTTTATATATATAATTCTACTGTAGGTGTGTATGTAACTGAACTCCTCCTAAATGGCTGGACCGATTTGAATGAATTATTTTTTTTTATGCGTTTCGGTGACGCCCTGGGTTGTTTAGATTTACAAATCAGCCCGGCAGAAGGAGCAGGAGTGGGGGTTGTAAGAGAGGCCTCAAATAAAAAATAGCGATATTTCGTTTACTATTGGTTTTCGCCAAAATTGCGCAGGGTAAAAGTTGTGTATTTTGTTATTTCGAGTGACTTTTGTTATATTCACTTTTGTCGTATAACAAAATATAAATGAGATATAGTAAAGTAGCTTTTGTTTCAAACATAATATTATTAAATTTAATATCCTAATCGCTTGAAATATCACGCAGGACAACGTCTGTCGGGTCCGCTAGTTTAAAATATATTTTGAATTTAACTTTAGAATTAATAACTCATGTGTTAGGGAGTGAATATTATAATGAATGATCGTTATATTTATATCACTTTACCTAATTGTACGATATAGAATCACTGTATGATAAGAATTAGGTTTAAAACATAATTTTTTGTAAATTCATTGGATATGACAAATCTTCAAACAATATGATATATCTTGCAACTATGAATTTACTTTTTGAAATATATTATTGTTTTGAAATAGCTAAAAAGATTATTGTTGTCATTTGTTTATATCTTTATTTTTTTTTTGTATTGTTCCCAAAAGGAGGGTTTGTTTTAATGGATTTAACAGAGAGACTTCCGTTGTTGGTAAGTGATTTTGTGGGGATAAATTCGATTTGTTGTGTTAACTTAGAACAAATTAAGCTTATTAAAGATATCTTCACCAGATAATATTCCTCGTTGCTCCAGTTTCGCGCTTTTCAATATTTCAGGCAGATTTCATTTAGTTGTAAGATAATCTTTTAGCAGATTTCCTTTAAGGGAAATTAGCTATTGAGCTCGTACTCATGAAGTGATTTTCGAAAAAATTTCTTCAAATGTCCATCGATCCTACCCAGGAGATGACGAAAATGAGGTCCGTTCAAAATTATATATATATATATATATATATATATATATATATATATATATTTATTTATTTATTTATTTATTTGTCTGTTAACGCTCTAGTGGTCGGAATTTTCGTTTGATCGTTACCAAACTCGATATTTAAACGTTTTATGCAATTAAACAGATCAAGTTCGTTAACAGCTGAAATCGGACTAGTGGGAGGGGGGTTTAAAGGGGGGGATTTTCGAAAATTCGAAATATCTCCGTTACCGTACATCGCGTCAAAAAATTGCATAGAACCAATCTTATTGCAAATTTACTATAAATATTGTTTTATACAATTATTCTGTATCTTGAATATTAACCGAGATATTTGCATATGTATTGTGTGTGGTCGCCAGGAGTCGTCTATGTTCGGGACTTTCCGCCGAGAGCTAGGGCGTCCGTTTTTAACTGTTCGTCCCTCGTGAATAGGTTAAGAGATTCCTTACTAATACTGTTATTATTAGGCAGCTTCATCTATTGTAAAACTTCACGTGGGTAATCTGCTGACTTTACGCTAGCCCCTGCGTGACGGACTTTTATTTATTTTTGGAGAGAATATTTTGAGCTGGATGTAAAGGTTGACTGTAGATATGTGGATATCTGTTTAAATAACTATAGAGACTGTTGGAGTTTTCAATGTGAACGCGCGGAACTCAACACCGTCCTTTTTGATGTGTTCTTCCAAGTAGTCAGCAAATGGGCACTTACCCCTGCTATCTATCTATCTATATATATATATATATATATATATATATATATATATATATATATATATATATATATATATATATACTAGCTAAGGTACCCGGCGATGCCCGGGAAATCATTGCTGACTGACTAATGATTGTATTTTTATAGCAAGACTTCAATGTGTACAATTGCACTTCCCTCCACGATGTATTGTTTTTTCAAAACAGCCAATCCTAAAGTGTAACTTTCAGGGTTAATAGAATAGAAATTTTAGTTTTGAAGAATATATGAAAATGGGTTCCTAATTTATCCCTCACGTCTTTTTGACTCACAGTTTTTGAATAATTCAAACCATAATCATGGGTAGCATTTATCACAATTAAATGTCATCTATAATGAACATATTTCCTGCCAAAAATCAAACCAAGCACATATAGTTTTAGCATAGTTTTATACATAAGATTATATTCGTATTAGTAAGCCTTAGTGGAAATCACTTCCCGTCGTGGCAGCATTCCACAGGAAATAACTAAACTCAATTACCTCCCGTCCATTTCCGCTCTCGCAGGAGCGTTATCAACGTTGTTTTCCTTAGAATATTGATTCAGAATATTATTTTAATAATTTATCTCCCTGATGGAACTAAATAATAGATCCCTAAACATAATTTCATTTATGTTCAAAAAGCTAGATGAGGGGAAGAGAGCCCCCCTGCAACCTAGTAATACTTTAAACATTCATATCGAGTATATATTAAATATCAGAAATGCTCTTATAGTTTATATTCTATTAGAAATAAATAAAAAAGTTATAGGGAAAATAAATAAATAAATGAGGAGGCGACGGAGATTTATAAGCTCACTAATCCGAATCATACTTGCAACTATCATATAAGACTAAAACATAACATCTTTTGTCATAATATCCATTTATTAAAAACACTTAAATAAGCACTAATAAAATTAATGACTCCCGCAATGGATTTAGCGTATATGCCGTGTTAACTTCATTTACGGCAAAAGTGAATACAACAAAAGATACTTTAAATAACAAAAGTAAACAACTTTTGCTATGTGCACGTTAGCCAAAAAAAAATAGAAAATGAAAATTGCGAATTTTTATCTCAGGCCTGTCTTATACCCCCCACTCCCGTTTGAACCTAAACATTTTAATATAGCTTATAATCATGGAAGAATTAATGCTAATTCGCATACCAAGTTTTGTTAAATTCGGTTCAATCGTTTGAGCTCATCAAAATTGTTGGCTTCCGCTTTAGATTTTAACGCATATCTCGTTTATGTTATAAAGCAAAAGTGAACATAACCAAAGTTACTTTAAATAACAAAATAAACAACTTTTGCCATGTGCATATTTGCAGAAAAACCAGTAGAAAAAGAAATATCGCTATTTTTAATTTCAGGCCTCCCTTATAGCCCCCACTCCTGCCCGTCCCTAGAAATATTGGTATGGCTTATGATAATTAAGGCGTCAGAGATAATACACATACCGAGTTTTATTTAGTTCGGTGGACTCTTTTGTGCCAAATAATATTCTAGACACCCGCTATAATTTTTAGCGTATAACGCCTTTATAATTCGGTATTCGACGATAGTGTATATAACAAAAGTTTCTCTAAATAACAAAATAAACAACTTTTCTTATGTGCATATTTGCCGTAAAACCAATGGGAAACGGAATATCACTATATGTGCTAATACACATACCGAGTTTTATTTAGTTCGGTTGAGTCTGTGTGCCAAATAAAATTGTTGACTCCCGCTATAATTTTTAGCGTATAACGCCTTTATAGTTCGGTATACGAAAAAAGTGTAAATAACAAAACTTATTCTAAATAACAAAATAAACAACTTTTGTTATATGCATATTTGCCAAAAAACCAATAGGAAACGAAATATCGCTATTTTTAATTTCAGGCCTCCCTTATAACCCCCACTCCTGTTCGTCTCAGAGAATATTAATATAGCCTAAAGTCTAAGTTGGGTTAGTAGTAATACACATACCAAGTTTCATAAAATTCGGTTCAGCCGTTTATGCGTGAAAAGGTAACAAACAAACAAACAAATAAACAAACAAACAGACACCAAAGAAACAAAATGGAGTTATGGTGTCTATGACATGTGAAACGAAAAGTTATCGTGAAATTTCGCGAAAAAAATCAATGTACAGACAGAGGTTACAATTTTATATATATATATATATATATATATATATATATATATATATACATATATGTGTGTGTGTGCAAATTAGCACATAACAAACGTTGTTTCTTTTGTTACTTAGAGGAACTTTTGTTATATACATTTTCGTCGTAAATCGAAGTAAAAATGAGTTATAGGCTTAAAACTAAATGGGGAGACAACAATTTTCTTTGTCACAAAAGACTCAACCGAATAACATAAATCTTTGTACATGAATTAGCACTGACTCCTACATGATAATAAGCTGTACCAACCTTTCTAGGGTCTAGCAGGAGTGGGGATTGTAAGAGAGGACTGAAATTAAAAATAACGATATTTCGTTTCTTATTGGTTTGTCGGCAAATATGCACATGAGAAAAGTTGTTTATTTTGTTATTTAGGGTAAATTGGGTTATATTTACTTTCGTGATATAACAAAGTATAAACGAGATCTACATAAAAAACTAAACCGGGAGCCAACAGTTTTATTGGGCACCAACGATTGAAGCGAATTTAACAAAACTCTATATGTAAATTAGCATTAATTCTTCCATGATTATAAGCTATTTTAAAATATTTAGGTTCAAACGGGAGGGGGGATTATTAGGGAGGCCTGAAATAAAAATTTACGATATTTCATTTTTTATTTGTTTTAAGACAAACGTGCACATAATAAAAGTTGTTTACTTTGTTATTTAGAGTAACTTTTCTTTTATACATTTTTTCGGTACCAATGTATGAAGCAATTAATTTGCGTAGAAATATTGATATGCTCAACAATTCTTTCCAATATGAACTATAGGTATTTAAGTAAAGCAATGTTGATAACATTCTAGCGGGAGCGGAAGTTGTCAAGGGCCTAACACAGTTAATTGTTATCTAATTTCCTGTGAAATGATTTTTTTTTTTCTATTCGCATTTACTATGATGTATATAATGTTATGCTCTGATTGGTTTTTGACAGAAAATATGTACACTATAGATGAATTTAATTATAATAAATAATAATAATTATAATAAGTTTTAATTAATAATTATAATATTTTTTATAATAAATGCTATCCATGATGATGATCTATATTATTCATAGTGTGTCAAACAGTGGATAGAGATTTATTAGGGACTAATTTTCATTTATTCTTCAAAAGTAAAATTTCTATTCTATAAGTCTCCTACCTGACCCTTACGGGAGAACCATTAGCCCAGACGGGAAGTGTAGTTGTACACATTGTAGCCTTGCCAAATAAAAAATACCATTCAGCCTCTAATGATTCCCGAGCGAAGCCTTAGCTAGTTGTCTTATAAAGCTGTTTAATTAGCAACAATGCAGTCATCAATATATTCTTCTGCAAGAAAACTAACTGATGTCATGTGGCTTTTTTCTCTCCCATTTTTAGACTGGATAAACTCTAACTACAGCGCATTTCATTTCTGGATATCAAACAAAATCTTATTCATCGTTTAAGTTTCTTCTCTGGTTTATATAGGGCAATTTATGAGCGAAAACAGAGATTTTATATCCATATTACATCTTCATTGTATTATGTTTACACCTAGGAAATCAGCCTTGTATTTGCAAACCTTGAGTAATATGATTTGGGCAGATGTTATGTATTTAAATTATATATCACAGTTTTTCAAGAGGTATCAAGCTGTAGATATTTTCTACGTTAATGATATCGTGTAATATCTATTTAACTCATCATTAGGACTCAAAATAATCTCGGAGGGGGTGGTTTTCTTTGATCCGCTGTTAAATAGTGAAAACAAGCTTTATTTAAATGTGGCAGTTGTTCCCCCTGGAGGCATCATCAGGGGCATTAAATAGATTGTGTAGCAATGTAATGACTTTAAACAACGGCCACCATTACGCCAAATATCCCCAACCCCCATTTAGCACAATTTCAACTCAGCTTCTATACTTTTCTTAAAGGTAAAGTTTTCTCTTAATTACTTCAACTGTAATTGCTGGATTAAGAAATGCTAAAATAATAATTTATATTTTCTCAGAACAAGATATATATATATATATATATATATATATATATATATATATATATATATATAGAATGTCAATTTTGAAGATCATTTAGAGAGTTTGTCAGTAGTTATTGAGAGAATGAAAATGATGATATGTAGATTATATAATGAGGTCATTAGCATAGAGGCAGTAAAATACTTCTTTATATAAAAATAGTTTTTATGCAGAGTTCATATCTATATTGAATAATGTTGTGCTGAGAGTTCCTCCCTGAGGCACTCCATTCTCCTGACAAAAAAGGTATGATATACCAACACATATCCTTACTCTCAGTGTGTTCGATCAGGCAAGTAGTTATCCAGGAATTTGGTTTCCTTGGACACCCCGTTCGATCAACTGGGAGAGAATGACACTTCTCCAGACACTGTCAAATACTTTCTCCAGATCCAGGGATATTGCTAATATTAATATGTTTCCAGGGAAGACATGAAGGATTTCCCTTTACACTTGAGCAATGTGGTGCATTTTTGAGTGATTTGGTTTTTTGGAAAAGGATTTTAGTCTGTGAAAACCACACTAGCAATTTCTTGTCTTAACTCTGGTGTTTTCCCTTTATTGTTTCCGCATCTATTACTTTCAGTTCTCTAGCAATTTCTTTTTTGGGCGTTTCTTATAGGCCGTAACAGTTAAATACCCCTTTTTAATAATATACTAATTTTTGAGGTTTTATAGAAAATTTAGGTTATAAAAATTGCTTGCCTTTGATAATCGTTAAAGCTAAAATTGGGTTGGGGGCAGTCAAGAAAAAGTGATCTACATTTTTTAATTGTTTAACGATGATCCCCTTGGAGAAAGAGGAAAGCCATTTATTTCTAGGAAAGGGTTGATGCTGAAAAAAGTTTTGCCTTTATCCTCTATTTTTGGTTTAATGTGAAAATGAATTAAATCTTGCAGTTTATTTGAATGTTTTTGGCCGGCATAAGATGAACCTTCTATGTTCGCTGATATTGGTAACATTGGGCTCCCCAAAAATTCGATGTTTTCACAAGAATTATAACCATACAAAATATTCTTTTCTTCCTAAAAATATTTATTTTAATCCTCACCGCGTTTCTTGATTTGTTGCTCTTTATCAAGGGATGTCCGTTTTTCTAGTTGAACATAAAAATTAGATTAACCCTTAATTGGCCAGGAACTCAAAAAATGGCTTGAAATGAAAATTTTTCTTAAAAACACATTATTTGCGTTCCTAATAAATAGAATATATAAGGTTTTACTTAATTTTTTTTCTGAACAAAAATATTACATGGTGTCTTTAAGTACACCTTGGCCAGTTACCCTAAAACCTTAGAGGTGTCTTTAAGTACAATCTGCCCAATCACCGTAAATCAATGGTGGTGTCTGTAAGTTATGTTAATAAACTGAAATAGTTTCTAAAAATGTAATTAAATAATTTATTATGTCATAAAAGAAATGTGTTGTAAATAAAAAATAAGTACATTGTAAACAAAATATAAATCCGTCAAAAATATCATTAAACCTTCCATTCATTCAAGAAAACAGGGCCTTTCACGGGTGTTACAAAGTTTCACATTACATTTTCAGCATAAAACAACCGTTTGATTTTGGTGACAGAGTCTGCACTTTCCTTTTGTAGTGAATACTTGTCAATGGTGCATCCCATCAAGTGTTGCTGCATCGGCTATGAGAGCTGCAGCAGTTCTTGGCTGCAATTGGTGATGTCTAGCCCTTTTAGCTCGCCGGTCCAGCAGAATATTCTCTGCAATGTGTATTCGAAATTGTTTTAAATTCATTTTTTTTTGTTCCTTTTGTGCAATAGCAATACGTTGCATAACCACAAAATCCAATTATTAGCTTAAAATGTTCATGTAATATTTGTGGGAGCGGTAACCTGTTCTATAAAGTGCAACGAACGTGTTACTAAGGTCAACACTTTGTTTTCATACCATTTAATCATGCTGATACTTTTTTTGTTATCAACGTATTCTTCATAACATCCTCTTCCCTCTTTCACCCTCAATATTGAAATGTTCCAATATTTCATTCATTTCAATTTGAAAATTTCATTCATCCATTTTGGGGCATCCGTCTGCATATTCTCCTTCATTGTTGCTTTCTTCTTCATCAGAGGTGATACTAAATTTTGGTAGCAAAGAGAAAAATGGTTTCACCTCGACTTTTATACGTATCTGTTAATTAAAATGGTAAAAGTAAGAAATAATATAAAATCATGCCTCTTGGCCAAATTTGTTGGTATTTGGCCAGGGTGAACTTAAGTACACCATCCTTAAAATCCATGCTAAAACTCTATTTCTCTCCTGAATAGAAAATGAAACACATAGGAACTTAAATACAATCCTTTACAACTAATTCACCCATTTTGGTTCATTTTTAAATCGAATAGCGTATATTTTAATCAATTAGAACTTCGCTGGCAACTAGTGTGAAGTACGGTGGTAAACAATGATGATTTTCTTCAGTATATTGCTAGTAATTAGCTCCAATAACAATAAATGGACTTTTGTCGCATATGCTCATGCTTGGGAGGTTACAGGGGTGTGGACTGTGGCCCAAAAGGGGTAAGAATAGAAGCAGTTGCTCTCTGGGAGTGTTAAATATGAACGGTGTCTTTAAAGACACCTTGGCCTGTTAAGGGTTAAAAGGAAATTTCGAAAATAAATCGGATATTTTAAAAAAGAAAAAACGTTTGTATTTTTGGTAGTACCCAGTATGGGAACTATTTTAATCAATTTATGAACTAAGCCCTCACTTGTATAGAAGAAATATATAAACACACACACACACAAACAAACATCATTTTTTGAACTTACCACATTTTCATCATCTCCAAGATAGGATCAATGGACATTTGAGGAAAGGTGTCAAAAATTGCGTAATGAGTATAACCCTTAAGGGAGAAGTTCTAAAACTGAAATAAAGATTTGTTGTAATCACACACATTTAATACTCCACTAAAACACTTGTATGTGTTTCGTAAAACTACACAATGAAATTGATTAATAGTAAATGCTTAGTTAGTCCCATAACAATCACTTAAAATTTAGAGGACTAAAATTTTCACTACTACTACTAGACCGTGGAAAAAATAAATAAATAAATAAATATAATATTTTAGAGGAATATTTAATTTCTAATTCAAAGTTATATTTAGAGCTCAGTTCGGTGTAGTCTAATTGTGATTTCATGACACTGGGGCGCTCCGGACCTTCCCAATAAGCTTCAGTTGCAAATAAAGGACGTTAATAAATAATAATAATTTTTAATTGTATACCCTTCACCCTTGACTAAAATTTTGAGTGCTGGTGAGAAGGAGGGCTATTATTATTTGGGAAGGAGCAGAACTGTGCTGTTTGCTCACGGTCCGTTTAGCCGAGTCCGAAGTGAGTCCGTAAATTGAAGTGGGGCAACTCGAGAGCTTGATATCTTCAAGTGGAAAACTTCACCAATAATAGTAAATTTTGTCGGGACTTCATATTGCTCGTCACAATTTATTTTATTTACTCCCGTTCTTCGGGCTTGATTCACCGAGAGTTAGAGCAAACTTTGGGACTTTATGGCCCATCCTAACGCTTTATTTTTGTTTCAGATTACTTTTGAAATATGCATGGGAAAAGAGCGGACTGTTATCAATTTATTTTCCCCCATTTTCCTTCCATTTTTAAGTGTGGGATATTTCATGTTTGTACACTTTATGATGAAATTTATCCATTTTTTTTGTTACATTTATAGAATTGTTATTTCTTTTGATTATAATGAGCGAACTGCGTCCCAATTACGTTGCATCACAAGCTGAGATTATTATACAGCTGTAATATCCTTCATAGAGGAACTGTTTGATATATTTAATAGAAAAGTTCCTATCATAACAATCAAATTTTCGTAATTAGTGGAAACTCCATATTCTAAGAGGCGGTTTCCACTGCTCCTGTTTCAATAACATAAGAATATTTTTTACATTTTCTTACAATATATTCAGGTATTTGAAACACATTTGAATGAGAGGACACATATTGCATAAGGTTGTAGCTCTGCTAGGTTGAGATCCATTCTCTTCATATCCATCTAATGGATGCACCTCCCCCGTCTATTCTGCAACTGAGGATGGAAACAGTGAATCAATTCCTCTCCGTCATGCCTCAACCACTATTCAAATATCCAGCACATAGAAGATATGGAAGTAATCCCACCAACTAACTCCTCCCAGTCAGGCAACCATGCCATCCTTGGACCCGATGATATCGTCCTATGGTCATACCTCAGCAAACCCTATCTCCAGTATGGTGTAGACCTTAAACTCTAGAATGATGAACGGCTGTAGACGAGGGCTACTTCCGCAAACTCCCTCCTACCAGTATGTTGAAGGCCTCAAAGCCTAGAATGGGGTCAGACTGTAGACGAGGGCTACCTCCGCAAACTCCCGCCTACCAGTATGGTGAAGGCCTCAAAGCCTAGAATGGGGTCAGACTGTAGACGAGGGCTACCTCCGCAAACTCCCTCCTACCAGTATGTTGAAGGCCTCAAAGCCTAGAATGGGGTCAGACTGTAGACGAGGGCTACCTCCGCAAACTCCCAACTACCAGTATGTTGAAGGCCTCAAAGCCTAGAATGGGGTCAGACTGTAGACGAGGGCTACCTCCGCAAACTCCCGCCTACCAGTATGGTGAAGGCCTCAAAGCCTAGAATGGGGTCAGACTGTAGACGAGGGCTACCTCCGCAAACTCCCAACTACCAGTATGTTGAAGGCCTCAAAGCCTAGAATGGGGTCAGACTGTAGACGAGGGCTACCTCCGCAAACTCCCGCCTACCAGTATGGTGAAGGCATCAAAGCCTAGAATGGGGTCAGACTGTAGACGAGGGCTACCTCCGCAAACTCTCTCCTACCAGTATGTTGAAGGCCTCAAAGCCTAGAATGGGGTCAGACTGTAGACGAGGGCTACCTCCGCAAACTCTCTCCTACCAGTATGTTGAAGGCATCAAAGCCTAGAATGGGGTCAGACTGTAGACGAAGGCTACCTCCGCAAACTCTCTCCTACCAGTATGTTGAAGGCCTCAAAGCCTAGAATGGGGTCAGACTGTAGACGAGGGCTACCTCCGCAAACTCACTCCTACCAGTATGGTGCAGGCATCAAAGCATAGAATGGGGTCAGACTGTAGACGAGGGCTACCTCCGCAAACTCTCTCCTACCAGTATGTTGAAGGCCTCAAAGCCTAGAATGGGGTCAGACTGTAGACGAGGGCTACCTCCGCAAACTCCCGCCTACCAGTATGTTGAAGGCCTCAAAGCCTAGAATGGGGTCAGACTGTAGACGAGGGCTACCTCCGCAAACTCCCAACTACCAGTATGTTGAAGGCCTCAAAGCCTAGAATGGGGTCAGACTGTAGACGAGGGCTACCTCCGCAAACTCCCTCCTACCAGTATGTTGAAGGCCTCAAAGCCTAGAATGGGGTCAGACTGTAGACGAGGGCTACCTCCGCAAACTCCCAACTACCAGTATGTTGAAGGCCTCAAAGCCTAGAATGGGGTCAGACTGTAGACGAGGGCTACCTCCGCAAACTCCCTCCTACCAGTATGTTGAAGGCCTCAAAGCCTAGAATGGGGTCAGACTGTAGACGAGGGCTACCTCCGCAAACTCCCTCCTACCAGTATGTTGAAGGCCTCAAAGCCTAGAATGGGGTCAGACTGTAGACGAGGGCTACCTCCGCAAACTCCCAACTACCAGTATGTTGAAGGCCTCAAAGCCTAGAATGGGGTCAGACTGTAGACGAGGGCTACCTCCACAAACTCCCTCCTACCAGTATGGTGAAGGCCTCAAAGCCTAGAATGGGGTCAGACTGTAGACGAGGGCTACCTCCGCAAACTCCCGCCTACCAGTATGGTGAAGGCATCAAAGCCTAGAATGGGGTCAGACTGTAGACGAGGGCTACCTCCGCAAACTCTCTCCTACCAGTATGTTGAAGGCCTCAAAGCCTAGAATGGGGTCAGACTGTAGACGAGGGCTACCTCCGCAAACTCCCAACTACCAGTATGTTGAAGGCCTCAAAGCCTAGAATGGGGTCAGACTGTAGACGAGGGCTACCTCCACAAACTCCCTCCTACCAGTATGTTGAAGGCCTCAAAGCCTAGAATGGGGTCAGACTGTAGACGAGGGCTACCTCCGCAAACTCCCTCCTACCAGTATGTTGAAGGCCTCAAAGCCTAGAATGGGGTCAGACTGTAGACGAGGGCTACCTCCGCAAACTCCCGCCTACCAGTATGTTGAAGGCCTCAAAGCCTATAATGGGGTCAGGCTGTAGACGAGGGCTACCTCCGCAACCTCCCTCCTACCAGTATCTAGAAGGCCTCAAAGCCTAGAATGGGGTCAGACTGTAGACGAGGGCTACCTCCGCAAACTCCCTCCTACCAGTATGTTGAAGGCCTCAAAGCCTAGAATGGGGTCAGTCTGTAGACGAGGGCTACCTCCGCAAACTCCCTCCTACCAGTATGCAGTAGACCCAAAGCCTAGAATGGTGAACGGCTGTAGACGAGGGCTACCTCCGCAAACTCCATCTCGAGGACTTATGAAAACCGTAAGGTGCCTTCTCAAGAAACTGGACTCATATATAAGAGTCTTTGAAACACTATCTACAAAGTGATTATTGGTTGACCCTGTGTTTAGAACATACATGCTATTAAACAAAAATAACCCATCATGCATGCAACAAAAACACTTAACACTTGAGAGAAAGATAAATAAAATAATATTATTATATCCATAATTTCTTAAAAATAAAAAAACAAATTATTAATTTCTGAAAAAAAATCATTAGCTTTCTCCGGGTCATGGGCACCTACTCTTCCTGCTGAGGAAGAATTTCTGCAGTTCACCCTCTTGCTTAGGAGCAATCCCTGGCAGTTTGCCCTCTTGCTTAGGAGCAATCCCTGGCAGTATACCCTCTTGCTTAGGAGCAATCCCTGGCAGTTTACCCTCTTGCTTAGGAGCAATCCCTGGCAGTTTGCCCTCTTGCTTAGGAGCAATCCCTGGCAGTTTACCCTCTTGCTTAGGAGCAATCCCTGGCAGTTTGCCCTCTTGCTTAGGAGCAATCCCTGGCAGTTTACCTTCTTGCTTAGGAGCAATCCCTGGCAGTTGGCCCTCTTGCTTAGGAGCAATCCCTGGCAGTTTACCTTCTTGCTTAGGAGCAATCCCTGGCAGTTTGCCCTCTTGCTTAGGAGCAATCCCTGGCAGTTTACCCTCTTGCTTAGGAGCAATCCCTGGCAGTTTGCCCTCTTGCTTAGGAGCATTCCTTGGCAGTTTACCCTCTTTCTTAGGAGTAATCTCTGGCAGTTTTCCCTCTTGCTTAGGAGCATTCCCTGGCAGTTTATCCTCTTGCTTAGGAGCAATCCCTGGCAGTTTACCCTCTTGCTTAGGAGCAATCCCTGGCAGTTTACCCTCTTGCTTAGGAGCAATCCCTGGCAGTTTGCCCTCTTGCTTAGGAGCAATCCCTGGCAGTTTACCTTCTTGCTTAGGAGCAATCCCTGGCAGTTTGCCCTCTTGCTTAGGAGCAATCCCTGGCAGTTTACCCTCTTGCTTAGGAGCAATCCCTGGCAGTTTGCCCTCTTGCTTAGGAGCAATCCCTGGCAGTTTACCCTCTTGCTTAGGAGCAATCCCTGGCAGTTTGCCCTCTTGCTTAGGAGCATTCCTTGGCAGTTTACCCTCTTTCTTAGGAGTAATCTCTGGCAGTTTGCCCTCTTGCTTAGGAGCATTCCCTGGCAGTTTACCCTCTTGCTTAGGAGCATTCCTTGGCAGTTTACCCTCTTTCTTAGGAGTAATTTCTGGCAGTTTACCCTCTTGCTTAGGAGCATTCCTTGGCAGTTTACCCTCTTTCTTAGGAGTAATCTCTGGCAGTTTACCCTCCTGCTTAGGAGCATTCCTTGGCAGTTTACCCTATTTCTTAGGAGTAATCTCTGGCAGTTTACCCTCCTGCTTAGGAGCATTCCTTGGCAGTTTACCCTTTTTCTTAGGAGTAATCTCTGGCAGTTTACCCTCTTGCTTAGGAGCATTCCTTGGCAGTTTACCCTTTTTCTTAGGAGCAATCCCTGGCAGTCTACCCTCTTGCTTAGGAGCAATCCCTGGCAGTCTACCCTCTTGCTTAGGAGCAATCCCTGGCAGTCTACCCTCTTGCTTAGGAGCAATCCCTGGCAGTTCACCCTCTTGCTTAGGAGCAATATCTGGCAATTTACACTCTTGCTTAGGATCAATCCCTGGCAGTCTACCCTCTTGCTGAGGAGCAATGCCACTTGTAGGGATCTTTTGAGACCATTAATAGTTCCAGACGTCCTTCCACTTCCTTTCTCCATAACGTAGTTGGTGGCCTGTCCAGCTGAAGGTCCCATTGTAGTGCAGAGGTGTAATTTATTCTCTTCCTAAAAATAGTTTTGCTGGAGAAAATTTACTGGTGGCATGCTTGGAGGAACTAGTGGCTTGACTTATGTAATGAGAAATTATTGCCAATAATAATTTCAAAATATTCTAATTTAAATTTGCCCATGTAATATTTATCAATTCTCTGAATTAGGTTAGCCCCAAAAAATATTTAAATAATTTCTAGCCCATAAAATATTTTATCAACATTTAGTTAATGCTCTATATTATTCAATAATAATTTTACTGACTCCACTTGTTGAGTCTCAAATTTATATGTATATCTATATACCTAGATACATATACATAGCCCTTTAATATAAATTAATTATTTTTAATAACTCCCTTAGAGTCTAATATAATTGCTAGCCCCCCCCAAAAAAAAAACTTTTGTCAATAAATTTTCCTAAATTTTCACAGCCCTTAAATATTTATCATATTATAATAAATTAAATTATGAATAAATGGGCATTATATGATACAGTTTATATCCTCTTGCTGAGGAGGCAATAATGGGCCAATAAAAGTGAGCAGTAATGGCAAATGCTTATTTTATGCCATAAGGTGGGATTTTTACCCATAATTCTGGTTGTAGTTTTACCTCTTACCCAGGAGGAATTGTATTATTTAACATGGGCTAATACATAAATATAATTAATTAATTGGGCTATTTGGGGCTAGACCCAGGCCTATCAGTCAGATAGCCTGCAGATCGGAAGTTTAACCTCATTCCTAGGAGGGTATTATATTTTTCGAATTTAATATAAATCAATAGGGCTATAAGTTTTCATAGGTAGACATGGGCAGAATATTTTAGTATTGGCCCGGATGATAGTCTAGGAAGTTTATCCTCGTTCCCAGGAGGGCATCTAATTGGTCAGGGGAATTGAAGATGTTTCTCTATGTGGAATCTAATGAAGAAAAATTTCCCCTGCCATTACTATTTAAATTTTTAGTTGTTAGATGCCCCATCGGGCTTGGCAGCCCGTTTGGGCTCCTCCTTGGCTTTAATTTTTTTTCTTTTTAAACCCTTTATGATTATGCTGGACATGAGGAGCCGGTAAATGAATTACCTGAGGTGGAGCCATATAATTTAATTTTTCTTGAGGTTTAAACTTTCTGTTCCACCTAACCTGGGTCTTTTTAGGTGGAGATGTAAAGACTTTGGCTGCTCCCTATGATAGCCTGGTCTATCTCTGCCCCGATCATGGTTTCTGTCAGGAAAATTATACTTATAATTATTATTATTATTATGCTGACTATTATAGTTCCTGTTCCGGGCACCATTTGAGTCGCGATATGGTCTGTGCCATAAGAAAATCCATTAGTGATTTAATGTCTTCAATAGACTTATTAAGGGTGGGTGGGAGGGTTCATACAGACCTATTTTCCATGAAGTTATTATTATTTGACGTATACTGTCTAGCATTTAATTCTAACTTTTCCACTCTATAAATTAATAAATTTAATTCCCTGAATGTGGAAGGAATAAATGTAAAAAATGATCGTGTACGATCATTAGCATTTTCTAATATGATTTCAATTATTTCACTTTCATTTTCAAATTTCTGAATATTTAATCACGTGATCCGCATATTCCCGGAACGGTTCCCCAGCCTTTTGTTGCCTATAGATATAATCATTTTTGTACTGTAGTATTCTAGTACGAGACGTAGTGTTTGCCAAAGATGTGTCCCTCACTTTTTCAAACGTTAAATTGGGAGAAGTTAACAAATATTTCAATACTGCCTGAGGCTGGGAAAATGTCAGTCTTTCAAATATTTTATCAAACCAGGTGCGCTTTAATTTGTTTATTTCGTACAGTGCCTCCAAAATAGAATGAGTGTCGCTAGTCCTCAAAGTGGGTACATTATTTAATAGGGAGTCGAAATATGGGAGTAATGTTTTAACAGGCTCTGAAATTCTGAATGTATCCTGTAAAGAGGTGTAATCTCTAGCTGGAGAAGATGCCTTCTCTTCAAATTGGGCTGGCTGTCTAGAAATACTAGGAAGGGCAATATCATTGGGGAACATTTGTTGGTGCCACAAATATTTTGGAAAAGGTCCCCGTACACTCCAGCATGCCCCTAAACACTCCGTAAGCTTGGCAAAATAAGAATGGAATTCTGATTTGAACTCTAAAAGCTTTTTTTCAAGTTGCAATTCCAGTAATTTTTCTATACCTTCAGCACTGATACTAGAGTCGTTGATTGGGTGGTGTTGATCCTGTGCAGTCATATTTTGTTGTTCGGCATCCATGATGAAAAAGAAAAGGAGACGGTGGACACAACAACAAAAATTAAAAAAAAAATTAACCTTCCTAAACCCCAATTACTCTAAACTGAGTAAAAAATTAATTTATAAAAAAATGTAATATAAAATATAAATTTAGCGATGTATACGCTAATCGGCAGACGCTAGATAAATTACGTAGCGTATAATAAAAAAAAAATATGCCGATAGGAAACGGCTCAGCTACAGTTAGTAGTGAGTCAAAAAATACTGTGGCTTCTCAAAAAATGTTGAGAACCACGCTCTGCTGCCACTTGTTGCGATCTGGCTGCGGTGATAAGCAGTGGAAGCTGAAATATATGAAAAATCCCACAACCAAATCACTAACAAGAATTTAGGAAGGGCCACCAACAATCGACTCAAGTCCAAATTCAAATATATATAAACTTATTTATACTAAAAATATTCTCCCAGAATAATTATTAATCAAAATGAAGAGGCACCTTTAAAAATATAATGGGGGCACTTAATTATACTTAGACTAAATTACAATTGAAACACTTAGCTGTTCAATAGAAGTGCTGACTTAGCCGTGAGAGGTAGTACAGGCTAGGCAGGCCGGAACAAGCTGAAGGATTAGCGGTGTCTCGCCTACAAGGGTCTCCCCTCCAGAGGATGACGAATATGACTGCCTTTTAATCCGTCGCGAGAGGGTCCTTATATAGGGTTAATCCGGCGGTGAACTTTGAACTACCGATCGAAATACGCTCAAAAAGTGCATTTAACAGGAATTTATTATCCAAATTCATCTGTATTATTACTCAGTGTACCGACGTTAAGAGCTGTGAATGTTATTATCAAAATCCATCGGCGTTATCTATGAAAATACTAGAGCACATGGTGACTTCACTCCAAATTGGATATAATTCTTATTTAAAGGTAAAAACAATACATTTAAGCATTCATACATAATAATCTTAATGTGCTCTGTGCTGGGAATACTCACAATATAAAATATATATTCATTTATAATGGGCTTATGTAATGCAATGTCAATTACATTACAATATATATATATATATATATTCCCTTAGGGGAAAGATTAAGAGGAGTAGGCTCAAACTCATGCAACAGAGTAATGGTCATGAGAAAGAATTGTGTCTCTAATTAGAGAAATCTGGAAAGACTCTTCTAGAAATAGGCTAAAACTATGATGATATAGGCAATGGGTTCTTTAAGGACTCTTCAGCTTGGTTAGTCAGTCAGTATATTTAAGAATGTGCCGAGAAGGCCGTACGAATTACCAATGCAGTAAATGCAAAGTTTGCTTATGTCTCAAGACTGACAGAAATTGTTTTTCATTCTTCCACCAACCCTGCCCGTTAAAGGGTTAATTTTGTAAATTATCTTAACTTTTTTTTAAATTAAATGCTGTTGCTTTATAACACTAAAAGTTTCATTGAAGCTAGTTGTAAAACTAGTCCATTCTCTGGGTAGTGAGTGAGCTTCTGTGGTTGAAATTTTAATCCCGTACCAATTAAATCTATGAACACATTGGCAAAGTGTGCTCAAAGGTTTAATAAAAAGAAGGGAATATTAAGGGCTGAAGAAAGGAGCGAGGTCTGAGGGGGGTGAAGGTTCCAAACTTTGTCATTTATAAGTTAGGACTAGTCAATTAATTAAGAAAGTAGAGTAAGTGTAGGCCCCTTCTAAGGGCCACTTTCGGAATAAAGTTAATTTTTAAAACGCCACGGCCATTACCAGCCACCTTAGAAATTAACCTACGCCTCTCAGCAAGTAATTAAAAATTAACTTCTAGACATAGAATTATACTTAGCTCATCATACATCTATTATGAGCTGGAAAAATATTTTTGTAAGGAGTTCATCAAATTTACAAATCAGGTTTTTGTCAATTCCACAGTCATAAACTTTTAACAGATTTCCCTTAAGGGAAATCAGCTATTGAGGTCATACTCAGGACGCGATTTTCATAAAATGTATTCAAATGTACATCTATCCTACCCAAGAGATGATGGAAATGAGGTCCTTTCAAAATTATATATATATATATGTGTGTGTGTGTGTGTGTGTGTGTGTGTCTGTTAACGCTCTAGAGGTCGCAATTTTTGTTTGATCATTACTAATAAACTCAATATATAAAAATTTTATGTAAAAAGACAGATTAAGTTCGTTAATTTCTGAAATCAGACCAGTGGGAGGGAGGGAGGGGGGTTTAGAGTGGGATTTTCGAAAATTCGGAATATCTCCGTTAACATACGTTGTATTAAAAATTGTATAGAACCAATCATATTGCAAATTAAATTTCCTATAAATATTGTTATGTACATTTATTCTCTATTTTGAATATTAACCGAGATATTTGCATTGTTCAGTTTTCAGCATTCAGCAAACCCCCACACTTCTACTCATGTTACATTAACAATACTCTGTTATGTAATAAACTACATTATTCGAAGCTTAAATACGATAAATTGTTTTCAATAAATATTTATTATCCGAAATATGTTACCGTAACCACCCCTTCTAAAATTCTTGGACTACTAAAATTTGATTGATTGAGATAAAAATTATTCTAATCCATTATAAATTACAGTACTTGATATAGTAAATAGTTTTTTAAAAAAATAATGTTATATTCTGATTTTTGTAACTGTTTTTCTTTCCTGTGTTTACAGCTTCAGGTCCTTCCCGTCTGGAGGTTTCTTATTATCGTTTGTATTTATTCACTTGATGTTGACGGTGCTCTTTTGTTACCATTATATAGATTTATTTATTGTTAAACATCACGCGTGAAATATGCTTAGTTTACGAAGCCCCTGCTTGACGGACTTTTTTAATAACAAGAACAACAACAACAAGGTCCCACGCACTATAATATAAAGCACTGATGATCTCAACTCACCATCAATTCTCAATTTCTCCTAGAGTAAGAAGCCAGTGGATTAATGTGAGGTGTTTAGATGGAAGATTGGAGGTGCTTAGAGACTGGAAAGATTTATGCGACCGAGATACTTCGTATATACAAATATTTCCCATCTAACTGCCCCCCCCCCCCCCGAGGCCAATTTCAGTCATTGCCGACTATTGGGTTGATGCAAAATTAATGCAGGTTTTTAATATTCATTGAAAATAGGCCATATCTTTACTTTAACTAAATATATTTAATCAAAATAATTTCCATCTGAATCAATACACTTTTGCCAACGTTCAACAAGTTTTCTTATTCCACCAGAAAAAAAATCTGAATCCCTGGACTCAATGAAGTCATGAAACGAATTTTCAATTTCATCGTGGTTTTGAAAATTTTTCTCCC
Organism: Riptortus pedestris; assembly: GCA_019009955.1. NCBI lineage: Eukaryota > Metazoa > Arthropoda > Insecta > Hemiptera > Alydidae > Riptortus > Riptortus pedestris. Next base: position 8,392,801 of record CM032231.1, on the reverse strand, counting down.
TCAAAAAGTTATCCAGATGCCTGAAAAAGTGGAAGTCTGTAAGAGAGAGGTCAGATGAATAAGGTGGGTGTGGGAGAACTTCGTAGCCCAACTCGTGCAGTCGTCGTAGCGTTGGTTGTGCGACGTGTGGTCTGGGGTTATCATGGAGAAGGATTGGTCCCTTCCGATTCATCAATGCTGGGAAAAGACATTGTAATTTTTGATTCATGTTGTCAATTTCTTGACAGTACTTGTCAGCAGTTATAGTCTCACCTCGATTGAGAAAGCTGTAGTGGATAACACCAGCAGTATACCACCAAACTGTGACCATAACTTTTTTTGGGTGCAGGTTGTGCTTCGGGAAAGGTTTCGGTTGTTCATCTTTGCCCAGCCATTGGCTACAACGTCTTCTGTTGTCGTATAAGATCCATTTTTCATCGCACGTCACAATGCGATCGAGAAATGGATCATTTTTATTGCGTGTCACAAGCATGGAACAGATTTCAAAGCGGCAATTTTTTTGGTGGTCCTTTAATTGGTGTGGCACCCACTTGGACAATTTTTTTACCTTACCAATTGCTTCCAAGTGGCGTACAACTGTGGATTGGTTCACGCCGAGTTCTACCGCTATTTCTCGGGTGGTTTTGGTTGGGTCTTCTTCCACTATTGACCTCAGCTGGTCGTGGTCAAGAGCAAAATGACGGCCCCGACCTTCCTTGTCTTCGCGGTCGAAATCTCCACTGCGAAACTTCTGGAACCAACGCTGCACCGTGCACTCGTTAATAGCTCCCGGACCCCACACTTCGTTAATATTATGAGCCGTTTGCACAGCGCTGCGTCCTAATTTAAATTCGTAAAAATAAATTTGACGAAAATCGCACTTCGACATTTTCGATTTAAGACCTTTGAACACACTGAACAAAACGATTTTACTGATCAAATTCATGGTGAAAGAGAGGGTACTAGATAAGGTTTGTTTAGGTATAATACTGATCAATGTTAGAATTTGCTTTGTTCACACAATTGGAAATGAGATATCGCATTAGAGGAAACCTGCATTAATTTTGCATCAACCCAATATACCAATTGGACGTCCATGAGTTGGTGAAATGCCAAGTATGGCAAAAAACTCATGTAGTTTAATCATAGTGCCACACCGAAAATACTTAAAATTGTCTCATACAATAAAGTTGGTTAAAGTTTGGAATTTAAGCTTCTAATAAAGTGATTAATGATATTACAACTCATTGTTCATATGACATTGAAGTAGAGGCTCACGAAAAACTGAAAAATAAAAAATTATATACATTAGCTAGCATTCAAAAGAGTGAAAAAATAAATATAACAATATTTATGAAAAATAAAATTTTCTAAAAGATTGATTCTATAAAATGTTTCGATATAATGTATAATTGCTAAACATGGTTTTGTTTAGGTAATATTTTGAATTGTATAATTTTCATCAGGCATGAACTAAAACCAAGCTGTGTTTTGTGAACTTCAGCGATTCTCGTGAACCTGATTTATTCTACTGTGCAATAAGAATTGAAGTTATAAGTGAATACTGTAAGCAATAGTGAAGAATAATTTACCAAGTGTGTAGCGCATCATCAAGTAAGTTGTGCAGTGATAAAAAAAAATGCTAAAGTTTGTGTATTTCATTTTGAAACCCAAAATAACATTAATAATTAATGTTTATTATTTTTGTAATAACCGTAACAATATGATCCAGATCATAGAGTAATAGAATAATGAATTATCTTCCGTGTGCTACGTCATTATGTCAGGATGGTATGTTTAAGAGTGCTTACATAACCACCGTGAACATAATTGTGCATTGCCAATCTAGAAATGTTACCGAATCCCAAATGAAGCATTGGCAAGAAAATGGAACAGAAAAGGAATCGTCTGGATGTAAACATAATTGATTGAATTGTGTTTTTTCTTCAAGGGTCTTCAAAATGAAGACTTATCTTTACCCATGGCCGATATTAATGCCCGAATATAATTAAAAATACTATATAAACTTCAGTTTATCAAATGGGAATGTAAATAATTTAAACGTTGAATCGTAAAAGGACATACTCATGTCTAATCTCATTAGTCAGATAGAAAGTTGAAAAAAAAGTTCATCACGCAGGAGCTGCGTAAACTAAGAAAATTTCCCACTTTCGGGGTATCACACTGCTGATCTTATCTCCACTACATCAATTTCTGAACAGTGAAAAAAGGAGAGTGTGCGTAACTCGCTTATTACTTGAGGTAATAAAAAAAATATATAGTAAAAATCAATTGTGGAGCATCAATAGTTATCAAGATTGGTTGTACAACATTTCACGATCTTACTCATTATACCTGAGGTATTTTGAATTTTCGGATTCCCCCACTTCTACACCCCCACTTCTACACCCCCACTTCTACACCCCCACTTCTACACCCCACCACTTCTACACCCCCACTTCTACACCCCCACTTCTACACCCACACTTTGACACCCCCAATTATACACCCCCACTTCTACACCCACTCTTCTACACCCCCACTTCTACACCCCCCACTTCTACGCCCCCACTTCTACACCCCCACTTCTACACCCCCACTTCTACGCCCCCACTTCTACACCCCCACTTCTACACCCCCACTTCTACACCCCCACTTCTACACCCCCACTTCTACACCCCCACTTCTACTCCCCCACTTCGACACCCCCACTTCTACACCCCCACTTCTACACCCCCACTTCTACACCCCCACTTCTACACCCCCACTTCTACACCCCCACTTCTACGCCCCCACTTCTACACCGCCACTTCTACACCCCCACTTCTACACCCCCACTTCTGCACCCCCACTTCTACACCCCCACTATTCACTTGCCAACACTGACTTCAGCCAATAACAAGTACGTGTGTTGACTGGAACGGTTAAATATCAAGTATGGTAGATCAAGTAAACATTTTCGAACAACAAAAACGTCTAATCATAATTGAAGACGTCATCACCCAACGAATTTGCTTGTATCTCGCATAACAAAGGTCTATTGAAAACGAAATTTGGTATTTAAGCTTAGGATAAAATGGTTCATGATATAACATCTTGTTATTAATATGCTTAGTAGTGCGGGGTTACTGAAGGCTGAAAACTAAAAAAACCAAATATCTGGGTTAATATTCATGATAGAGAAAGTACGTAAATCACAACAAGTATGTATACAGGCAATTAAATTGGCAATATGATTGTTTCGAAGATATTTCGAGTTTTCTAAATAAACATATAATTAAATATAATAATTACTGAAATTATTATTATTAATTATTACAAAATAATTATTATTAAGTACATGATTATTATTATGCGTTTCCGCTATTCCACCTAGTATGTAAAAAAGTCCGTCACGCAGGGGCTGCGTAAACTAAGCAGATTTCCCATGTGAAGTTTTACAATAGAGAAATCTGCCTAATAACAACTTTAGTAGTAAGAAACCTCTAAACCTAAAACATTATTTAGGGCGTAATAACCCAGTAGTTTCTAGCCCCAAAAAACAGTTAACCTAACCTCTAAGACCTAAACCTATTCACGAGGGACGAATAGTTATGGAAATGGCCACCAGAGCTCTCGGCGGAAAGTCCGAACATAGCCTACTGGCGACCACACGCAGAATACAAATGCAAATATCTCGGTTATTATTCAAGATACAGAATAAATGTATATAACATTATTTATAGTAAATTTAATTTGCAATAAGATTGGTTCTATACAATTTTACGATACGATGCATAATAACGGAAATATTTCGAATTTTTGAAAATCCCCCCTCTAAACCCCCCCTCCCACTGGTCCGATTTCAGCCGTTAACGAACTTGATCTTCCTTTTTACATGAAACGATTAAATACCGAGTTTGGTGACGATTAAACAAAAATTGCGACCGCTAGAGTGTTAACAGACACATATATATATACTTATATATAGTTTTGAACGGACCTCATTTTCGTCATCTCCTGGGTAGGATCGATGGACATTTGAAGAAATGTTTCGAAAATCGCGTCATGAGTACGACCTCAATAGCTGATTTCCCTTAAGGGAAATCTGCTAAAACACACACACACATATTTAATTAAACGGACCTCATTTTAGTCATCTTCCAGTTAGGATCGATGGACATATGAGGGAAGTTTTCAAAAACCGCGTCGTGAGAACAACCTCAATAGCATATTTGCCTCAAGAGAAGAATTCTAAGAGTAGTATCCACTTCAGTAGCTCCAAATCCAGCTATTCAGGTCATACTCATGAAGCAAATTTCGAAAAATTTGCTCAAATTTCCATCGATCCTACCCAGGAAATGACGAAAATGAAGTTCGTTCAAAACTGTATAAGTATGTGCGTGTATATATATATATATATATAATTGTGTTGATGTTTTCGACCAGGTTATATTTATATATATTGTTATTCAATTTGGAGTTTTGGTCTTTGTTGGTGAAAAAAGTCTTAGTTTATGTTGATATTTCGAGAATCTTTATTTTCTCTTCTTCAGGGCTGTAAAATTACAGGTACTACTTTATAATATTGCACATTGTTATTAAACTAGAGTGTAAAAAGGGGGTGTTTTTTCTATTATTACTTGCCAAGACTAAGGATACTTAAAATCTATTACACACAACTATTGTACTTAGGACTGGGGTTATAGAAACCTCCCTTGTTTTGTTTACACAGCCTTATGTTTTGTATATCTATAGTATATTGTCTTTTGTTTGTTGAACTATATTATAATTATTATACTGCAGTTGTTATATTATGTTAGAACTATTGTTATGTGTTTATACAATTATTGTTATATTTTATTAAAGCTATTTTCATGTTTTATGAAAGTTATTGTATTATTGTTAAGTTATTATTTCACAGCTGTTAGTGTTATATGTTATTACAATTATTGCTATATTTTGTTAAAGCTATCTTCATGTTGTTTTAAGACTATTATGTTATTGCCACTTATATTATGTTACAACAGTTATTGTTATGTACTATTATAATTATTCTTATATTATATTAAAGCTATTCAGTTGTTGTTATATTTTATCAGAGCCACCCTCATGTTGTATTAAAGGTATTAAGTTATTCTTATTTTATTATGTTACAACTGTTATTGTTGTGTGTTACTGTAATTATATATATACACACACATCTATAAAAATAACACCAACATTGACCAAAACTCCAAAAAGAATAACAACACCATATATATATATATATATATATATATATATATATATATATATATATATATATTGTGATGTAGTGAGTTGTGTTTTTGATATATAATAGTAAGTCGTCAAGAGAGCGAGCGCGCGGGGGCAAAGGCAAAGACACGCAGACTGCTGACAATGCTTTACTGGAAACGGGAGCGCATAGAGAGTAAAGAGTATTTTGTGATATGCTAGTGCTACAGCTGTGTCTGCTTGCCTTGGTATGTGTACTGTATTGTATTTAGTGTTAAGTCTTAATATATTGCAAGTAGTAGTATATGTATATGTAGATATATGGTAGATATAGGATATTAGAGAAATTAGCCTACATGTATTGATTTTATGTATATGTAGAAAGACCGAAATTAGAGAATGTCGACATTCACCGGTAAATGTCAACAAACACCAAATACGTGAAAGATCAAATATTTCATTACATCCTTGTATATTCCGACCCTCACCGGTATATGTCGACAATAGTCCAGATGAATAACGACATTCACCTGTGAAAGTCAGAAATAAGGGTATTTAGAAAATATTTCGGACATACACCAAGCGACTATGTGAATGTTGAAATTCACCGGTAAATGTCGACACTCTCCAGATTTCGGCGTTTCACCGTAACATATATACCAACCAGCCGTGTACGTGCCATTTCCGATCCGCCAATATGACATATATACACACACATTTGTCCGTCTACGCTCTAGTGCTCGTAATGTTTGTTTGGTAGTTAACGAACTCGATATTTAAACGTTATATGTATAACCATCAAGTGCGTTAATGACGAACTATTATGCGTTGGATCAAACAATTGCATAAAGCCAAACGTATTACAACAAGTATAATTTTCAATAAATATTGTTGTGCACGTTTTTTAACTGTCTTGATTATTAACTGAGGTATTTGAATTTTTTTAGTTTTCTGCCTTCTGTAAACCCCCACTCCTACTCATGTCATTAACTATAAGCTGTTATATTATGAAACACATTACTGCTTAAATACCAAATATTGTTCTCATTGAAGTTTTAAGTTTTGAGATAAATGCAAATACATGATGCACGTGGGAAATATGCTTAGTTAACGCAGCTCCTGCGTGGTGGACTTTTTAGTTGAGTTACGCGGGATAGGTCCGTATGTACACGTCGATCCTAGTCAATATGGGTCCTGAAAAGCGATATGTATTTAGTTCCATTAATTGTTAACATGGCATAATAGGGGCAATACGGGTAATTACGTTGAAATTTGATACGCTAAAATATGTCTACAATACTCCATTTACTCCGTAGCAGGAATTTAAAAAAAAAAATAAACGCAAATACAGAGATCACAAAATATATATATATATATATATATATATATATATATATATATATATATATATATCATGGTCCAAGATGGAAGACGGTGTAGAGTTACTAGAAATTGTGATCAAGCTTTTATTGTCTATTGGTGAATTTCCAGTACTGAAAAAGAATCTGAAAAGTGACTTATACAACGGAATAGAGATACTGCAAGGATTACAGAGAAGTCTACGTGAAAAAAATGAAAATTGCATTGCTAATATTCAAGTCACAAGACAGGTTAGTGAACAGAAAACATATGCAAATGTATTGAAGAACAAAATAAAACCAAATAATTCCCATAAACTTATTATAAAAAATACAAATTCAAATGCTAAAGCAGAATAAACTAAAAAGGACAAAGGAAATTATTAAACCAAACCAATTGAAAGTTGGGATTAAGCAACTTAAAACTACTCATAAAGGTTACTTAATTTTAGAGACTCAATTAAAAACAGATGTTGATAAAATTCATGAAACTATTCTAACTTCAAACTCTAATCTACAGTCTGATTATATTAAGAAATGTAGACCAAGAATCATTATAAAAAATATTCCTGAAGAGATAAACGATGAAAATCTAATTGAAACAATTTTATTACAAAATGAAGAGCTTGATCAAACTAACCAAGATATTGTCAGTTATTTTGTAATAAAATCGAACTTCAAAGAAGACAGAAGGCACGCAGTGTTACAAGTTTCACCAAGTGAAAGAAATCTTTTAGTAAAACGATGTACTAAAATTAAATTATTTTATACAATTTGCTCAGTCAATGACTTCCTGTCTGTTCGCCGCTGTAGGAATTGCCAGCGTTTGAACCATTCGGGAAGATGCACCGGGAAACTAACCTTCCGCCATTGTTCAGAAGAACATGAAGCCAAAGACTGCCCGAAAAAAGAGAAGCCTCAAGATCATGCCTGTATTAACTGCATCAGCTTTAATAAGTATTGCAAACCTTAATTAAAGGTATCAACAGCCCATTCTGCATTAAGCAAAACTTGCCCTTCTTATATTAATGCCTTTAATAGAATTATTAATAATACAGACTATCAATGAATATATATATATATATATATGTACGAACACTGAATTAACAATCCTTTATTATATAATAGCATACATCATTATCACCTTTAATATATCACACATTACAAAAAACACAAGTTACCGACTGGTTGCTATGCATAATACTCGTTACTATGGAATCAACGTAACCTACAGGATGATATATATTAACTGTTTAACAAGTATTTGGAGAAAAACGTGTTTTAACTAATTCATTTAGAGTCATAACCTAAATATTATCATGTTTACGTTGCTATGACAATGAATAGGAAAGTAACAGATGCTCACTCTAATATTAATTTTCTACAACTTAACCTCAAACATGAAATTAATTCAACAATTTTCTTATATGAATATTTACAAGAAAAAAATATCGATATTGCATTGATACAAGAACCCTATGCAGGTTCAAAAATAAATTCCTCCAAATATAAAATTTATACCACTGACAAAAGTAAATCACGTTAACAAATAGTTAATACTAACCTCCATATTGATGCTAATTTATTAATTAATTGTTAGTTGATCCAGACACAACTGTTGTGGAAGTCAGAACGAATGGACGAAAACTAATGTTAATAAGTGCTTATTTTGATATAACTCATGACATTGAATCAAACACTGACAAACTGACTAAAATCTTAAAAGACTTAAAATCTCAAGATATTATCTTTTCTTTAGACAGTAATTTCAGATCAAAATTTGGTTTAATAACAGGACTAATCAAAGAGGACTAAGTCATTCATTATTATGAAATTAGAAAATTTCATAATAATGAATGACTTAATCATAGTAAATGAAAATCAAAATTTACCAACTTTTGATGGTCCTAATGGAAGCAGTAACATTGATCTCACATTGACTTCCAGAAATCTTGAGAATCAATTAACCAACTGGAAAATTTTTACCATAGAAAATTTTTCTGGTCATTTAACCATTAAATTCTCTTTATGTATTATTCGACCAATACAAAATACAAAAGGACTTGGATTATTATACAATACTAAAAATGTAAATTGGCTAAATTTTGAAATATCAAAAGAATTCAACATAAATGAAAATATTGATCTGTATTTAACTCAAAATATAAAATCGGATAAAATAGCAAAAATATTATGAACAATTTTTTCAAAGCAACATATAAAGGTTGCAATAAATCTATTAAAATCAGAAGTTTCAAATATAACAAAACTAAATCTACTCATAACCCGAAGCCATGGTGGGACGATTCATTATCTAAACTTAGAAAAGACTCAAATAAATTAAGAAGAATATATCAAAAGACTACTAAAGATTAAACCTTATGTGAAATTAGAAAAGAAGTACACTTATTGAAAAACCGTGAATTTGAGAAAACAATGAGAGCGAACAAATTAAAGACATGGAAGGAATATTGTAACAGCATAACTCCTACAAATCCTTGGAGCTGGTCATATAAATTTGCAAGTGGAAAGTTGCGTACCTCATTTACGCTCAATTTAAGAAAAAAAGAAGACGGAACATACACGATTAATACAGAGGATACATACCAATATATACTAGACAAACTTCTACAAACTGACTGTATCTCAAATGACAAAGAAATACATACGACTATTCGTAACAACATCCTAAATGATCTTAACACACTTGATGACCTAACACTTACAGACGATGAAATAGAATACATAATTAAAAACTTAAAGCGAAATATTTCACCAGGCATCGATGGTATAACTGGTGACATTTACAAAGAAATATACAGATGTTTTCCAAAAATTTTAAATACTTTGTATAAAACATGTTTTCAAAGTGGTATATTTCCTAGAATATGGAAACGCTCAAAATTAGTACCCTTAAATAAACCTGGTAGGAATAAATGTGAAATCTCATCAATTAGATAAACTTCGTTGATCCCAACTGGTGGAAAAGTTTTAGAAGAAATTATAAATTCAAGATTATCATATTATTTGCATTCAAAATCATTAATGCATGAGAATCCCTTTGGATTCACACATAAAAAATCTACGATTGAAGCAGTGCAACATGTAACAGATTTTATTACCACCTCAAAACACAATAATTCACACACTATTCTAATTTCACAGGATATTAAAGGTGCTTTTGATAATGCTTGGTGGCCATCAATTTTACATGCACTTCAACAACTGAACTGTCCCAATAATATTTATAAATTAACCAATAACTATTTACATGACAGAACATCATACATCATCACACCAAACATTAAATTGCATAAATCACAAACACAAGGTACTCCGCAAGGGTCTGGAATCTCACCATTATTATGGAATCTCATAGTAAATGATTTACTAGATAATATATTGCCAAATAATGAAGAGATACTGGTTTTTGCAGACGACATCATTATTCTAATAACATCTAAACTATTTGAACAACTACAGGTGTATATAAACATTATTTCAGACATCGTAGAAAAATGGGCACATTTACATAAACTATATTTTAATATCCAAAAATCTTCATACATTATTTTTACTAATAAAAAATCACCTCCATCTATTCATATACATATACAAGGGCAAGTCATAAAACACGTAAATTCAATTAAATATCTAGGTATATTCTTTGACAGTAAACTTAATTGGAATACTCATATATACAAACTACAAGAACGATCATTGAAACTCATCAACACATTATCTATAGCAGCAAGAAACACCTGGGGACTGAAATCAGACGCATTACACATATTATATAAAGGTGCTATCCTTTCTTGCCTCACGTATGGAATAAACATTTGGCACACTGGACTTAAAAACAACATAACTTAAAGAAATTACAAAGAGTACAAAGACTGATGGCAATCAAAATTATAAAGGGCTTTAAAACAGTTTCGTATGATGCAGCTTGCGTTCTAGCTAAAATAGTCCCCATCGATTTATTACCACATACTTTTGTTGATCAATATAATCTTATTAAAAAGTCTATTAATTCAAACGACATTCAAGCTGAATTTGTTGAAACAGAATTGCAATACAAAACATGGTATCACCCTGGCAAATTTCCAAATATATTAATATATCAAGGAAATTAACCTTTTATACTGAAATATATACAGATGGGAGTAAAGATGGGAAAAATTTAGGCTGCGCATGTGTAATATTCATTGATCAGGAATTGACAGAGATACATAAATTTAGACTGGGACACAACTGCACAATCATTCAAGCAGAACAATACGCTATACTGAAAACCTTACAAAAAATACAAACATACAAAACATAATACACTTTGTATATACACCGACAGTAAAGCAACGATACAAAAACTACAGAACCGTAAAACTTATGACCCATTAACAACACAAATCAGAGAACTTATAGCAGAATTAACCCTCCGTCGGGCGCGTGATCTCTCAGATACACGGCTTCAAGAAAAATATTTGCCACTCCTCCTAGCAGAGAGTGGTGGTGTAGTGCTTCGAGTTATGTGGTTTATAGGGCCCCCTCAATGTCAGTAGTGTCACTGCGTTTGATGGAGTCGTGTGTTTCACCTGTCATTCAGTTTAATCTTCTAGATACCACGCGCCCGATCTCGTAAGTTTTAATATGTTAATCATATTAAAATATATTTTCCATGGGTTAAAGGACATTCTGATAATTTTGGAAATGAATTGGCCGATAGAGCTGCTAAGTCTGCTTCAAAAGATTCCCAATTACCAGAATGTTACAATAAAATCTCCAAAGCCCGCGTAAAATATATGTTAAAAGATCATCTGAAAAGTGGCAACAACAATGTAACTGTAACTAATAAAGGACAACATTTAAAACTTTTCATTCCAAACATTAACACAGCAAACAACATTACACAATTAGTAACAGGATATGGTACACTGAATTCTTACTACCAACGATTTAACATAAAAGACAACAATACTTGCCCCTGTGAGTACTCAACTCCACACACAAGTCATCACTTAATATTCGAGACTACTGACTAACGAACGACAAAAACTAAAACAAGAAATTGAACAAAAAACAGGCAAATTTCCAACAGAAGAAGACAAGTTATTTTTAAAATATAATAATGATTTTAAAATATTTGCAGAACATGCTTTTAATACAATTAATAGGTTGAATACTTATTATAGCTAATACAACTACTATACTTTAAATATTTATGGATATTCAATAATTATTTTCTCTTTTCTTTTTAAGATTAATAATCTTCTCTTTATATGTTTTTACTTTAATTTAACGTTGTTATTGTTAATTCTTTATATATATATATATATATATCATACTTTTGAAATAATTTATGTATAAATTAATTGTAACACACTCCAAATGCATGTGATATGCTAACTTGCATGGGACATGCAGAAACAAATAAACGGCCTTCTTATAGGGTTACTATAGGAAGGAAACAAATATATATATATATATATATATATATATATATATATATATATATATATATAATTTGGTAAACATGAGTTTTTAACTATACATCTTGATTTTAAAAAGTAGAAATAATCTCATTGCATGAAACGGTTACAGTACCCATAATTATTAATGTTAAGTCGCTTCATGAAGGAAATAATATTGGAAAATATCAGAGTTACCACTCACCCACTTGGTAATTATAAATGTAATAAGGAACTCATTGAACGAATTCCAATTCATGAAATTTATAAAGTAGAGGGATGGAATTCATAACTTTTAAAGTGTAGCTACTTTGAGAGTTTCTGGGTTCATATTTGACACCAATTTGGGAGATACTCCCCTTCCTTAGCCTATTTCCCCTTTATTAAAGATTCCTTGTCTTCTTAAAGGAATTTGAAAATGAATTTTCTTCGAACTGTCAATCCATTTTTTCTTTAATACACATTAATAGATATCGGTAATCTTCGAATGAAATTGCGACTTCTTTAATTGAGGTATTCAAGGTTGATTTTCGTTCAGAATTCCTAAACTATTTTATATAAATAGCTTTTTTCATTATTATATATATTTTTTAATTTCAATATGATTTCAAAATTCTATCCGATCATCACTTAAGCCATAGTGATTTTTTTTAGTTGCGTATGTGCAGTATACGAGGGAGTTATTTGTACTTTGGCGTTTTCAGTTATCCATGTTAAAGCTACTACTATATGGCGGAACATATTGTGTGCAGTTTAAAATGTAAATTTGGTTTACTTTGGAATTTTACTACAAGAGAACTATAAATCGAGTGAGTCATTCCATACTTAGAAAATGTCCGTAGGGTATGGAGCACCTATTTATCAGAACCTGATGAATTTGAAACGAAATTATTCAAGCTTTAAAAAATATTTCGTATTTTATTTATCTGTTTGAAGTTCACTATGTCACTATACAACTATTATTCGTATGCTATTGTATATATACTACTATATAGAACAGCTCTGGATATTGCACTAAAGAGAAAGTATTGATGTTTTTTAGTAAAGCAACATTAAACAGTGGAGGAGGCACGCACATACAGAGCTTGCGAAAAGCCTGCCTGAGACTGAGATTATGAATGGGGATGTTGAAGAAGGAAAAGCCAGTGGGTTGTGTATGGGAGGCGGTGAAAGGGCTGGAGTGGACATAGATAGATATCTGCTGCTATGAATGGATAGGACAACCTACACCACACCACCATACAATCAACACCATACACCAGCCGACTCACCATCAAATCATAGACCATTTCCAGCAAGGATACGACTTCTCGGGGCTTCTAACCATTATGAGATTTTACAGGCTAATTAAAATGAAAATTGTTGTATCGAGAGCCCATGAAGGCGGGAGGCAAGCCACCCGGTTTTTGATGGAAAAGCCAAGTATTAGCATAACGCATCCTCTGCCTCACACGGTCGTATCCAAACCGAAGGACACAACTTATGAATCATATTCACCACTCATACTTAATGACAAAGACTGATAGGCCTACTTGCTCAACTTGTAACATTCCCTTGACGATAAGACATATGCTGTCAGAATGCAGAAAACGACAACTCCAGGACTTCCCCTACGACTTACAAGAACTTTTGATGGAAGACAGCCCATACATTAACAACATATTCTCATACCTACACAAAATTAAACATTTAACATACAAATTAAGTCTGTGGTGTGCAACAAGATGTCAAATTATATGCATTAATTGTATTCTATGCGTTTGTACATATGCATATGTTTAGCCTGAAGGAGTATATTACGACAATCATTAGCAAAAGTACCATTTTCAGCCTGACATAATTGTACTATAGATAACCTGTGAACTAGGTTTTATTAGACAAAAATGTGTCACATGTTGTCACAACTCTACAAAAGCACACTGAACACTAAATGAGGTTTGGTTAAACAACATATGTTAATTAAAACATTTGAATAATAAACAATATATCATTTTCCCCCATCAACATAAAAGTCCTGGAGATAAGCTGGAGGGCGACGATTTCTAGAGCTGTGCCTGAGAGCTGGGGGAGGGGGTGACGGCTGAGCCACTAGGCTTGGTTCATCTACTTGATTTCTGGGTGAAGTAGGTTCACCTCCTGATTCTTCATTTTCTAGCTAGCCCTGGTCCTGGTTCAAATTGGAGTCCATATGTTGTAGCTGGGTATCCTCTTGTCTAGCTCCTTCACTGCTATATGTAGGGGTTGGGGCCAAGTGCCTTGTAGATACAGTAGTCTCTCGTCCGTCTGGCAGTCTGACATGGGCATACTCCGGGTTCGCCTCTAAAAGAGTCACCTCGTCCACCAGCGGTTCGTACTTGGACTGCCTCACGTTTCTAAGAAGAAGCACTGGGCCTGGTGTGAGGAGCCAGGAAGAAGTGGAACTACCAATGCCCGATTTCCTGGGGTCCTTGAACATCTGCTCGTGAGGAGTCTCGTTCGTAGCGGTGCACAGAAGAGAACGGATAGCATGAAGAGCATCGTCGACGACAAGCTCCCACTGATGAGTCCTTAATTGCTTTGTTCTGAGAGCTAATTCAATGGTCTTCCAGACTGTGCCCACGAATTTTTCTGCTTGTCCATTCCCTTGTTGGTTGTATGGCGTGGTCCGACTGGTAGCTATCCCATTGGCTGTTAAAAATGTTCTTAGTTCCTGAGGCATGAAGGAAGATCCCCTATCAGTATGAATATAACATGGTAGTCCAAATATAGCAAATAAAAATTGTAATTTATTTTTAACAGTCGATGCTGGAAGGTCATGACAAGAAAATGCGAAGGGGTATCTGGAGAACTCGTCAACTATAATCAGGAGGTAACGGTTTCTTGTATTGGTTGGTAGTGGTCCTTTAAAATCTATGTTAAGTCGCTCCAATGGTCGTGTCGCCTTTATAAGATGCCCTTCTTGCTTATTGAACCTCGGTTTCAGCTCAGCACAAATCTTGCATGAC
This sequence comes from Riptortus pedestris, assembly GCA_019009955.1. Classification (NCBI taxonomy): domain Eukaryota; kingdom Metazoa; phylum Arthropoda; class Insecta; order Hemiptera; family Alydidae; genus Riptortus; species Riptortus pedestris. The sequence continues at coordinate 8,377,795 of CM032231.1, read as the reverse complement.
GTCGTTACTTTCCTAATGTCTTCCAGCGATTAAGGCAAATTCTTTATTTTTACCCAGTGGTTCAATCGAGTGACTCCAGGATGACATAGTTCTTGGTGAAGTTCTTTGAGCTTGTTAAAATTACATCCGATCGCAGAACATATTCTTGACAACGCGTCTGCTCCTTCATTCGTCAGTATACAATTTCATAATCGAAGCATGATAGTTCAAGTCACTAACGCAAGATTTTCTCGTTCTTGACTTTGCCAGGGTGTTCGCCATCGAACATAAAAGACACGGACTTTTGATCTTTAATAAGCCTAAAGTGCCTCCCTAGTAGATAGTGACGCCACTTCCTTGCTGCCTCTAGTATCGCATAGGCTTCTTTCTCCACCGATGAATGCCGTCGTTCGGAATGGTTGAGAGTTCGAGAGAAAAATGCTTTAGGTCGACCGTTCTGCGAAAGTGTAGCTCCTATTGCATGTTCAGAAGCATCTGTTTCAACTGTAAAGACGGCTTCTTCATCTATAGCACTGACTAAAGCGTTTTCTATGTCTGATTTTAGTATTTCAAAAGTTTGAGCTGCTCGATTATTCATGGGAAACGGACTTGATGCAAAAATGTTAATTTTCTGAGAAAACTGAGGGATGAAACTAGAAAAGTGTGAAAACATTCCCATTGCTCTCTTCAAGATGGCTGTATTCGTAGGTAGGGGTAGTTAACGTAAGGGTTGGAGAAACTCCGGATCAGGGCGTATTGTTTTATTGCTTACGACAAAGCCGAGTAATTTTATTGAACGGACAGAGAAAATACTTTTTTGTTCATTCTTTGTAAGACCATATTTATCCACAGCTTTCAAAAATTTCTTCAGGTTTGCGTCATGTTCCGCTTGATCCTTCCCACATACCGTTATGTCGTCCAAATATGCATAGACTCCCGTAAGTCCTTCTCGTGTAATGATGTTATGGATCGTACGTTGAAAGCAAGCACTGCATTTCGTGGGCCAAATGGAATGCTCCGGAAATGCCACAATTTGCCAGCGGCTTCGAACGGTGTAAATGGCTTGTTTTCGTCCGTTATCTGTATTTGGTGATACGCACTTTTGAGGTCGATGGAGCTAAAAACTTCGCAGCCCGCTACGGTGTTCACGATATCGTCAATTCTCATCATTCGCATCAAGTTGTGTATATCTGTTAATTGTCTGAGAATAATCGATCACCATGCGCCGTTTGTGATTCTCTGTCTGCGTAACGAGGACCTGAGCTCTCCAAGAGGAAAAAAAATCCTCAATTATGCCGTCTTTCAATAGTTTTTGCACTTCTAGTTCGATAAACTTGGCATCGGAGGTAGAGTGACGTAGAGACTTAATCGCAATAGGCTTCACATCGCGCGGGACGTTTCTAAATAGTCTTACTGGCTCAACACTCGCCATGGTAAGCCCACAGATACTGAGAGGGTCCCGCGATCCCCCAAATTTAATTTCGATAGACGAATGATGCTTAGAACATCGTGTCCTAGGATGGCGTCTGCACAAAGATCAGAGAGAATATTGAGTGTTACTCCGGAGTAGAAATGATCTTCTATCTTCAAATCTACTCTGCAAGCCTTGTTAATTGTGGAATTCAGAGTAGTAGACGCCATGGATACTGTTAAATGAGTCGGTAAGAATGTGGCTTTCAACTGCCTAGCTTTCTGTTCTGAAATGTAGCTAAGTGAACTCCCTGTATCTATAAGAGCCCGGGCTTTTATTCCGTTTATTTTAACTGGAATGATAGCTTTCCTGAGACAAGAATGGGTCGATGCGGATACGGCAGCACTTGTGGGCTTTTGGCACCGACAACCCTTGACAAAAGTCCTTCGAGAGTTACGACAAACTTTGGGGAAGTGGCCAATCTTGTTACAGGCCTTACAGATCTGTTCACGGGCAGGGCAAGAGGTCCTCCGGTGGTAGTCGTACCCGCAGAAGTGGCACTTCCTTTTAGCAGCAGCTGCAACCTTCCCGGATAAGCGAGAGCTGCCCCCTGAGGACTGAGAAGAAGACCTAGACGAGTGTAGGGAAGGCTTTGATGAACGGACTGAGGAATTAGACGAGCGGATGGGCCCCGCCCTCTGGGACCCCACTGCGTTGACCGACTGTTCTTGGTACTGAAGGGACTGTTCTATTGCCGACTCCAGGGCCTTTGATTGTCTCGAGGCTTCATCAAGGGTAAGGTTGGGACTCTCTAATAATCTTTGGCGTATGTTGGACTCATGGAGGCCAGCAATGAAAGCGTCTCTTATGCAATCATTACGGTTAGTCTCGGCCGTAACGGCTTTGAAATTGCAGTCTTTGCTAAGTAGCTTTAACGCTTCTAAATATTTTGTAACTGATTCGCCAGATTGTCGCCGCCTAGTCGCTAACTTGTGACGGGCAAAAACTTCGCTCACCGACTTTGTAAATGTGCTCTTTAGGACGGCAATGGCATCATTGTAAGTACCGCATTCGTTAATTAACTCGTAAACGACCGGAGATACGTGATTTACTAGTATGCGTAATTTCTCGTAGACACTTACCTGGTAAGTTAGCAGGAAGTTTTGAAACGTCTTGTACCAGTGGTTCCATTCAAGTGATGCAGTTTCTGAATCCGCTTCAATTGCAAGATGCTCTGGCCGAAGTAATTTATCCATAGTCTTAAAAATTTTATTTTTGTCTAATAAATTGAAATAATTGTACTATACATAACCTGTGAGCTAGGTTTTATTAGTCAAAAATGTGTCACATGTTAACTCTACAAAAGCACACTGAACACTAAATGAGGTTTGGTTAAACAACATATGTTAATTAAAATATTTGAATAATAAACAATATATCACAGCCATTCATTTCTTATTGATCATCCACCAACTAAGCTGATAACCAATTTTTTTTCACTTATAAAATGTTTATCTAATTCACTTTAGTTATTTTTCATTAATTTTTGGCATTTTTTTATTGTTACTTGTTATTATCTCTTATCTGTTTTACTTTTGTTATTTCACTTTGTATAATTTTTGACTTTTGACAGAGTAAATTACCTTTGATGTGATGTCCTTAAATAAATAAATGATCACTTATGAATTAAAGTAACTGATCAAATTGTCTCAAAGTGTAGAATGAGACTGAATGACAATTCATACTTATCCGGGTGATCTAATGATCTTAGTGATGTCTTCTGTTGCAGTCTTCAGTTGTGTCCATTGAAGAATTCTCGCGATGCTCTAAGTGTACTGTGTAGTATCTTAAATGATGCCTCCAAATCTAACTCCAAGTTCGAACTCAGTGTCAATGTTAATTGCCATTGCATTTTTTAATGCTGAGTTGTAGTCGAGTAAGTATGTAGAGCCAGCTACTTCATTCTTACTTACTTCTAAATTTAAGGTATCCAACAGGTTGCGAAGCTTTTATTTTTACCAAAATTGATATTTATAGCCATAAATCAAACACGTCAATATTCTATAATTTAAAGCCACAAACCGATTTCTTCCTGAATTGTTTAGCCCGAACCGCTCGGTGGATGTTTGAGATTGAGGTACCGTTTTGTTCGCCATGGTCACTTTTTTGCTTTGAAAAATTGTCGGATTCGAGGACGCACCCTCTCCCGACGAGACAAGCCCTTCCGATTTTTTTGGTTCCGAACCACCCCCGCGACACGTTAAATTCGCTATTTCTCTGCCCGTTCCGAGTATCGCTTTACCGATCAGGAGAAAAACTTTCGGATACATACCCTTTCGTTCGACGCCTCAAACGCGAATAACCACCGACTGCCGTCCCGACAAATGTCGATCGAACTCGGAACTATACTTTTTCTTGCGACCCGCCAAACTCCCGTTCTATCGCCTCATTCTTTCTTTTCGAATCGTAATTTTTCAGCTCGAGCGTACGCTCTAGGTATCCACCGAGGCGATTTCCCTTACCGCACTCCGCCGCCCTGAACGGACCTTCCAAAATCGTCTCTCCTAAAACTCCTCTCTTTCCGCCACCCTCCCTCCTCTCCCATTGGGCCTAAGCCCACGCCAATTTCGGCCCCTTCTCCGGCAATAGCTCAGCTACGGACGCCCTAAGACCTCGGTCTCCGGGCGAAGATTCGAATGGAAATGTAATGAAATATTAATATGTTTATCTAATATGTAGCTTCAGAGTTTAAGTAGGTCATCTGAATAAAGGTTCTTGCAGTAGCGAGAGGTTTACACATTCAGAGACTGTTATTTATTACCCAAATTTTCATTAATCTCATTGAATGACGAAATTGTTTTCTTTTCTTATTTTATTCTTATGTATTTGCGTTATTATAGTTTTATCTAATCGGGACGGGTTATCTACAGGTTACCACTCTTTTCTAGCCAGGGTGGGATTTTAGGACGTTATTTAATGAATTTCGTCACTAAATAATTTCCTTTGCCCAGGCAAGAATCGAACTCGCCACTCTAGGTTTACCATGTGAGATAAAGGTCAACGCTTTAACTCGCATGGCTAACCTGAGCCCCAATTATTATAGTTTTAGGTTTTGAGTTATTTCAATTCTTTATTTAGTACTTTTATTTTTGTAAAAACGTCTAATGCGCATTCTACCATATCATCGACAAACTAATACGACTTCTTTTCCTTCTCTCTTTTTTCAATGATTTTATTTTTATAAACTTTTAATTCCTTATTTCGACTGATATTATGCTTTTACTTATTGCTATTTTTTTCATTTAAATTGTCTTTTCCTACTGTTCAGTCGTATCTCCCGCGCTTTCTTGGTTCACTACCTGGCCGTACAAAATGGCAGGGTCGCCGTAGGCGGTGGCCAGGAGCTGAAACTACAGCGCTAGCATACAGGACGTACCGCTGGCTTGGCTGGCAGCTATGATTATGTGTTGATTCTGATTTCAAGCCTTGTGCACGTGCTTGGGTAGTTGGCTCCGCAAAAGTGTGAATAGTATTCATCTCCCGCTACTCAAGTGTTAGAAAAGAATCGCCGCATCGAAATAAAGGTCTCCGCAACCATTATTCACCTGCTAGAAGACAGAATCTCATTGGGAACACAAAATACCACAAAAAAGAAAAATCCACTACACGGAAAGTATATGTTTCCCGGTACCGGTTTCTTTATTATAATGCTAGCATTATCTATGAATACAGTTAAATGAGTACTCGTAAATATAGACATATATTATTGGTTTGCCGCTAAAATTTACAACCTAATCAAGGGTAACCATTGTGTTCTACTTATGTTGTACAGTCATTTCATATAGTTGAATTTTCTTTGTTTTCACAACATCTTTATCAATAAATGTTAATGTTTGTTTCAATTAGATATAAGGTTAGTCCCTTGAATTAATATTCTTTTCAGGTTTAAGTTGTATAAAATTAGGGTCCTTACTGTAAGGTTTATTACATGTTATCACTTATTCAATATATACTTGATTCTTTGGAGAACTCAAATAGTGACTTGTATTATTTCCCTCATCTTTCCACCAGAATAGTAAATACTTCGGTATAATCAAGGTGAGGAATTTATCTCTTTTAATAATTTCATTTCAGTCTAATGCTTTCTTATTATTACCGCAAAAGCTAACCGCACGCCCTAACACCTACTTTTCCTAATTACAATATTTACAAAAGTAAATGAAACTTTTTATTATAATGGATATTTTTAATTGTACTGCACGTGTTAACGATTACATAATTTATTAATTTAGTTATACAATTTATATTAATTTCTTTCTTATGTATATTAAATAGTGCAATTTTCTTCATCTTTCTCTTTTCTTGGATGATTCAATATACGAAATAAATTCTTTCCCAACCGAATGGGAATCATTTTTTTTCGGATAAACTTTACAGGGTAACGATAAGAATTAAGAATGGAATTTATATGTATAATTAAAAATTAGAAATCGCAAAGAGCGAAGAGCTAGTCGATTTACCGCGATCCCTTAGGGATAGGTTCACCATTTGTGGCGATGCCGAAGGCATCGCTTTGTTAAGGTGGCCAAGGGGACTTAGCCCCCTTGCTGGCGTGAGCTAGTCCTCATTATAAAACGAGTGTAGTTAATTTACAGGGGAAAAAACGTTAAATCTTATAGTAAATAACACAGGTTTTTGGTGGTACCAAAGTAGTATTGATAACATTTTTCACTCCAGGTTTTAATGTTTCTCGGGGTGGCCTATTACTTTTAGTCCAGTGCTGTTCTCTGGCTCTGCTATCCCACAAGCATAAGAAGCATGAGTATTTAGTATAGCCTGTCTCCTGATCCAAACGCATCATGAGTATTTTTAAGTCCCCACAAACCATCCATTGACGATCCTGATATTTGATTTTTTCCAGGATAATGGCCAACTCGTTATAGTTTTCTTCCATACGCACAGAATGTCCCATCGGAAGCGATGCAAAGTATTTCCATTGTGCAATAATATTACTTTAAGATTAGTTTTGGATGAACCAATGAATAGGCGCTGTTCAGATCAATCATACTGCATTTCAAAGCAATGCATGGGTCCTTCCACAACATTGCAAAAAAATAAATTTTCTTAAACTGAGTAAATTCTTTTTCTCCGTGTCTCTACCATGAAAATGAGATGCCAGACAATAAAAGGTTTTTACTTTATAAGCTAGAACCTAACAGTTCAACTGCATCTTTTGAAAGGCCTACACCTCTTACTGGATAATTGAGCACTTTTTGAAAAAAATAGTTGAGGCCTTTCATCTTCTTCTAAATAAAAATCTGAGCTTGATTCACCTAGAGAAGGGAATGAAACTTGTTCCTCCAACTCAGTCGGGTATTCATCCAAACTGGAAGGTGGCTGTGGGATAGGTATGTCAGAGCTAAGGTTCACTGAACGCATAGCTGAGCCAAGGAAGTGGTAACAAAGAATAGATAACATTGTAAATTTTTAAAATATTAGTTTCTTTTCTAAATTAAGTTATTCATTAACCTCCAACTTTTTGCAACTAAGGCTAATTGGGACGGGTTATCTACATGTTACCACCCGTGGCCAGGGTGGAACTAAGGAATTTATTTAATGAGTCCGTCACTAAATAAATTTCTATTGTCCAGGGCGGGAATCGAACCCGCCACTCTAGGTTTCCTATATGAAGACCAACGCCCTAAGCCACACGGCCACCTGAACCCCCTCAGAATATGATTTTTTTCCCCCGTACACCTGACTAAAGAAGAAAGACGAAAAGAAAAATCATGCGTAGAAGAAGGGCAAGCGAAGAAAACGTGCAAGCATGCAAAATAAAAATAAGTACCTCATGTACACACGGGACATACATGTGATGTAGGATAGGATAAGGATTTTGGGCGAGGATTACCTTTTTCTGTAATTTATTTATTATCATTTTAAGGCGGTTTTGTAGATAGGAATCTACCTGCTGGTTGTCCGAGGAGACGTGCTGAAGATGATCTGCGCAGGGTCACAGTGGATACTGATAGCTAGGCTGAGACTAAAGATAGTCAGAGAGTAGGCTAAAAGGAGAAAGGGTTAGTAGAGAGAGAAAGGTGTGTTATTGTTTATGTGTCAGTGCGTATTTTAGAAGACTGTTTGTAGATGTGTCACCTCTTCTGTGTCTATTGGTCCATTAGGTCTACTAGTCTTGTAGTGAGGTTTGTTGGTCCTTGCCATCGTTCTGGTCGTACCGGTCTTGGGAAGTCGTCCAACAGTCGGTTGTCGGTACTGTGTAGTCCGTCGTAGAATTTGTGGTAGCGTCGTCTGATGAAAGAGGCGATTGTGGGTATGTTGAGCAGTTGGTGTAGTTCTGGTGCTTAGATTTATCTCAAGGATGCATTATATGTGACAGTTTTCAAGATTGAGTTGCTGTCATTATTTTTAACAACAGGATACACTACAATATGATTATTGGCATCATCATGCCTTCAACAAATATAAGAAACCAAAAACTCAATGAAATTCGCTAGATAACGAGGAATAAGGTAGCCCTGCCAATGTACTACTCTATTTATGACGTGTTACAAGTTAAATTTTAGCAGTTTTCCTTTAAGGAGGGAATCCCCCTTCAAATGTCAATCGATCCTACCTAGTAGATGACGAAAATGTGGTCCGTTCAAAACAGTGTATATATATATATATATATATGTATATATTTGTCAGTTACCAATTCAGCCGCTTTTCGTTGTAGAGATTATTAACTTGTATTGTACATTTACTGAGCATTCACGGTAGTGTTACCTGTATATTTATTTATCTATTGTAAACCTTCGCGTGGGACTTCTGCTTAGTTTACGCAGCCCCTGCGTGACGGACGTTTAATGTTAATGTTTAATAATGTCCACTTAACACAACAACTAAGCCTAATTAGGACGGGTCATCCAAAGGTTACTATCCCTTTCTAGTTGGGGTGCAACTAAGTATTTTATATAATTAGTTCGTCACTGAATAAACTCTTATTTCCCAGGTGAGAGCCTAACTCACAGCTGTAAATTTACCAACCCCTTAGCTGACATGGCTAATCTGAATCCAAAGATTTAATGGAGGAAGGTCTTTAACTGTGCTACCCTGAAATATAATAAGACAGCCCAAGGGGAATGAGGAGGAGAGTATTGGTGGTGGTGAGCCATCTCCTCTAACAGGCTAATTCACATAAACGAGTTAACAGCTCTCAACACAATCAGATAACAACGCCTAATTCGCCACACGAAACCAGCTGTTATTGGCCTCACACTGTATAAAAAGGAATTCTTTTCACGGGCATTATGGAGCAACTTTCCCCCCTCATTTTTCATATTCTTAATAACGTGAGAAAGACTACATGAAACCGAGCAAACTGTAGACAACCGGCGTGTTAGCAGATTTCCCTTATGGTAAATCAGCTATTGAGCTCGTACTCATGACGCTATTTTCGACATTTTTCTTCAAATGTCCATCGATCCTACCTGAGATGACGAAAATGAGGTCCCTTCAAAATTGTAAATATATATACTAGCTAAGGTACCCGGCTTCGCTCGGGAATTCATTTTAGGCTGAATAAAGATGGTATTTTTTTGGTAAGGCTTTACATTCCAGAATATTTTAACATTTCCCTATGTATACCCGTCGTTGCTGTGGATTTGTTAATAATAAAATTATTTGTTATGTAAGGCTTCAGTGTCCACAAAATCTTTATATTTCCCGTCTCCTGTGCATGTAGTTATATATATATATATATATATATATATATATATATATATATATATATATATATATATATAATTCATAATCATTGAAATTATTCTGTCCGCAAACTAAGTTTGATTTAACTTCCTTTCCCTTGATACTGTCAAAGACCACGTGACTGAAAAGAGAACGGAATATGTAATATAGAGAATATTTATTTCAGGCTTCTTTACAACTCCCCCCCCCATCCCGTTTGAACCTAAAAAATTTGATAAAGCTTATAATCGTTTAAGAATTAATGCTAATTCACATGCCGAGTTTTGTTAAGTTCCGTTGAATTATTAGAGCCCAATGAATCTGTCGGCTCTCGCTTTGTTTTTTAGTGCATATCTCGTATTTACTTTGCTATTTAACAAAAATGAAAATAACAAACGTTACTTTAAATAACAAAATAAACAGCTTTTGTTATGTGCATAATTGCCGAAAAACCAATAGGAAACGAAGTATCACTATTTTTAATTTCAGGGCTCCCTTACAACACCCACTCCTGCCCGTTCCTAGAAATGATGGTACAGCTTATTATCATGAAGGAGTTAGTGCTAATTCTCATACGGAGTTTTCTTTTGTTCGGTTTAGTCTTTGGTACCAATTAAAATTGAAGATTCCCCTTATAGTTTTTAGTGTATAACTCATTTATAAAATTTACAATTTTTATATATATATATATATATATATATATATATATATATATATATATATACATATAAAATTGTAACCTCTGTCTGTACATTGATTTTGTTCGCGAAATTTCACGATCTTTAAAAGTTGTTTATTATGCTATTTAGAGTAACTTTTGTCATATACACTTTCGTCTTATACCGAGGTATAAAGGCATTATACGCTAAAAATTATAGAGGGGGATAATAATTTTGTTTGGCACAAAAGACTCAACCGAACTAAATAAAACTCGATATGTGTATTAGCAGTAACTCCTTCATTATAACAAGCCACACCAACATTTCCAAGGATGGGCAGGAGTGGGGGTTGTAAGGAGGTCTGCAATTAAAAATAGTGATATTTCGTTTCATATTTGTTTTTCGTAAATATGAACATAACAAAAGTTTTTTATTTTGTTATTTAGAGTAACATATTTAATATACACTTTTTCGTATACCGAAGTATAACGAGATATACGCTAAAACCTAGAGCGGAAGTAAACAGTTTATTTGGCACAAAGAGTCAACAGAACTAAATAAAACTCGTTATGTGTATTAGCACTAACGCTTTCATTATTATATGCCATACCAACATTTCTAGGGACGGGGAGGAGTGGCGGTTGTAAAGGAGGCCTGAATTTAAAAATAGTGGTATTTCGTTTTTTAGCAAATATGCACATGACAAAAGTAGTTTATTTTTTTTATTTGAAGTAACTATTGTGATATTCATTTTTGTCTTATAACAAAGTATAAACCAGATATACGCTAAAACTTTAGAGGGAGCCAACAATTTTATTGAGCACTAATGATTGAACCGAACTTAACAAAACTCGGTATGTCAATCAGCATTAATTCTTCCATGATTATAAGCTATATTAAACTTTTTAGGTTAGAACGGGAGTGGGGGTTATAAGGGAGCCCTGAAATAAAAATTCGCGATATTTCATTGTCTATTTGTTTTTCGACAAATGTGTACATAAGAAAATTGGTTTATTTTGTTATTTAGAGTAACTTTTGTTTTATACATTTTTTCGGGAACAATGTATGCAGCAAGTAATTTGCGTAGAAATATTGATATGTTCAACAATTCTTTCCAATATGAACTACTAGGTACCTCACCTGGAAAAATTAATTCAAATCTATGTTAATATTTTGTCCTTAATAATTCAAATCTATGTTTAATGCACAGGAGACGGGAAATATGACAATATAGATGACAGTGAAGTCTTTTCCATGAATTTTATTATTAACAAATCCACAGCAACGACGGTATAGACCTAAACCCTGGGGCGGATAAATGTCAAAATGTTGTGCTTTTCTTTCAGCCTGAAATGAATTCCCGGGGGAAGCCGGGTATCTGAGCTAGTATAGATATAAAATTGTAACCTCCGTCTGTACATTGATTTTGTTCGCGAAATTTCACGATATCTTTTCGTTTCACATGTCATAAACACCATAACTGCATTTTGTTTCTTTCGTGTCTGTTTGTTGTTTATTTATTTGTTTGTTACCTTTTCACGCATAAACGGCTGAACCGAATTTTATGAAACTTTGTTCGTATATTACTACTAACCTAACTTAGACTTTACGCTATGTTAGTATTCTCAGAGATGTGTATTAGCAGTAACTCTTACATGAAAATAAGTCATACCAACATTTCTAAGGACGGGCAGGAGCGGGGGTTGTAAGGAAGGCCTGAAATTAAAAATAGCGATATTTCGTTTCCTATTGGTTTTTCGGCAGATATCCACATGAGAATAGAAGTTTATTCTACGTTCTAGAACGCAAAAACGTAAAGCGGGAGTCAACTATTTTATTTGGCACTAACGGTTGAACTGACCTTAACAAAACTCGGTATCTGAATTAGCAGTAATTCATTCATGATTAGAAGCTATATTAAAATTTTTAGGTTCAAACGGGAGTGAGGGCTATAAGGGGGATCTGAAATAAAAATTGGCAATATTTCATTTTCTATGTTTTTTGGCAATCGTACGCATAGCAAAAACTGAATACTTTTTTTTTTAGTAAAATAAGGTATGAAGCAAGTAATGTGCGTAGAAATATTGATATGCTCAACAATTCATTCCAATATTAACTACCCGGTACCTCACCTGGATAAATTAATTCAAATCCATGTTAGAATTTTATCCTTAATAATTCAAATATATTTATTCCCCCCACCCCTTCCCTAATCCCAAACATTAATTCATGAGAAATGCCGATTTCCCCTTTGTGTATTCAATACTTTCTTTAATTAAAACGTGAAAAATATTTGATCAAAGTTTTGGTATTGTGAAGATAATGTAATCTGATATGTTAATATATTTTAATGTATTACAGAATTGATATCCTAAAGGAGTTGGCAGCACTGAGGCTAGGGAGGTGCCGAGCTACTTCCTTTGTCCTATCAGTTCTGCCGCTTCCCTGCCGACCTCATATTAGTCTATGTTTACATAATAATTGATGCTTACACCTTTAGCATAGTAGTGTTATTCTCAGGAATGTGAATTTGTTTAATTATCATAAATAAATAATTTAAAAAGATGAACGCTGGAGAGGTGCGCCCAGATATTTCTGGTATTTATTATCTCAGGTCTGTTAATATATGATATACTAGCTCAGATACCCGGCTTCGCCCGGGAATTGATTTGAGGCTGAATGGTATGGTATTTTTTTGCCAAAGCTTTACTTTGCACAATATTTTGACATTTACCCGACCCAGTGTTTAGGGTTAATACCCGTTGTTGGCATTTGTTAATAATAAAATTAATTTTTATATAAGTCTTCACTGTCCTCAAATTGTCATATATCATATTTTGTTATATTGTCATATTCCCCGTCTCCTATGCATTATGCATAGATTTCGCCCAGTGAAATAGTTGTCTCCCGCTTTAGTTTATAGTATATATCTCGTTTATAATTCGGTATAAAAAAAATGTTTATTTAAAAAAGCTACTCTAAATAACAAAATAAACAACTTTTGTTATGTTCATATATTCTGAAAAACGAATAGATAACGAAATACTGCTATTTTTAAATTCAGGCCTCCCTTACAACCCCCATTCCTGCCCGTCCCTAGAAATGTTGGTGTAGCTTGTTATAATGAAAGCGTTAGTGCTAATACGTATACCGAGTTTTATTTATTTCGGTTGGGTCTTTTGTCGCAAATAAAATTGTTCACTTCCGCTATAGGTTTTAGCGTATATCTCGTTTATAATTCGGTATACGAAAAAAGTTTATATAACAAAAGTTACTCTACTACTAAATAAACAACTTTTGTTATGTACATATTTGCCGAAAAACCAATAGGAAACGATATATCGCTATTTTTAATTTCTGGCTTTCCTTATTACCCCCCACTTCTGTTCGTTACAGAGGACATTAATATAGCCTAAAGTCTAAGTTGGGTTAGTAGTAATATACATACCAAGTTTCATAAAATTCGGTTCAGCCGTTTATGCGTGAAAAGGTATCAAACAAACAAACAGACACCAAAGAAACAAAATGCAGTTATGGTATCTATGACTTGTGAAACGAAAAGTTATCGTGAAATTTCGCGAAAAAAATCTATGTACAGACAGAGATTACAATTTTTTTATATATATATATATATATATATATATATATATATATATATATAGATTTACTACGTACCAATATGAATGTACACTTTTCAATCGACACTTACAAAAGAGTATTTTTAAATCCTAAACACTGGTACGGGGAAATGTCAAAATACTGTACAAAGTAATGGCTTGCCATAAAAATACTATCATCATTTAGTCTCAAATGAATCTCCGGGCGAAGCCGGGTACCTTAGCTAGTATATATATATATATATATATATATATTTATATTATGTTACCGCTCTAGCAGTCACAATTATTGTTTTATCGTTACCAAACACGGGGGAGGGGGTGTTTAGAGAAGAATTTTGAAAATTCGAAATTTCTCCGTTACTATACGTCCGGTAAAATCAATCCTATTGCTAATTAAATCTACTGTATATATCGTGATATACATTTCATCCTATCTTGAATATTAACCGAGATATTTGCATTTTTCAGTTTTCAGCCTTCAGCAAACCCCCACTTCTACTCATGCTACATAAACAGTTCTCGGTTATGCATTAAACCACATTATTCGAAGCATAAATACCAAATATTGTTTTCGACAGACCATTATTAAACGAGATACAAGCAAATATGTCCTGGTGACCCCCCTCGGTCATAAGTTTTTGGGCTATTTACATTTGATTGAAAAAATTATTCTGGTTCATTATAAATTACAGTACTAGATATAGAAAATAGATTTCAATCATATTAATATTCTGATATATTTCAGTAATGGTTTTCTTTCCGGTAAGAAGTTTGCAGAACTGTTTGTACACATTTCAGTAGTTTCCCTTTGGGAGGTTACTTTTTATCGTTTGTTGTGTTTGCTCACTTGATATTCAAGGTGGTGTTCTGTTAGCAGTATGCAGATTTATCTATAATTATTCTTCGCGAGGAAAATCTGCTTAGTTTACGCAGCCCCTGCGTGACAGATGATTTTTGTTCTCACGTTGGTAAGAAGACAAAGTTATATGGCTGTGAGGCGGAGTTAGCAAAATAAAGATCCATTAAGCTGGAGGAGTGTAAGCTAAACAGATTTCTCAATAGCTCAAATATGATGATCTCATTTTCCAATTTATTCCCTATTTTTCTCATAGTAAGAAGACTATGTAATGAGGAATTAGAATGTACGCTAGAGACGTGGAAGGAAAGATGAACATTCTTATTTATTCGTGATCGCAATACGTATCCTTGAGCCTCATCATCATAATTCATCAACAGATCTTCCCAGCAATTTGACATATACAGCCCTTTCAGCACAATTCCCTGCAGGCAAATCAGCTATTGAGTTTGTATTAATGAGGTGATTCTCGAGAAACAAATTCCAATCTCAGAGGCGTTGACGAAAATGTGGTCTAAAAACTATAAGATGCCTGTTAACGCAATTATTAATCGTCACTATGCCCTCAGTAAATAAAATTCCATTTTCCACAGCTATTGGTTTACTAACGTTTTCTCTAACTCGAAAACTAAGTCGAAATTCATTAAATAAATAAAGTGTGGTAACCTGTGGATAACCCGTCCCAACTAGCCTTAGTTGCAAAAAGTAGACGTTAATAATAACAAATTAAAATAAACAGAACAATTTTAATCTGGATGTAGACGGTACGCCTGTTTTCCTCTGCAATAAGTTCATTTTGACAGAATACAGTTTCAGAGCAACAGCTCCATCTTCATTCCCCATAGCTCTGCTTTTCCCTAGAGAGAAAGAACATTTTTTATTGTAGTCATACCTGTCGGTGCATACCGTCGTCACTGGTTGATGATCGAGTACAGCTGGCATTGTGCTGTAGATGGGAAGGCACCATCTTCAAGCTGTCTACAGTACAACTCTAGACGGCTGGATGATGGTCGAGTACAGCTGGCATTGTGCTGTAGATGGGAAGGCACCATCTTCAAGCTGTCTACAGTACAACTCTAGAAGGCTGGATGATGGTCGAGTACAGCTGGCATAGTGCTGTAGATGGGAAGGCACCATCTTCAAGCTTTCTACAGTACAACTCTAGAAGGCTGGATGAGGGTCGAGTACAGCTGGCATTGTGCTGTAGATGGGAAGGCAACATCTTCAAGCTGTCTACAGTACAACTCTAGAAGGCTGGATGATGGTCGAGTACAGCTGGCATAGTGCTGTAGATGGGAAGGCACCATCTTCAAGCTGTCTACAGTACAACTCTAGACGGCTGGATGATGGTCGAGTACAGCTGGCATAGTGCTGTAGATGGGAAGGCACCATCTTCAAGCAGTCTACAGTACAACTCTAGAAGGCTGGTTGATGGTCGAGTACAGCTGGCATTGTGCTGTAGATGGGAAGGCACCATCTTCAAGCTGTCTACAGTACAACTCTAGAAGGCTGGATGATGGTCGAGTACAGCTGGCATAGTGCTGTAGATGGGAAGGCACCATCTTCAAGCTGTCTACAGTACAACTCTAGACGGCTGGATGATGGTCGAGTACTGCTGACAGAGTTCTGTAGATGGGAAGGCACCATCTTCAAGCTGTCTACAGTACAACTCTAGAAGGCTGGATGATGGTCGAGTACAGCTGGCATTGTGCTGTAGATGGGAAGGCACCATCTTCAAGCTGTCTACAGTACAACTCTAGAAGGCTGGATGATGGTCGAGTACAGCTGGCATAGTGCTGTAGATGGGAAGGCACCATCTTCAAGCTGTCTACAGTATAACTCTAGAAGGCTGGATGATGGTCGAGTACAGCTGGCATAGTGCTGTAGATGGGAAGGCACCATCTTCAAGCTGTCTACAGTACAACTCTAGAAGGCTGGATGATGGTCGAGTACAGCTGGCATAGTGCTGTAGATGGGAAGGCACCATCTTCAAGCTGTCTACAGTACAACTCTAGACGGCTGGATGATGATCGAGTACAGCTGGCATTGTGCTGTAGATGGGAAGGCACCATCTTCAAGCTGTCTACAGTACAACTCTAGAAGGCTGGATGATGGTCGAGTACAGCTGGCATAGTGCTGTAGATGGGAAGGCACCATCTTCAAGCTGTCTACAGTACAACTCTAGACGGCTGGATGATGGTCGAGTACAGCTGGCATAGTGCTGTAGATGGGAAGGCTGGATGATGGTCGAGTACAGCTGGCATTGTGCTGTAGATGGGAAGGCACCATCTTCAAGCTGTCTACAGTACAACTCTAGAAGGCTGGATGATGGACGAGTACAGCTGGCATAGTGCTGTAGATGGGAAGGCACCATCTTCAAGCTGTCTACAGTACAACTCTAGACGGCTGGATGATGGTCGAGTACAGCTGGCATAGTGCTGTAGATGGGAAGGCACCATCTTCAAGCTGTCTACAGTACAACTCTAGAAGGCTGGATGATGGTCGAGTACAGCTGGCATAGTGCTGTAGATGGGAAGGCACCATCTTCAAGCTGTCTACAGTACAACTCTAGAAGGCTGGAGGATGGTCGAGTACAGCTGGCATTGTGCTGTAGATGGGAAGGCACCATCTTCAAGCTGTCTACAGTACAACTCTAGACGGCTGGATGATGGTCGAGTACAGCTGGCATAGTGCTGTAGATGGGAAGGCACCATCTTCAAGCTGTCTACAGTACAACTCTAGAAGGCTGGATGATGGTCGAGTACAGCTGGCATTGTGCTGTAGATGGGAAGGCACCATCTTCAAGCTGTCTACAGTACAACTCTAGAAGGCTGGATGATGGTCGAGTACAGCTGGCATTGTGCTGTAGATGGGAAGGCACCATCTTCAAGCTGTCTACAGTACAACTCTAGACGGCTGGATGATGGTCGAGTACAGCTGGCATTGTGCTGTAGATGGGAAGGCACCATCATCAAGCTGTCTACAGTACAACTCTAGAAGGCTGGATGATGGTCGAGTACAGCTGGCATAGTGCTGTAGATGGGAAGGCACCATCTTCAAGCTGTCTACAGTACAACTCTAGAAGGCTGGATGATGGTCGAGTACAGCTGGCATAGTGCTGTAGATGGGAAGGCACCATCTTCAAGCTGTCTACAGTACAACTCTAGAAGGCTGGATGATGGTCGAGTACAGCTGGCATAGTGCTGTAGATGGGAAGGCACCATCTTCAAGCTGTCTACAGTACAACTCTAGAAGGCTGGATGATGGTCGAGTACAGCTGGCATAGTGCTGTAGATGGGAAGGCACCATCTTCAAGCTGTCTACAGTACAACTCTAGAAGGCTGGATGATGGTCGAGTACAGCTGGCATAGTGCTGTAGATGGGAAGGCACCATCTTCAAGCTGTCTACAGTACAACTCTAGAAGGCTGGATGATGGTCGAGTACAGCTGGCATAGTGCTGTAGATGGGAAGGCACCATCTTCAAGCTGTCTACAGTACAACTCTAGAAGGCTGGATGATGGTCGAGTACAGCTGGCATAGTGCTGTAGATGGGAAGGCACCATCTTCAAGCTGTCTACAGTACAACTCTAGAAGGCAGGATGATGGTCGAGTACAGCTGTCATAGTGCTGTAGATGGGAAGGCACCATGTTCAAGCAGTCTACAGTCCAACTCTAGATGGCTGGTTGATGGTCGAGTACAGCTGGCATAGTGCTGTAGATGGGAAGGCACCATCTTCAAGCTGTCTACAGTACAACTCTAGAAGGCTGGATGATGGTCGAGTACAGCTGGCATAGTGCTGTAGATGGGAAGGCACCATCTTCAAGCTGTCTACAGTACAACTCTAGAAGGCTGGATGATGGTCGAGTACAGCTGGCCAACTGCTGTAGATGGGAAGGCACCATCTTCAAGCTGTCTACATTACAACTCTAGAAGGCTGGATGATGTTCGAGTACATCTGGCATAGTGCTGTAGATGGGAAGGCACCATCTTCAAGCTGTCTACAGTACAACTCTACAAGTCTGGAAGATGTTCGAGTACAGCTGGCATAGTGCTGTAGATGGGAAGGCACCATCTTCAAGCTGTCTACAGTACAACTCTAGAAGGCTGGAAGATGGTCGAGTACAGCTGGCATAGTGCTGTAGATGGGAAGGCACCATCTTCAAGCTGTCTACAGTACAACTCCAGACGGCTGGAAGATGGTGCCTTTGCATCTCCAGCACAATGCCAGCTGTACTCGACCATCACCCAGTGACGACGGTATGCACTGACAGGTATGACTACAGTATCATCTATACTGGAGGTTACAACCCAGTTTACTTGATTTAACATTTTTTACGGTTTTCTTTCCACTAAACCACCATTAAATAACTTTTTCTCAATCAATTTTCACTTTCAGTAAATTTTCCTAATCATCTCATAAACAGCTTATATTTTGGTTACTGTTTACTTAGAAGAGGAGTACACTACCTCCATCCCCCACCCGACGATGTGAACGAATAATTTTTACTTTTCAGTGCCTAATGAAAAACCAATTCTGTCAAAGCGAGAGAACGCACTTCTCAAGAGATGGACTAAAAAAAATGTTAGTTTGCCTAAACGTCTTGAGATGTTCCAAAGACGTGCTATTGTAACAGGAAATCTCTTTATCGAATCTCGCCGGAAGCGGTTATTTTTTTTTATGGATTTTTTCATTTTTTGTTTCTAGGGCAACATTTTTTTGGGGTTTATTTAATATTAATAAAATTATATTTTTTTTTTAATTATTGGAATATAATTTATAACGTGTTTCATATATTTAAAGAAAGTACGAATGCTTTCTTTCAAAAATGTAATTGTGTGTGTGTGTGTGTGTTATCCTTATACCAATTACATTTTTCCTTAAATACTTAATATTACACAAGAAATATATTATAAACTGAAAACATAAGTATATAACAATTATCAATAATAATTTTAATAATATTATTAAACGGTTTTATTAACTTTACCAATTTATTTGATATTATTTTATTTTACAATAAAGAAAGATATTTAAAATTTGCTAGCTCTAGACATAAAAATACTCTTTTTACGGTAATAATCTTTTACACTTTAGAGCTATATTTTTATTGTCCTCGGCCTTGGACTGACCTATATGTCTATCATCATTTTATTGAGGATGAATATGAATGAATGAGTTGAAGAATTGAATGAATTTTAATACTAGGTGATATTTTGCTATTCTATTCCATCAAATACGAGCACTTTGGGAGACACTTGATAAAATGTCCAACTTTCGTTCAAATCGGTGGGGGGCAAGTCCATATAGTCCCCTCGTTATGTTCCTTGCTACGGGGGGGGGGGGGCAAGTCCACATAGTCCCCTCGTTATGTTCCTTGCTACGGGGGGGGGGGGCAAGTCCATATAGTCCCCTCGTTATGTTCCTTGCTACGGGGGGGGGGGGCAAGTCCATATAGTCCCCTCGTTATGTTCCTTGCTACGGGGGGGGGGGGGGGCAAGTCCATATAGTCCCCTCGTTATGTTCCTTGCTACGGGGGGGGGGGGCAAGTCCATATAGACCCCTCGTTATGTTCCTTGCTACGGGGGGGGGGGGCAAGTCCATATAGTCCCCTCGTTATGTTCCTTGCTACGGGGGGGGGGGGCAAGTCCATATAGTCCCCTCGTTATGTTCCTTGCTACGGGGGGGGGGGGCAAGTCCATATAGTCCCCTCGTTATGTTCCTTGCTACGGGGGGGGGGCAAGTCCATATAGTCCCCTCGTTATGTTCCTTGCTACGGGGGGGGGGGCAAGTCCATATAGTCCCCTCGTTATGTTCCTTGCTACGGGGGGGGGGGCAAGTCCATATAGTTCCCCTCGTTATGTTCCTTGCTACGGGGGGGGGGCAAGTCCATATAGTCCCCTCGTTATGTTCCTTGCTACGGGGGGGGGGGCAAGTCCATATAGTCCCCTCGTTATGTTCCTTGCTACGGGGGGGGGGGGCAAGTCCATATAGTCCCCTCGTTATGTTCCTTGCTACGGGGGGGGGGGGAAATTCCATATAGTCCCCTCGTTATGTTCCTTGCTACGGGGGGGGGGGCAAGTCCCTATAGTCCCCCGCGTTATGTTCCTGGCTACGGGGGGGGGGGGCAAGTCCATATAGTCCCCTCGTTATGTTCCTTGCTACGGGGGGGGGGCAAGTCCATATAGTCCCCTCGTTATGTTCCTTGCTACGGGGGGGGGGGCAAGTCCATATAGTCCCCTCGTTATGTTCCTTGCTACGGGGGGGGGGGCAAGTCCATATAGTCCCCGCGTTATGTTCCTTGCTACTGGGGGGGGGGGGAGACAACACTCGTGGAGTTACGTTCATGATTCAGTATGTCTTTTCAATTTGTGGGAAATCTGCTTACGTTACCAAACACCTCCTTGATGGACGTTTTGGTATTTAGCATATTTCTCTTAAGGGAATTCAACTATTGAGGTTGTGATCACAATATTTCGATACATTTCCTTAAATGTCCATCGATCCTACCTAGGAGTTGACGAAAATGAGGTCCGATCAAAATTATATGTGTGTATATATATATATATATATATATATATATATATATATATATATACTAGCTGACCCGGCAGACGTTGTCCTGCATGCTATATCAAGCGATTAGGATATTAAATTTAATAATATTATGTTTAAAAAAAATCTACTTTTAATAACGCAAAACACAACATTTGTTATATCCACGTTCACCTAAAAAAAATAGTAAATAAAATATCGCAAAAACGTGGTACGCAAAAAGAAAAGGAAAAATGAGAAAAGGAAAAGAAGTCGTTTTAGTTCTATGATTATCTGGTAGAATGCGCACTACACGTCCTTAAAAACAAACAGTTGTAGACCAATAATTGAAATAAATCAATACCCCAACAATAATAATGCAAATTCATAAATATAAATAAAGATAAGAAAATAATTGCAACATTCAAATCAAATTAAAATAAATTTAGATAATAAATAACAGTGTCTAAAAGTGTAAACCTCTCGATGCTGCAAGCTGCATTATTTGGATGACATACTTAAACTAGGACATACATTAGATAAACATATTAACAATTCATTACATTTCCAATAACCTCGCCCTTCGCCCTTCGACCGAAGACCTGCTCCATCTGCCGGGCCGATCCGGGGCGTTAAACCGGGGGGGGGGGGCGTCACCCGAACGCGTATTTAAAAATTCAATCAAATCGGTCCAGCCGTCTAGGAAGACATACACACGTACGCTAGAATTATATATATAAAGATAGAGGTGTATTAGCCTGTTAACGCTCTAGCTGTCGCAATTTTTGCTTGATCGCTACCAAACCCCGTATTTAAACGTTTTACGTTAAAAGACGGATCATGTTCTTCAACGGCTGGAATAGGATCATTGGGATGGGGAGTTTAGAGGGGAGGATTTTCGAAAATTCGAAATATCTCCGTTAGTGTGAGTCGGATCGAATTATATATATATATATATATATATATATATATATATATATATATATATATATATATATATATGTGTGTGTGTGTATGGTAATGTGGATTATGTAAATAAGAATCGTGGATAGCATACACTATTACTATGATTCATCTACACCTTTCCGGCCCAATTCCATCTCAACCAACCAGCGTGCAAAATTGCTCAAATTAACTTTTCCCTCAAGACTTTGTAGCGGCGAGGTACTCGCAAATGAATAACCTTGACAGTTAGTCTTAATTTCCATATGTTCGCGAGTATCTCGCTGCTATACGTTGCTATAGAGAAGTCCCTATAACTTAGTCAGGTTATACTTAGTGAGTCTTCTATCGGCATTCACGTTGTGAACCGTGTTTAGGTTAGTGCGTGTTTATAAACTGGGAAATACCGGAGTCTGAAGTGCGGCCGTGAATGGACCTATTTGTTAATAACTTTTTCATATTTTATTTTACTGTTTTTATATATGTGATATAGTTAAATTGGCCTTGACTTCTTCTTTACGTCTCGCATCGCCCCTCCACAACTTAAAGCTGCAAATTCCCCCCACTGGAGCTTCAGTGCCGAACTTAATTTTCCTACAATTTCGTCCACCAGTTGGGGGTTAGATAGGTATTCGGAGTGCTCGAGAGACTCCATAGCAACACCCTAGGTTATATACTTTTATGGAAAAATCTAAAATAGCTAGGGGATTTTCGTGATACAATTTTGGGAATTTTATAATCTTATCCACAAGGTTATTTATTATTAAGACTGGACGACCAAATAATAGCTCTAGAGTATAAATGACCTCCTGTGAAGCGTTCGATTGTGTAAGTAGAGATTTTACCGACTACCTCGCCTTACCCTTCAGTGCCCTACACAATCTAATAATATTTTCCTCGTCTGAAAAGTTACATTATTTGAATATATTGCGGTAGTTAGTTATGAAAATAAGGCATTCCGCTGCATCTCCATCAAAACCAGGCAATGCTTTACTAGTTGATTTTTTTTCGCACAATAATTATCCCACCCCGAAGGCCCGGAGATTCC